>PVJD01000789.1:139169-350782 GCA_004026545.1 Mormoops blainvillei | reverse complement strand
GCACCAATAAACACTGACTAAGGGCCTGCACAGTGCCAGGGGCTGTGTTGGGCTCTGAGGATAAGAAAATGTGTGAAAATTAAAGACTTCATAACATACTTGAAGTTCATATTTCTAAAAAAGTAGTTTTTAATATCGTCTACCTTTTCTCCTGTAAATGCTTTATACATCAATATATATTTCGAATGATGTAAACACCAAGATTGATTTGAAAATAAACCATAATTTGAAAAATAAGAACATAAATGACAATAACAATATTTACTAATTTTATTACAAAAATATTTACTAATAAAAAATAAGAACTAATGGCTTTAGGTTCAGGTCAAAACTACAATCATGAGTTTAAAGTAAATGGCCAAACCCTCCTTTCAGATTTATACACATCAATTTTTTTAAACATTTTTACTTAATAAAGGTTTTATAGCATTTTATGCCTTGTCAGTCAAACACCACAGATCTTTGAAATGTTTATAAACAACTTTATAACAGATTTTTTAAAAGCTAATGTAGAATGCTGTGTTTTCTGTATCTACAGTCTTACATATGGTTATGGTCTTCAGTGACACTCAAATGTGCACATCTTTAATTCTCTAAAAATCTATGTACAGAAATTGTTCAGTATAACTTTACAGGAAATAACAAAAAAAAACCCAAAAAACAAAAAACCCTGCAATACTGAAAAGAGAATATTTTCTGAGACTATTTACAAACATGAAGGAATTCTCATTATACAGGGTCTGGCAGAAGTAACACTTGCTTGAGTATGTTGGTAGGGTATTAATATGGGTGTAATACTTTATAGTTTCAATTTGAATATTTCACCTAAAATGTCATATGGTGCCCTTGAGTGTGATATTGTTACATTACAGAATTACATGCTTATGATTTTGTAATAAAAGAGCTTGTAATTAAAATGGGGTTTTATTTGTGCTGGAACCTCTATAATTACTATAATCACAAATTTGCTTTTAAAAAGTGTATATATGTGTACATGTATGTGTATGTATATATATACACACACACATATATATACATTTTTAAATGATTAAAATGAAAAACAACATTAACACTATTACATATACAAATCAACTTTTAGTGAAAAATCCTGAGAGTAGTCCATCACTTAACTACGAAAAAGCCCAGAGGCCTCTTTCAAAACAAAGGAGACGATAATCAAACACAGCCGGCCAAAAACAAGAGCACGCAAAGAAAGCAGCTCAGGCTACAGCTTTGTGATAGTCAAGAGGAGGCTTCTTCCCAGTAGAAAAATTGAAGTGGTGAGATGATTCTGAACAATTAAGTAAAAGGATAAAAGCCCTTTTTCAGGTCCTCTTTGCCATAACGAGCCGGACCCCTTAAAGCATGACCGACTCCTGCTTTATTGAGTCTCTATCCTCAGGACTAGAAGATCCCTGGGAGTGCCTTGAAGGAGCAGAGGCTGTGGGAATTTAGGAAACAGGACGTGCCAGACCGCAAAGCCTCTTCCCAGCACCAAAAGATAACATCCAAACAGGCTGCAGCCTATACACGGACTGAAACATCCAGTTCTGCAAATGCCCCGATTACCCAAGTACAGCCCCCTCACCCTTTATAACCCGACAAAAGCTCAAAGCCCTAGCCCCTCGGGGCTGGTGCATTTCTCCACGCCTATCCCCTTTCCTTCCTTGAAAAGCAAATAAAACATTGCTCTATTTCCCTCTCATTGTGAACTTTCACAGCAGTGTCACAGGCCACCCTAACATTAAGGAAAACTCCCCAGCTTCCTCAGCCATCAATTTAATGTGGTTTTATATCTCTTGATATATAATGCAGACAAAGCATAACAGTCCCTACTCAATTGTGAAAACAAAAACATACTCCAAAGTTAAGTGAAATTATTTGTAGTTTATTAATAAATGAATTTAAGAACCTGAATTTGATCCATAAAGAAGCCCTTTCACTTTCCCTTTCACAGAAAGTGAGAGAGATTGATTTTTAAAAAGCATAAACAATATCTTGGACTTTATCTGAATACCCCGATCATAAACACTGGTTCTAGAATTATGACCCACAGGAACGGTGTATGGGTCTGATTCCAAAGTAAGAGGTAATAATTATGATTCATGAGGAAAATCTGGAGAGTATATGTCACTCTAACAAGACGTTGATTAAAAATACATGAAGTTTTCCTTAGATTTAAAATGAAACTCTATTAAAAGGTCATCTGTAAAAAAGCACTCTTTTTGAGAAACCTGTAACATTTATTTTTACTCTCCTGGTACTTGATTTCCTGAGGCCTGACATGCTTTTCCAATTAGGAGTTATCCGAAAGAGCTCTTATCACATACTGTCACTGAACTAGATCACTGTCTGTATCCATAAGCTGTTTACCACCATCGCCATCACTAGCACCAATAATGATTATGATGATCAGACAATTCACTGGGCTCTATTTTATATATATAACATGTCCTTAATGGGCACTAAACATTTTATATATTATCTCACTTAATCCTCACAATTAACTATTTCTATTTTAAGAATGAGAGCGCTCTATTTTGTTCGTTAGTTTATTTTGTTCATTATGTTCCTCTTATAGGTGAGATCATATGGTGTTTGTCTTTCATTGACTACCTTATTTCACTTAGCATAACATTCTCCAGTTCCATCCATGCCATTTCAAAAGGTAGGAGTTCTTTCTTTCTTTCTGTTGCGTAGACTAAAAGTGACAAAAGGGGAGGGTGAAGGGGCATAATGATGGAAATAAGGGGAAGGGACTAGACGAAGAACATGTATGAAAGGCCCAAGGACATGGACAACAGTGTGGGAATTGACTGTAGGAGTGGGGATGGGATGGGCAGAGGAGGGCAAAGGGGGAAAAGTTGGACAACTGTAATAGAATAACAATTTTTAAATAATTATAAAAAAAGAATGGAAGGACTGCGCCTAAGCACAATTTTAAAATTTGCACGAGGTCACAGAATTAGCAAGTGGGAGAACTAAAACCGAAGTTCTTTAGCTTTTTTTCTTTTTTAAATTGGAAATTGACTATATTCTGACAACATGCTCACTGCAGGAAAAATTTTAAATATAAAAAAGTCAAAGAGAATGAAAAGGCTTAGCCCTGAAAGGTAACTATTGAAGCATTTTCCAGTGTATTTCCTTCCTATATTTTTGCTGTGCCTTTTATACCAGGCCCTGTGATTTTACATTCCAAGCTCTGTAACCCTCTGTTTCCTTCTGTGTATATTCAAAACATGCCCTTTTAGAGATTCATGGACCCTTCTCTGTCCCCCATACCTGTGCTCTAGACACAAGTTCACAGAAATACACAAGGAATTACACTTCCCTTCCTACCTCCCCATGGTTATCATTCCCTGGTCTGAGTCTTTCCCTTACCAAAAAACTGGCAAAAGGAAAGAAACAAAACAAAAATGACCAGACAAACCAACAGTTTCTTCAAAACAGACCAAAGCACATAATCAATCACTGGGAAACAATGTCTCAGGTCCCAAAAAAAGAGATAGAAGTTGTCATCACACCAGAGAAAGGAAAATATCACATGATTTCACTTATATGTGGACTTATCCAAAATCAAAACAAATAAACAAATAAAACAAAACAGAATCATAGAAACAAAAAGTAAACTGACAGGTGCCAGAGGGGAGAGCGGAAGAGGGATAGGTAAAAAAGTAAAGGGGAATATAATCAACAATAATGTGATAACTTTGGTGACAGATGGTTACTAGACTTAGAGTGGGGTTCACATCATAAAATATATAAATGTCAAATACCTATGCTATATACATTAAATTAATATAATATTGTATGTCAACTATAATTTTAAAAAATTTGTCAGCCACCCTTGTCTCTGGAGAATGGGCAGCATGCAAAATGGAATCGTTAGCGTTCAATAGGAATCTAATAAAGTATGCTTTAAGCTCTAACACAGAGAGAGAGAGTTTACAACTGCCTCCTTAGTGACTGTCTTCAGGAGTTAATATTCATGAAACACAAATTTCAGAAAGTATATATTGCTGTGACTTCTCTGAATGGCATTTTGCAAATAACTACAGGCATGCAAAATATACTTACTCTTTAATCAGAAGTTTTATTTCTCGAAATTTTTTCTTTACACCTCAAATAAGTACAAAAAAGTATGTACAATAATGTTAGTAGATTATTGTTTGTAATTGAGAAAAATTAGAAAGCATGTGCACATCCATCAGTAAGGGGCTGTTATAGGTGCTGGGGACACAGAAGGGGAATCCTCCATCACAGAGCGTCCTTCCAGTGGATGTCTGACTTGTCCTGCAGCAGCAGTCATAGTGTAAAGCACCCTCTGTGTGTCTCAGTCCTGAAATTGCTTTATTGCTACCTCAGATAGTATCAGTGAGTAATTATAAAATTTTAGCTTTTTATTTTTTTTAATGTGACAGAGATGGACAACTAAATGGAGAACCAGCTAAGAGTTCAAGAGACTGGTTATAAGGGTGTTTGAGAAACTTAGTGAGGACCTCAACAGCATAAAAAAGATCCAGTCAGAAACAAAGGATATACAAATTGAAATAAAGAACAATTTACAGGGAATCAACAGTAGAGAGGATGAATCCAAGAACCAGATCAATGATATGGAACATAAAGAAGCAAAAAACCAGCAATCAGAACAACAAGAAGAAAAAGGAATCCAAAAAAATGAGGATTGTGCAAACAGCCTCCGGGACAACTTCAAGTGCATCATAGGGGTACCAGAAGGAGAAGAGAAAGAGCAAGAAATTGGAAACCTATTTGAAAAAATAATGAAAGAAAACTTCTGGTCAAGATGGAGACATAGGTAGATACACTATGTCTCCTCGCACAACCAAAAGAAGAACAACAAATTTAAAAACAAAAAATAACCAGAACTGCCAGAAAATTGAGCTGCATGGAAGTCTGACAACCAAGGAGTTAATGAAGAAACAGTCATTTGGACTGGTAGCGGAGACCGAGAGGGGCAGCTCGGGGGAAGAGGATGTGTCGTAAGGCTGTGGCTGGCAGACTGGGTAATCTCACATCTGCATGTGAGTAAACCGGGAGGAACAACTTGGGAGTGAGAGAGACCATGCAACCCAGGGTTCCAGCATGGGAAAAGAAGTCCTCAAAGCCTCTGGCTGTAAAAACCTATGGGGTTTGCAGCAGCGGAAGAAACTGCCAGTCTCATAAGAGAATTCATTTGAGAGACACGCAGGATCCTAGAGCATACACAAAACCACTTGGGAATCAGCACCAGAAGGTCCCAATCTCCTTGTGGGTAGCAGGGGAAGTGACTGAGAGCCAGCCAAGAGCCAAGCAAGTGGCATTGTTCCCTCTCAGACCCCTCGGCAGTGTCATGGGTTGCCCCGCCCTGGGGAAGACCTAAGGTTCTGCCCCTCACAACATAATAGGCTCCCTGAGACCAAAAAAAAAAGGCCCAAACCTGAAAGAACAGATCAAAGCTCCAAAAATAGAACTAAGCAATGAGGAGATCACCAACCTAACAGGTGCAGAGTTCAAAACACTGGTAATCTGGATGCTCACAGAAATGATTGAGTATGGTTGCAAAATAGAGGAAAAAGTGAAGGCTATGGAAAGTGAAATAAAGCAAAACATACAGGAAACCAACAATGAAGGGAAGGAAATCAGGGCATGAATCAATGATTTGGAGCAGAAGGAAGAAGTAAACATTCAACCAGAACAGAATGAAGAAACAAGAATTCATACTTACCTGTCAGAGGAGATACCATGATCATGAAGGTGGTTTTCCCAGGGCGAGGCTTATCCATTGCACTCCAGATATGCTGACCCCTGCAATTTCCCCAAATGTGGGAAAATCAACTGCAGAATTTGTGGTAGTGGGGGACTGCATTTGTGCTCTCCCCTAAAAAAAAAGAAACGAGAATTCAAAAAAATGAGGAGAGGCTGAGGAACCTCTGGGACAACTTTATATGCTCCAACATCCAAATCATAGGGGTGCCAGAAGGAGAAGAGGAAGAGCAAGAAATGGAAAACTTGCTCCTTTAAATTTGAAAAAATAATGAAAGAGAACTTCCCCAATCTGGCAAAGCCAATGGACTCCCAGGAAGACCAGGAAGTTCAGAGAGTCCCAAAGAAGTTCAATCCAAGAAAGCACACACCAAGGCATATCATAACTACATTACCCAAAATTAGAGATAAGGAGAAAATCTTAAAAGCAGCAAGGGAAAAGGAGATAGTTACCTACAGAGGAGTTTCCATCAGACTATCAACTGATTTCTCAAAAGAAACCTTACAGGCAAGGAGGGACTGGAAAGAAGTATTCCAAGTCATGAAAGGCAAGGACCTACATCCAATATTACTCTATGCAGCAAAGCTATTGTTTAGAATAAAAAGGCAGATAAAGTACTTCCCAGATAAAGTAAAGTTGAAGGAGTTCATCATCACCAAGCCCTTATTACATGAAATGTTAAAGGGACTTACCTAAGAAAAAGAAGATCAAAACTAAGAACAGTAAAATGACAACAAACTCACAACTCCCAACAACTGAGCCTAAAAACAAAAAACAAAAACAAACTAAGCAAACAACTAGAACAGGAACAGAATCACAGAAATGGAGATCACATGGAGGGTTATCAGTGGGGAGGGGGGAGGATAGAGAACAGGGGAAAAGTATAAGGAATAAGAAGCATAAATCGTAGGCACAAGATAGACAGGGGGAGGTTAAGAATAGTACAGGAAAGAGAGAAGCCAAAGAACTTATTTGTAAGTCCATAGACATGAGCTAAGTTCAGGGGGGCAAGGAATGCTGGTGGGAGAGGAGGTAAAGGGTAGAGAGGAATAAACGGGAGAAAAAAATGGAACAACTGTAATAGCATAATCCCTAAAATATATTTTAAAAAAAACAAAATGAGAAAACTTCCCTAATTTGGTGAAGGAAATAGACATGCAAGTCCAAGAAGCACAGAGAGTCCCAAAGAAGATGATGCAAAGAGGCCCACTCCAAGACACATCATAATTAAAATCTAAAGATTAAAGATAAAGAGAGAATCTTAAAAGCAACAAGAAAAAATGAAGTTCGTTACCTACAGGGGAGTTCCCATAAGACTGTCAGCTTATTTCTCAAAAGAAACTTTGCTAGAAGAAATTGGCAAGAAATATTCAAAGTCATGAAAACCAGGGACCTACAGCCAAGATTGTTGTACCCAGCAAACCTATCATTTATAATCAAAGGGCAGATTCCCAGACAAGAAAAAACTAAAGGAGTCATCATCGCCAAACTATTAGCATATGAAATGTTAAAGGGACTTATTTAAGAAAAAGTAGAAGATCAAAAGTATGAACAAGAAAATGGCAATAAATACATATCTATCAACAACTGAACCTGAAAAAACAAACTAAGCAAACAAGAAGAACAGAGACAGAATCATGGATATGGAGAGTGGTTTGATGGTTACCAGACAGGAGTGGGGTGTGGGGGAATGGGTGAAGAGGTGAGGAGATTAAGAAGTACAAATAGGTAGGTACACAATAGTCTTGAAAATGTAAAGTACAGCATACGAAATGGAGTAGCCAAAGATCTTATACGCCATGTAAATGAACAATGGTGTGGGACTGCCTGAGGGAGTGGGAGGTGGTGGCGGGCAGAGGGGGAAAAATTAGAATAACTGTAATATCATAATCAATAAAATATAATTTAAAAAATAAAGCCATTTAGTTAGGGCAAAGAGAAATTGCAGCATCATCAAATCCACGGTGTTATCACAAATTTAGAGTTAGTGAAAATGTAGAATTTTATGGTTGGATGGGATCTCAAAGTTTATCTGGTTGAACCATGCATCATTCTATAATATCCCTACCAGTCACATACAGGGATAGGCATGTATTTGTTGAGTATATACTATGTGGCAAACCCATAATAGGTGGTTTCTAGCCTCTTCTGAAGAAAAACTCCACAAGGAGAAATTCCCCATCTCCCAAAACAGTCCATTCCTCTCTGGGCAGCTCTAACACTTAGCCCGAACTAACAACTATGTATCCTCTGAGGCTGTTACTATGCCTGCCCCTGACCTCCCTATTGCAGAAATCAGTGTCTTGTTTTCAATTTCATATTGCTTGAACTAACTGCAGCATTTGACACTAATGACACTGCCTTTTTTTTTTTTTTGAACTTCTGATCTAATTTCATACCTTCCCCTTAAATCAGATTAGGTCCCCTAGTTAATACCTGTTATAGCACCCTATTCTTTTCCTACAGAGCACTTATGAGAGGTTGTAAACAAATACTCAAGAACATGGACATCGGTGCCACACTACCTGGATTCCAGTCCTGCTCTAACACACACTACCTGTTTGACCTTGGGCAAGTTTTCTTTATAGTCAGTTTCCTCACCTATAAGAATCAAAAATAATAACAGTACCTCTCTCACAGGCTGTTGTGAGTAGTAAATAAGTTAATATTTACAAAGTGGTCAGAAAAAATGTAGTTGGCATAATTCTAAGCAATACGTGTTTGTAAGTTAAAGTTAAATAAATGATTTGATTAAAATCGGTGGTCTCTACTAGATTGTAAATTCCATGAAGATAAGATGAAACCAAGTCTACTCTGCTTACCATTTTCTGTCCACTGCCAAGCTCTGTGTCTTTCGCAACCAAGTGTTTGTTGAATGAGCGAGGGTGTAAATGTACAAGTGGGATAGGTTTACCGTCTCATATGAAAACTACGCGCCCACCCAAGGATCATCCCACAGTTGTCCCATAAGCACCCAGACAATTTCTCTGGAATGTTCTCTTCTTGACTGCACTCGACTACTGTCCTTGGTCTCTTGTGACTTTCACATTTCTGGTTACACAGGCTGAGCTCTGTGAAATGCTTCTGGCCTTTTAATCTGGCCTGAATAGATACCGCTGTCCCGCATACTGAATGGGCCCCCCCACGGCCTTCGGCTTCTTTTCCTGAAGCCTAAGGTGCGCAGCTGGAGTGTGTTTAAGCCGACACCGGAACCCAGGTGTTCTGACTCGTGTTATACGATGTCATTTAAACTCTAGAGGCTTGCAGTTCTTGGAGAGAAGGTTAAGGAATTTGGCGATCTACTACTTAGAGTACTTTTTACTCTACTCTTTCTTTCTCTGTGTTAGGATCTCTCCATTTTGGCCAGATCTAAATATGTGGCCCCTAGTCAAAATTCGCCTACTATACACTTGATAAAGTCAGGTTTGTATTTGTTACTTTACTCTGTTTTGTTCCTGTTGTTGTTGTTGAGTTCTCTGTGATCTTTTAAAGGGAGCACTTTACAGCATGTAGATCCTGCAAAATACTTGGACCACGTTAGAAATTATTTGGCAAAAGAGAAGATTATGGGGGTATAAAATCAGCTCTAAAATAGTGGCAAAGATCCTCATAGTCTCTAGTTTAAAAGATGATAATAGGATGTGGGAAGAAAGGCATAACAGCAAGTGGACTTTGTCTAAAACTCTTAGTTTCCTCATGTAATAGTCATTGGGTTGTGAGTATGCACCCACTGTGAAATGCCTAGTCATAGAAATAAGATTTGAAAGCTACTCTATAATAAATTCATGGGTATTGCAATGAGTTGATCTTTCCACGTTCATTTCATTCAGGTAGAACTATTAGTAGAACTTGGTTGAAAGGGTAGACCCCTGGGCCCTTGAAAGTCAAGAGATTAATATAACAAAATCGTGGGAAAACTAAGGTCAAAGATCACAAAAAGGACTATACAAATAAATTATTTCTTACCATCTCAATTTTCCCACTGGATAGTCCCAAGAAAATAAAACTAGAAGTGTTTTTTGGTAGGTAAGTAGATTCTATTTACCCAAAAATTGTTAAAATAATCAGACTCTTCCAGACACATGCATGTGAGCATGTAAACAAATGCACACACATCACTTTTAAGTTAATATTTGATCATTTTTATAAATGTTAATTTTGTTGTTGTTGTTGAAGATTTACCTGGTAACACTATTTTCTATTTACCTGGTGTTAGGGTAAAAGTTGAAAATTTTGTATCAAAGAAACAACACTTCAGTGGACTAAAAATAATGGTCTTTTTTTCTCTCATTTAACAATCCCTCAGGGTAAATACGTAGGCTGCTCTGCTCCAAGTAGTCACTCAAGGATTTGAGTTCTCTCCACCTTTCTAACTTACTTCATTTGCCTTTCAGAACATCACACTTAGCTGGTATACCTCCTATCTTTTTTGCCAGCCTGTTTTAGGAGAGCTAGTTCTCCCTCATCTATCCCACCCCTAAAGGTTAGGGGACAGGGTTCAACCCCGGGATTATTTCTATTTTCTATATCACTCACCCTCTAGGTGACCTCATCCAGTATTGTGATGTTATATAACATCTACACTGATGACTTCTAAATGAGCTAGTCTGAATTCCTCTTCTGACCTCCACACTCATATTTTTACTGGTCACTTAACACCTCAGTTGGAATATAATAGGCATCACAACCTTGTCTAAAACTGAGTTACAGATATATTACTCCCCTATAGTCTTCCCAATCTAAATTAATAGCAACCCCACCTTTCAAGTTCCTCAAGCCAAAATCTTGGTGTTTTCTTTGAGTCTTTTTTTCTCTCTCTTTCATGCCCCATATCCTTTCTCTCAGCAAATCCTATTGACTCTTTGCTTTCTTTCTTTTTTATGTTTTGGAAGTTCTTTTTTTTATAGTTTACTTTTTATTGTATTGTTTTCATTACCGTTTAGTCCACTCGTGGTTCCCTATTTTCAACATTCGCCCAGAATGCAGCCATTCCTCCTTCCATTAGTTCATCTAGGCTGCTATTTGTTCTCATTAATTTTCCCATCACGACCTAATACCCAATCAACATTTCAAATCTCCCTTCTTGGCCTTATTTTTCTCCTTAGCATTTATTTCTAACAAACTCTACATTATATTTATTTACCATTTTTTATCATCCACCTGAGCTCAAGAGGGGGAGGTATTTTGGTCTCTCTATTCACTGATGTCTGGCCAGCATTTAGAATTTTGCTTGCACGGAGTAGACTCTCAGCAAATGTTAGATGCAAGAATGAATGGATCTGATTTCTCCTCTGTTGTCTAGGGTGTTTTTCTTACCTGCCTTGTTGAGATCGGTCCCAGGATGATTCATGTTTAGCAACCAGAAATGGGAGAGAGCACCGAGGAATGTACATAGTAGTACATTCCTGCACTACTCCTATAGTTCAGGGTCCGAACCTGGAAAGGGCCCATATCGGTTCCATTTACACTCTGTTAAGGAGAACTTAGAAACCCAGCCATATCTAGCTGTCAGGGCTTTGGAAATGCCACTCACAGCTTGAAAGTATGGGCCTAACTACAACTTTATAATTTAGAAGAAGGATGGAACAGAATTTGGTGAACAGCTAACAATCTCCACCTTACCTATAATTTACACAGCTTATTTTATCCAGAATGACAGCTCAACCCACTTTGGAGTCCCAGAAGTAAATTATAGGCTGAAGATAGAATTGTTCAATAGTGTGAAACCCAAGAGTATTATATAAACGATTGATACCAGTTTTCTCATTAAAACATGGCTGAGGCAAATCCCATTTGAAGGCTCTGCCAAAAAAAAAAAAAAGTCTCCGCCAAGTCCCAGATTTTCTTGTTAATTGCTTTAGACAGACACTCCACAGAACACATAGACCATATCTTTATACTTTTATTGTTTTATTGCTCAGTACAAACTTCAGAAGTTGTGTAGAAATAATATTAAGAATGAAGGAAAAAAAGAAGTGTGGCTAAAACTCCTGAAATAGTAAAATAAAAGAACCTTATTTCTGAGTTTTCCATTCTTATCTCCTCACTTACTAGAACTCCTGAAATAAAACAATAAATTAACTTTCCTCCTTCTAATAGCAATCTATGAAATGACCTCCAGAGAACGAGATAATGTAGACTTATGTGGTGTGGAAAATCTACAATCCAAAGTCCAAACACAGAGCTTTACAGGAAACATAATTTCAGGTATTGAAATTAATCAGTAAACCAGAAATCACATTACTGCACTTTATCTGAACTTTTAAAAATCTTAAATCCTTTTAAATCTTGTAAAATTAATGAATTGAAGTTAGTTCCCACAGTTAGCCAGTAGAGTTATGCTTCAGGATAGAAACTTAACACAAAAAAAGCATTTGTTAATGACATGTATTCTTTTGGCAAATAAAATGTATTAAGCACTTGAAAATAATCATGGTTTATATCAACAAGATTTATTAGTGCTTCAGTGAAAGAGCTCATGACATTTTATGCAGTGAGTTTGTTTCTCTGCCAAAGAATCCAAAGAAACTATTGCAAGTTAATAGCCTTTCCTCCAGGTTTCACTGTGTTCTGTGAAGGGTGTTCAGATAAAGGTAACTGGTAGGAGCATGCCATTTTTACAGCTGAGAAGTGTGCATTTTCCTTGTACTCTTGGATGAAATCACCTGAACTTTTAAAATGGGACTCAATAGGCAATCAAGAATCAGTAAAAGTAATGAAGTATTTATGTAATACTGAGTCTGTAGTGGTTTTGTTTATACAACATTTTATGGTTAAACTGTCTAGTCTGGCTGGCTATATCCATTCTCCATGGTCCAAGACTAGCTCAGGGATAAGAATGGTCTAGTTCTGCTCTCTAGAAGCCAACTTCACACTCCTGTGTTAAATAGAAATTGAGAAATATTTGTTCAATCCTCATACTGTTCAGTTCTGTGGATCTAGCCCCCATTTGTCAATGGCTTTAGAATCATTTTTCTTCATGGCCATACCTCTAGCTATCAAGTAGGTTATTATTATTTTTCCACTTTTCTTAAGGTTTCACAAATGAGACAAGAAGTTTCCATTCTATGAAGTAAAGCACATAACAGGAAAAGTATTATTTCAGATTTTCTTCCTCAGCATATGGAGTTCATATATGCTGTGCATTTCTAGCACATATTTGCTCTCACTCTCAGTCTTCTGAAACAGTTAGTCCGTGGCCTATTCAGCCCATTCAGATTCAGCCTGTAGCATTCATGGTTGTGATCTGTAGTATTTACTTACAGCCAAGAATGTATTATTCTTCTAACCTAATACATCTGTAAGCAGTAGATCATAAAATCCACCTGGTAGCCTATAAATAATGTTTTTAACCAACAGCTTTCTTTTTCTAATATTTGATGATTAAACTCATAAAAACATGAAATGATAGCCTTTTTTCTACCCATCCATAAGATTTCCGCTGGTCCATTGGGGTTGTAGCTTTTGACACATAATTGGACATATACTTCCCATAGACCGAATTTTTTTAAAAAAGAATTTGTTTCCCAGGTGAAATGCAAAACCTGTTGAATTACATACTTCCAAAAAGTACTTCATAAGGTACATTCTCCTTGGGATTATTATTAGAATTTCAATTAAAAAAAAAAAAAGACCCCTAGCCCAGGCGTTGCCAATGCAGGTAGCACCACGGGCACTCTCTGTCCTGCTAGAGAGCTTGCAGCTTGGTATTTTTGGGTGACTATTTCCTAAAACATAGTCAGGGGGAAAAAATTTAACTTAAAAGAAGGGTCCAGTGAGTGAGTTTATTTGAAGGCCCCTCCCATTTTTTGAGCTGAGCTGCAGTGGCCAGCAGCTTACGAGGAGATGTCCTAAAAGGGTAGGATGTTGGGGGAACAACTGCCTTCAGATTCCCTTTTTGGCAGGGACCTCTGTGTCCCCTGGCTCTGTCTCCATGGATGTTTGCACATGTGATCATGGCATTTGAGGCTTGGGGGCAATCCAATCAACATGAAGTGTTTTCCTGCATGATTGCACACCTTTCTCACAACCTTGACAAAGCATTATCGTCATCACTGATAACCTACAAAATGTGTTATGAAATGTGACCCTGTTTCTCTGGCCTTGCAGTCAAGGTCACACTCCAATCCCTGTTCACTTTAAAGAACCATTGCTAACAAACACCGTCATTCAGGTCAGCAGCTGGGGTATAAACCCCAATCCATCTGCTCACAGCAGGTCACCAATAGACACGTTCTATCCTTAGAATCGAATCACAAATCCTCATAATGGCCTACAAAGCCCTGAGCTGGAGGACCCCTGCCGACCCCAAACTTCACCTCATACCTATCACTGCCTCAGGCACCACATGACAACCACCATGGCTTCCTTTCAGTTCTTCAAAAGGGCCAAGCTTCCCCTACAAGACCTTTGTTGTTCCCTCAGCTCAGGATACTGCCCACCTCCCCAACACTCATCTCTCATGCTCGCACACATAGGCACCTGTGAACACACATGCACATACACTGTCTCTCCCTTCACTCCAACTCCAGCCTTCAACTCTCAGGTTAATGTCATTTACTCAACATATGGCCTTTCTCAGCCTCCAAATCTAAATTAATCTGTCCTATAACAATGGCTCAAATTATCCTGTATTTCTCTTTTATGTCACTCTTTGAAATACATATTTATTTCTGTGACTTGGTTTTAAAGTTGTTTTCCCCTCACTAGGTTAATAGTAAACTCCATCAAGTTGGTCTGAGTCTCTCACCATCGTAGTCCCGACAACTACTATATAGTTCCGTAAATAAATACTAATTGAAAGAACAAACTTCACTTTCACATTGCTCGCCAGGTGGAAAGACCTAAGAACATTGGCCCACCATTTTCCAGGTTCTAGGTGCTTGTCTTATGATGACGTTTTTCAAAAGGACCAGGATGTGTCTTTTAATTGTCACAGAGCTGGCTTGTGTCTGGAGATTGCTACCCTGCCCTGGTCACTCAGTCATCCTTAAAAAGAACAACTAGCTCATTAAGGCTAGCTGCAGGTGGCCACAAAGTCCCAGTGCATAATAACCAGTAGCTTTTTGTATGCTTCCCTGTGCTCCCCACAAAGATTTTCCATCCACTTTCCCCACTTTCTTCTGGACATCTCCCTCCTCTTGCACAGTTAGAAGGCATGAAAGCACTCCCGATAACTGTTTTTATATCTTCAAGTGTTGTCAGGTGCAGTTAAGGAATATTATCTTTTGCAAGGCCTCAAATCAGACCGCCACATATTGGTTAGCCTGGACTCCAAGAAGACCAGATTATATAAGTGCTAAATCCAATCTTTTATCTATGGAGTTCTCTAACTAGGAGAGCTTAATGTGCATACCACTGCTTTTTGGCAGGATATCTGTTGTCTCAAGACCTCCTTATGCAGCTATGTGACAAGCCACTGCTAAGCATATTCAAATTAGCAGTGTCACTGGACCTGATATGGAACACATGCAGCCCCTCATGCTCTTCTATAACTTCTGTCCATACCATGACATGGGGAGAATGCTGCCCAGATATAAAGGACACAGTCTCATCAGGGGAACTCGTTGGCCCTCTGTGGGCAGTCATCTGTGGAGATAAGCGTCGTCCTGGAGCCACTTGTAATAATAACCCCTAGTGCTAGGCAAGCACCGGGTCCTGTGTGCCCTCTCCACAGCTGGCACCTGGACTGTGACTGTAGCCATGCCAGAGACACCCCTTAGCATCCTCCAAAGCCATGGACATGACCGTAGTGGTCACAAATAAATTATTGTTAGAAATTCTTGCTCTAAGTCAGCTGACTTTACAGTTCTTGGGCCATTTGTTTTAAGTGTGGTTCCCTTGCAGTTCCTAATAGGTCTTGGCCATACATAATTTATGTCTTCTATTTTAAAAAGTTCTATCAGTAATCAATAAAAACATAAACACACCCACCATTATGAATGCCCTTCTGGCAACTGTCAGCACATGCCATGCTATTCTTTTCACAGAGGTAATCGGAACAATTGATGTCCTTTTTATGTCAGTTGTTTTGTTCAGGTTGAGACACAGCTGGATGAAATATTAGCTAGTGTTAAGAAAGGACACTCTACTCGGAGACTTTTAACTTAGGAGCAATCATTTAAAACACAGAACTCGGCGGCACTGGAGCACAGTTGATGTTTCAATATATTTAAGAATGTATGCTGTGTAGACTATGTTGGTGATTTATTCCAATGAGCAAATCTAACTAAAATCTAACTAAATTAATACCATGCAAGTTACTTTTTGGTATTTATTGAAGTCTTTAACTATATTATATGTATTTGGTAGTTTACATATAATGTGATAATTGTTTAATTAATGTATGACCAATAATTTCATTAAGTCATTCTATAAACATTTAGTATCTGCTTAATATGTGCCAGTCGCCATGTCAGGTACTGATGTGATCATGATGAATAAGTCTCTACCTCTGCCTCCAAAGTGTGTTCAGTCTACTCCATGTCCATGTTTAGATTCTCCCAAAACTCTGAAGAATAGGCAATAGGTCTATTTTCAGTGCCCTACTGAGTGCCGGGCACACAGTAGATACACAATAAATGTTTGTTAAATTAATTAATTAATGAATGAAGAAAGAAAGAAAGACAAGCCACTGAGCAAATATTTAAAGATCTAGGCTGCCAGAGACCAACCGCCAGACCGAGAAGCAACATCCATTTTTTACTCTGTTCTCTGGGTTTAGAAAACAGAAGAGACATGCTCTTTGCCACCATTTCTACCATTTGGCTCCCACGCAGCCTGCAGAAACTTCTTTCCCATGAACACTTTATTTCCCCTTGCTCCTTCCTTTGTTCTTTATGAAACAATTTGCCTGGAGTGACATAAGGACTAGATGTTTCATTTAATAAGCAGTTAATTACCCGGGGCTCCCTCCCTTCGATTTCCCAAAGCAAGCCACCGATCAGCTGCCATTAGGTTTTGATTTGAGATTTTCTAAGATATGCCTTTCCTTCTGTGACTTTATTGGACAAAGCCCAGGCCTCAGGAGCTCCAGGAATCAGGTGCTTCGCAGGGAGTAGAACGTTACACAAAGCTCGGTCAACTCCTCCTGCTCTAAAATCTGCTACGTAGACAAACTCCAAGTTTGAAGGGGGCACCAGGTTAGTCTGCTGCTCTCTGCTGACGGTGGCTGGGAGTTGCCTTACCCCACCAGGTCTAGGAAAAGTCTTTGAAGTGACCAATCAGCAGGTTTCCTGCAAATTCTACCCATCCGGCATTGAGCACCATTCCCTGGATATTTCCACAAAGAGACCCAGGAAGGAATCAGGCTTTCTCAGTCTAAGTCGTGGGGAAAGTTCCAAGTAATGTAAAACAATGGCCAACATAGTGTCACTTATCTGAATACAGATCACGAAGCCTAGACATTTTTGCTTCTGAGTGTGAAGCAATCACAGTTCACAAATCATATTACTCTCAAGACTGTCATAACTGTGCGAATCAGAGAAATCTTCAAAAGGTTCTTTGGTATATGTCTATTTACATATTTGATAAAGATATATATAACATATATATGGCACCTGGACTGTGACTGTAGCCATGCCAGAGACACCCCTTAGCATCCTCCAAAGCCATGGACATGACCGTAGTGGTCACAAATAAATTATTGTTAGAAATTCTTGCTCTAAGTCAGCTGACTTTACAGTTCTTGGGCCATTTGTTTTAAGTGTGGTTCCCTTGCAGTTCCTAATAGGTCTTGACCATACATAATTTATGTCTTCTATTTTAAAAAGTGAATATATATATATATATATAGTGATGAATATATATATAAAATGAATATATATATAAAAGTGAATATATATATATGAATATATATATATATATTCATTCAATTAACTGAAAACTTAACCTACAGGGTGACAGGCAGCAAATTAAATGATAAAGGTGAGCATGAACCAGTTCCTGTCCTAGAGGACTTCATAATCAAGAGAGGGAATAATTTCAAAGATATTAAGTGTTGTGAAAGCATTTACACAAACTGCTCTCAGGGTAGAGAGATAAGAGCAACCGTTTTAGCTCCACACTCAAGGGTGCAAACTCTGACTACAGATTGTCTGCCCCACAGCCCAGCATCAAGCCTCACAGGGCGTGAGGATTAAATGAGCTAATAATTGTCAATCACTTGGTAAGTACTTAACGCTTGTTATCGTCTCTCCCCAAACTAAGATGCCTGGCTTGTTCTATCCATTGCTATTTGAAAAACTATCTTTGTCTCACCTGTAACTTCATTTTTTCCCTCATTATTGAATAGTCATTCCCCTCCCCCAAATCTTTATTAAAGTCTGAATACATATTGTTATACATTAGCTGCTAAAAACTGTTTCCAAAACTAAGGAGAATAATGCTCACCCCCTAAAAAAGATCAGGCTTGAAAGAACCCTGGTCCCAAGTGTGTAACCAGCTGGAAGTGGCCCCAAATACAACACCAAGGAGCACTCAAGTCTCCCAACACCTAGGTAACCAGTTTATTCAGTACACACAGGTGTATCATGAGCTCCAGGAGAAATGGAGGGACCCTAGCTTAAAAAGTTTAAGGCAAGACCACAGAAGTTTCAAAGACCTATTTAACCCCACAGCCATCCGCGGGTTACATTTTGGGATTGGTGGAGAGGATGTTTCCCTGACTCCTCATTTTCCAGAGGGAGAGAATGAAATTTCTAAATCCCATCTCTAGGAGAGAAAAACTGGGAGCACTTCTGGGCTTTCTTGGCACCCCCTCTTCTCCTTCCCTAGTAAAGAGAAATGATGGCTCTGATTGGTGATGTGGGGAAGAAGGGTCGGAACTTGTCTTTAGTCCCTTTCCCTCTATTTTAGAGGGCCTGGTCTCAGGATATTACGGGTTGAATTGTATCCCCCAGAAGAGATATGTTGAAGGTCTAACCTCCAGTATCTCAGAATGTAAACTTATTTGGACGTAGGGCCTTTACTGAGGTAATCAAGTTAAAATAGGGTCACTAGTGTGGTTCTTCATCCAATATGACTGCTGTCTTTATGAAAAGGGGAAATTTAGGCACAAAGACAGACACACATGGAGGGAGGGCCATGAGAAGAGACGGGGGAGAATACCACATGACCATGAGGGCAGAGATAAAAATTACGCTGCAGAAGTCAAGGAACATCTGGGCCTCCCAACAACTGGAAGAAGCAAGGAAAAACCCCTCTCCTACAGGTTTCAGAGGGAGCACGGTCCTGCCAGTACCTTGATCTCAGGCCTAGCCTCCAGACCTGTGAAACAGTATTTTCTGTTCTAAGCCACCTTGTCTGTGGCACAGTAAATTCTCAATGCTATTGATAGGTTCTCAGAATTAAAGTTACATGACATACAGTATAACAAAACTGAATTTACCATAGGCTAATTGATATACACAAAAGTTAAATTCCTACTGTATCTCATCAGTGTTATAATGAAACACCACTGAAGGAAACATTATTCGAGGACCTGCTATACGTTGTTATAGTAGCCCTCCCAAGTTAATATATAAGGCAAACATTTTGTCTGTTTGCTCTGCTGCAAATGACCTGCCCCTGCAAAGAAAGCCCATGTGTCTACGTGTCTACCCCAGCCTGTGTCTGAGAGGCCTGACTCAAATGGGGGTGAAGTGGGTGAGTCAAGTAGGAAGTGGGTCATATTAACAAACCCATTAGCGAGCCCCCTTCTCTAAATAGCTTTTATTGGTAGCAAAGCCAGTAATTTGATCACTATCTTATTCCTCAGTTATTTCTGAATTTGAAGCAGGGAAAGATACCTGATGTCTTGACCCAAACTCCAAGTCTAGTCTAGACACATAGTACAGGTCTTAACTCCTTTAACTTTTTTTTTTTCATTATGTATGATTTCTGATGCATTGCTCTGTTCGGCTTGCTGATATTTGTTGTGGATTGAGAATTTCTTTCTTTTTTAATTTTTTTTATTGTTGTTCAAATACAGTTTTGTCCCTTTTCCCCCTATCACACCCCACTATCCTCGACCCCACCCGCCTTGACTTTGTCCTTGAGTCCCCCATATATGTTCTTTGGCCACCCTTCCCATGTTTCCCCCCATCTTCCCCTCCCCCTCTCCTCTGTTCACTGTCAGTTTGTTCTTCATTTCAATGTCTCCTGTTACATTTAACTTGCTTGTTTGTTCTGTTGACTAGGTTCCACTTATAGGTGAGACCATATGGTATCTGTCTTTCCCCACCTGGTTTATTTAACTTAGTGTAATGCTCTCCAGATCCATCCATGCTGTTGCGAATGGTATGAGCTCCTTCTTTTCTTCTGCTGTGTAGTATTCCATTGCGTAAACATACCATAGTTTTTCTTCATCCACTAATTTACTGATTAGGTTGCTTCCAGCACTTGGCTATTGTAAATTGTGCTGCTAGGAACATTGGGGTGCATAGGTTCATTTAACTTTTACAACAGCCCTATAAAGTTATGTCTGCTATTACACCCACCTTACAGATGAGAAAGCTTAGGTTTGAAGAGGTCGCGTGACTCGCCTCAGGACACTGAATGCCAAGGCCTGGCTGCCAGAGTCTGTCCTTGCTGCCTCTGCAAAGGCTGCATTCCAAGGAGCAAGCCATTCAATGGTCCTAGGAAAAGAAATGCCACGTATGAAGAGAAGCCTAGGTTTTTAAAAAAAGTAAACTTTTCTTCAATCTCTTCTGATCTTTTCAGAGACTTTGCAATGCCAAGATGCCTTGTACCTCTATCAGGATACGGAGTGCTGCGTTTGACCAAAGAGCACTTTTCAGGGAGCATGTGCTGGGACTCATGTTCTTAGGAACACCACTTTGGGAAACAGAGAGAATACTTTGGGTGGCAGTGACTCTTTTGTTTGAATGTAGTTCTAGGATTCTTTTATAATTTATATATGCCAATCAGAATACCCAGAGATTTCTTCATTTAAATTTTATAGAGTTATATGAGTATGCATAGGTAAGGCTGGGCCTTGCCATCCAGGGACTGAGACTGACACATTCCCAAGCCATTGCGACACGAGATAAAGGAATTGTTATAGCAGAACAAGGTCGGCCAAAGGTGAGGGTCCATCTCAGAGGGAGAAAGAAGTGATTTATGGAGGAGTTTGCGTTTGAGCAGACCTTGAGGGTTAAGTGGGATTTCAGGCAGTCGTTTTGAATTAACTGCTTTTGGCCTAAATTCGTTCTGATCCAGGATGGGCTCAGAACCCCTGGAGACTTTAGAGATGGGTTAGGATCCTAGAGTTTTTATAGTGACATTATTCCTACAGCTAAGCAGAGATCACAAACTGGCAGGCCCTAGGAAGGATGTGCCTAACAGGCTTTTATTGGGCCAGCAGAGTGTGGCTGTTGTGTGTACGACAAGGCCTATCCAGGAACCATCCAGCCATATGCTATGAGAAATGGAGACATTTACTGAAGAAGATGTGATATACAAGAAACATTGTACAGAGGACAATGATGCCTCAGTCCCCTTCAAAGTAGGCACCTTGGGACCTCACACTGTTTTCCCAATTGCCATCAGCTGTACCATTTTCCTGAACCTCCTTGACAGTCTGAAATCTCTTCCCTTTCAAAGGCGATTTTAGTTTTGGGAAAAGCCAGAATTTGCAGGGCACCAAATCTGGGCTGTAGGGGGGCTGAGTCACCCAGGTGATTTCATGTTTCACCAAAAAACTCTGCACGAGATGTGATGCATGAGTGGGTGCATTGCTGTGATGGGGCTGCCAATCACCAGTTGCCCATAGCTGTGGCCCTCTGCATCATCCAAATAGTTGCTGCAGAAGAATGTTCAAGCTTAATGCCAAATTTGATATGGATTCGTTGCTCTACTTATTCAGTCTTTTTGAATGCAAAGGCTGCACTGTACCTCCGCTCACTCAACAGAGTCTACCACCCTCACTGACTAGTACAGTGAAGTTGTCATTGTTCACACATGCACATTCCAGTCCACTCTCCTTGGCTGCCAGGTTACATCGATGTTGCATAAACCATTCTCATTGTATTAACAATTATTGGACTTTTTCCAGACAGAACTTGTATGTACATTTAAATGTAGGTTTCATTTAATCCATACACTCTTAGGTTCCACCATTATTCTCATTCTACTTACCTGCCTGATCCCTGAGGGCATTTAAGGTTCTCTCTCCTAAACTGCTGTAACAACATCACAGCTAAATGATGCGGTAGCTTCACTCCCCTATGAACATTTCAGTACAATGGTGGACAGTGTCATGGAACACATCAGGGAGTTAGGCCTGTCCCTGGTGGTGAATAGTTAATGAAATATTCCTCTCTGGAATATTTCTGTCTGGAATATTCTGACTGGAAATGATTCAATGATTCGTCCCAAGTTAGTTACCATGACCTCCCTCCAAAATGAATTCCCAGTCCGGGGCAATAGTATGTATTTACGCACTAGCCCTGCCTATAGCATTCAAGTTCAGTAATTTTATAATGGATTACATTACATCAAACTTGGCAGATCTGTCATTCTCTTAAATATACTGGGAAAAAGAGAAGGATAGGATACCAAATAATTTAAAATGTAACCTTTAAAAATCATTAAATAATGATCTGCAAGCCAGCTAAGTCATTTTCCTTAGGGGCTTTTTATGTTTGCTTTGAAATCTGCCATAGTTTTAGTTGTTTTCCTGTGCTGATATGGTTGTTCCATCAATGTTCAGAAAATAAACACTGTATGTTTACTTTTAAAGTATGCTTACAACATATCATTATTGTTAGAGGCAATTGAGTACAATAAAACTCGTCCCTACCTGCAGAACTCTTAGTCGAGGTGTGACCACAAGAACTATTCTATGCCTCTTTATAAATATGGTGACTCAGGGTCTGGACCAAGATACCAACAGAAAGCTTTTGAAAGCCTCACCTCACCTTTCCTTCTCAAGGAGTGCAGAGGTAGGAGACACTCTCTTTACTTCCCCAATTGAATTCAGTCCTTACCTATTTAAGCTGTACCGCAAACACAACTGTCTTTTTTTTTTTTCTTTCCTCTTTGCAGAAGCTTTTTTCTAACCACAGAGAAGATACTGTGATTCTGAGAGATGATAGGCTTCTGAAGGGCAGGACCACAGAAAAGTCCTAACTGAAACATCCTAGCTTCCCCTCTGGGCAGCCCTCCCTTTGAAAGGGCTGCTGGTGGTAAGACCTGGGCAGAGCAGTCAGCCAGCCAGAGGGCTCCCTCACAGGGAAGTGCAACACCCTCCTCCCTCTGCGGAATCCTGTTCGCGCCTTCCTGTCTCAGGGCAGGACACTGCCCTCCTGTGCTCAGGCTTAATGCAGAAGAGGAGCCGTACGGTTAAATGCTCATCAGTGACATGAGTTGGAAAGGGTGGAGCAGGACATTTTACTTTTTATTATAAACATAGCATTATTTGATTTGCTAACTAGGCATTACTACTTTAATCTTTTAAAACTATTTAGCTCTGGCTGGTGTGGCTCAGTGGATTGCGCGCCGGCCTATGAACCAAAAGGTCACTGGTTCAATTCCCAGTCAGGGCACATGCCGGTTTGCGGGCCGGGTCCCCAGTTAGGGGCTCAGAGGCAACCAATAGATGTTTCTCTCCCTTTCTTTCTCCCTGCCTTCCCCTCTCTCTAAAAATAAATAAATAAAATCTTTTTAAAAAATAATTTAAATGAACCCTTGAATATTTGGGCTGCTGCCCCTCCCTGCAGGCAGGTTTCCTGAGAGAGCTGTCCACACTTCCTGCCTTCTGTTTTTCATCTCCTGTACAATATATTTAAACAAGGTATAATGCGTAACTGACTGTTATGCAATATAATTTTTTAAAAGATTTTATTTATTTTTAGAGGGAGAGGGGAAGGAAGGGAGAAAGAAAGGGAGAGAAACATCAACATGAGAGAGAAACATCAACCAGTTGCCTCTCGCACGCATCTCAACCAGGGACTTAACAGCGACCCGGTCATGTGCCCTGACCAGGAATTGAACCAGCAGTCTTTCAGTTTGCTGGACGATGCTCAACCAACTGAGCCACACCAGTCAGGGTTCCTGTATAATTTTTAAATGTTCAAGTAGTACTAAAAGGTTTTAGTAGAAACTAACCCCCCCGCCTCAGTCTACAATCCTGCTCCCCCACCCCACTCAGTGGGAAACACTTTCAGCTTTTATGCTGTGTGGACTAGTAATTTTTCACATATTTTAAAATTATAGAATCATACTGCTATTGCTTGATCTATTTTAAACGTTTTCTATGCACCTCCTGTTATCAAATTCAAAGTGTATCATCATACACATACACACACACAAATTTCCTTTCCTTCTTCATCCTCTCAATATGGTTGTGGAAGCACAAAAAATAACTTTTCTTCTCACTTTCCTAAATTCTTGTGCTGGGCTAATAATCCAATGACCAGAGACAGATCACCAAGAGAAAATGTCCAAAATTTATTATGGATGTGCATGTGGGGGTTCCATAGAGAATGAGGCCCTAGTAGGCACTGGGCAGTTGAGGTTTATATGTCAGCTCTGGGAAAAGGAGAGGGAGGCAGGAGTCTGGGATTCGAAAAGGAAGGAAGGCAATGTATAGGTAGACGAGATAGGGCAAATGTGGTAAACTGATTTTTGCCTGGGCCCCCCAGAAACAATGGAACACAGAGGAAACCCAGGATTTGCGAGGCTTCTCCCTGTCTGCTGCCCGCATGTCGATTATATGATGATGCTAGGATGACGGTCCTGTCCTTTAACTGGGCTTTTCTGTCAGAATGTCTTTAGGCTGGCAAGGGGGGAAGTGCCAAAGATTCCTTCTGAGTCTTCTGTCTCTTCATAACCAGCCTAAAATCAGTATCACAAATGGCGTACTTTGTGGTGGCAAAACTTTGGTCCCCTTCATGGTCTTGCTCTCGTTTTTGGCTTCATCAGCAGTCACTTATGCGAAGACCAGTGGGTATCCACTGTTCAACCCAAGTTGAACGTGATGAAAATTTTCTCACAATACAACATTTTGTTTTTCCTGGAATTGAAACTGCCTTTGCTCAGCTTCCCATGTGCCTATCACTTTTTTTTCTATACGTTCCAATAGATCAGCTGAATCTTTACCAATAATTTTTCCCAAACATCGGAAAACATCACCTCTCTTCTCTCCTAGGTAGGAGGGGTTGGCTGCCCTCTAGGGGGGCCTGGCAATGGCTCTCTCGTCACTATGCTCCTCTGCTGGATGCCCTTGTATTAATCAGGGTGGGATAACTGCCATTGTAAACAGACACTCAAATGTCTAAAAAAGCACACTGTCGATGTCTCTTTCGTGCTCACTGCTACAGAGCAAATTGGGCCCACCCCACTCCACAAATTCGTGTGTTGAAGCTCCCACTTCAATGTAACTGGATTAGGAGAAAGGGCTTAGGAGATAATTAAGACTAAATGAGGCCACAAGGGTGGGTCCTAATACAATAGGATTGGTGGTCTTGGAAGAAGAAGAAGAGAGAGAGAGAGAGAGGTGTCTCTATCATGTGAGAACACAACAAAAGGCAGCGGTCTACAAGTCAGGAAGAGGGCTCTCATCAGACATTGCATCTTTCGGCACCTTGATCTTACACTTCCCAGCCTTCGAAGTGTGAGAAATCAATGTCTGGTATTTTCTCTATGGTATTTTGTTATAGCAGCCTGCGCAGACTAAGACAGTGCCTTTTTTATTAGTTGATTCTGACTATATCAATATTTATCAGTCTTTTCTCACAGGTAATTTAGATTCTCCAGAGAAGTCTCCTCCCATCTACTCTCTGATCTTTTGAAATAATTCCAGGAGTTCAGTAGGAGAAGAGAGTCTAAGAACTGCAATTCAGTATGAAAATTTTTACTTAATCCCCACATTTCTGACTCCACATCTAGTCCTATCCTTGTGCCGGACCCAGAGTCCAAAAGTCAAGCATCTCTCTCTCTCCATAAACTTAAACTCCTTGGGCAGGTTGGAGGAACACAGAGATGTGGTTGGGTCATATAAGAAGGGTCTGTGAGCTCCATCATTCTATAAAAATGTTTAAACACCATCCCTGTTTTCATCCAGGCATGTCACCTCCACCTTTGGTAATACCTGCTGAATCCAAATGCCGGACATCTGCAAATTGACTTGCTCCTCATCAGAATCCCTCAAACCTGCACTGCCCCCAGGTGCAGAGGATCCCCCTGCCCTGAAAGTGAAGTCAGCTCTACTTCTGCTTTCCATCTTCCAAAAACGTATCAGTGTTGCTTATCTGCTGCTGCCTCCTTTTCTATTAGTGTTGACCTCATGAGTTATTATCTCTTGTTATTCCTTTATTCTTATTTAGTGAAGGCATATTAAAGAGCAGACCCAGTATACCCTCAAGCCATTTTGGCAAACTCCACCTCAGTTCTTATCTCCCCAGAAACTGTTTTTACCAAGGTTGGCAAAGATCCCCATTGTTGCCAATGCATCGGAGGCTTTTCTACCCTCTTCAGGCATCTCCTGGTTTTCAGCTACACAATTGGCTTTAATTACCTGAATCCTTTATTGGTTCCTCCATTTCTATATGATGTTGAAATGTTGACATTTCCCAGGTTTTAATATTGAAACTTTTCTAGTCATTTCTTCCCTTGGTAATTTAATCTATTCTCATAGGTTTAACTACTACCCACTCCCACATTAATAGTTCCAGACCTCACCTCTCCTCTCAGCTTTAGACATATATATTCGACCATCTATTTGACATTTCTTAGACATTGGATAATTATTTTTACTCATTCCACCAATATTTATTGGGTATTTACTATGTGCCATGAAATATTCTAGGTTCTAGGGATATATTAGTATCAATTTTTCTCCTTCATGGTGCTGATATTCCCATGAGACAGAGATTAACAACTGAACACAAAGAATCATAGTATAATGGAAGGTGATGTGCTGTGAAAAAAGGAAAGGAAAGGAAAGGAAAGGAAAGGAAAGGAAAGGAAAGGAAAGGAAAGGAAAGGAAAGAAAGGAGGAAAGAAAAGAAAGAGTGAATGCTAGGGATGGAAGAGCAGTTGTGATTTTAAGTAGGTCAGCTTACTGACCTACCTACTGTACCACCTCATTGAGATACTGAAATCTGGGCAAAGGTTCGAAGGAGGCGAGGTCAGGAAGGTATCTGTGATATCTGTAGGAGGGACATCCTAAGAAAAAGGAAGAGACACTACAAAGGCCCTGAGACGTGAGTACACCTTGATGTCCAAGGGACAGCAGGGAGGTCAGTACAGCTGGAGCAGAACGAGCAAGGAGATGTGCAGAAGCAAGGTGATAACTTTGGCTTTTACTTGGAGTTAAATGTGGAGTCATTGGATGACTTCAAGGTATAATTTGAAAGGATTCTTTTGCTGTTGCATAGTGAATAGATACTATAATGCATGGGTAAAACAAGGGAGACTAGGTAGAAACCTAGTGCAGAAATTTCAAGCTTAACCTGTATAAAATTGAGTTTTTAAAAATTTCCCCTTAATCTATTCTTCCCCAGAGACTTCCCTATTTCAAAAACTGATTCCACAGAAAAGCTAAAGTCAGGGACCTAGGAGCTTCCTTCTTGTCTATCACCCGCTTCTCCCCAAATCCACTAACAACTCCCATCCCTAATCCGTGAGCTCCTCCCCATATCTAAGCCAACAACTCTTGTTTCTTATCTCTTAAAAGGCAGCAGCCAAATCAAAGAAGCTTCTGGCATTTACGACAGTTATTGGGGTCTCCTACACTGGAGCTACCAAAGCTACAGGGACATATCTTCCAGTGTTTGGGGGAGTGTCCCTCACTCACTTAGAGACCCTCTTCCATCATATTCCCCAAGCTGTCATCTTCCATTTATCATCCAAAAAATAAAGTTTTTTTCCCATTAATTATTGAAATTTCTTCTATTTTATAAGAAGGAAAAAATGCCGACATGTTCTTTTAAAACAATTCATTGTGGAAGAAACCACCAGAACAATACAGAAATCAGAAGAAACAGCAATAAAATTTTCCATTTGGAGAAGGGAGAAAAACACGAGCATGAAAGCTATCCTTGGCTTTTTTCTCCCTGCCACCCAAGTTCTACTTGTACTCAACAAAGCCAAACTAAACTTTTTTGCCTTGTTTGGAACTGCAAGGATTTTTCCATTCTTCTTTTTTTCCCAGACCACAGCAGTTCTCTTCTAATATAGCTGGTTTTGTTCAACATTTCACTGTAATCCCATTGGATCTCTCTCCCCATTTTTCTCTAGAGAATGTGATCTGAGTACATATTTCAGTGCCTAAAAGGAAATTTTAGTTGAATCTTTTTTTAATCACTGATTACTACTCGGTGAAGTTGGAATGCTCCCAGACTTAAGGGGGAAAAAAAGATTCAGACATGTTTTCATTTGGCAGGAAGTATGCATCCATCCTTCTGTCTTGCATACTGTGGAAGAGTTCATGGGAGGCAGTCTGAAGGACTGACAAATTGCCTTATTAAATGGTGATCTCAATACCCTTTACTTTATTGACTGTTTTATTTGTGTCCTTAACACCTTTGCAATTTGAAGCATATTTTTGCTCATGCAAGGGAAGGACAGTACAGTGGTTAGGAGTGCAGTGGTCCCGAAGCCAGCTGCTTAGGCTGAAATCCCAGCCTGGCTACTTCTTAGCTGTGTGCCCATGAGCAGGTCACTTAACCTTTATCCCTCTCAGCTTCCCCATCCTATTGCTATAAGATTAAGATATTCCCAGCACATTCTAAGTGTAATGTAAGTGCTAGCTCAGTCTAAGGGATAGGGATGCAATTGTTCCGGGGTATCACATGATAGGCAAGACCAACAGCGTCTTGCCTAGGGAGCCCTCTAGCCATAGGACTTAAGCAAATGACCTACGTAAGCCTTGCTTTAATTATTTGTAATCAAGTGTCTCTCTCACAGGAACTTTATGGGAATCACACGACACATGACGAGGAAAATGCTTAAAGAGGATATGGTGACTATTAAGCATTCACTGTGAACAAATGTTGTCCAGCAAGACAGGAGGATAATAAAACAGCCTAAGGGATGTACCACCTTATGTTCGGAGAAGTTTAGGGTGCTGTAGGAGCACCCACTAGGCTATCCAAAGTGAGTCTTGATAACTAAGGAACAGCTAGCCAGAAAAAAGAATGGGAAGTGAATTCCCAGAAAAGGAAACCAGACAGTTTCACCGGTTTAAAAAATCTAGATATTTAACACAGCGAAGAATGGGAGCTGGGAGTGGCAAAATTTAAAAATGAAGGGGTAGGTGGACACTAAGTTATAATAGACTTTTTTTTAGCTATACTTTTACACAGAATTTTACTTTATTGGGAGAGAAGGGAGAAACGGGAAGCCATGTAATGGGCTTAAGTAGGGAATGATGAAACCCAAATGGCATTTTAGAAAGAGCCCACTGACTGCTGAGCACGGACCGGCATGGAGGGGGCCAAGGCTGGAGGCAGGACTCCCTTTGGAAAACACTACCGGTTCTAGGTTCTAAATGAGGGCTGGAAGGTGGCGACCTGGACAGAGCCATGACAGTGGGATAGAGAGACTTGGCACCCCTCCCCAGTTCTGTAGCTTTGGTGAGTACTTCAGGTATTCGCTTTGGTGTCCTCTTTCTTCCCATGCAGACGCCAATGTGACCGTTTCTTTGGCTCACCTCTTCTTACCTACAGCAGCAAGGGGTATAATTTGTCCTCCCCAAACTTCCCCAAACTTCCCCAAACATCCTGTAACTGGAGGAGAGTTCGTCAGTGCTTGCTGGTTTGAGGGCTTATTGACTCCCTCGAAGAGAACAGTTCTTAATCCAATATTGCTTGAGGATTGTACCATTTGTTTAATCTGCTGCCATCTGTAGTGGTCCCAGGTACGCCACATGACCCATGTCTCTGAGATGACAAGGATGGAAGTTTCCATCCAGAAGGTTGATGTTCACCTCACTGGGAGAAAGAATACAAGCACTTCTTCATAAAATAAAATAATGAGTTTTAAGCTTCTTTACCACCTGACAGTACTTCACCCAACTATTCCTTGGAAAGGACTTGGCTGCTGGACAGTGGGAAGGGTGTACGTAAACTCTCCTGGGAGCCCAGTCCACCCATATCACCTAATTACCATCAGAGTTCAGCGTGACTCATAATCCAATATAGGGGTTGTGGGTTGTGATGAAATAAATGAGCAATAAGTATCATATTCAAATAAAATGGGATGCTATTTTAAAGTTCATTGGCCTCTCTATTTTTGTCCTAAACCCTCATGGTATTTGGGATGTAGGGACTTTTATGGATTTTTCTATTGTCATTTTTGCTCAATAGAAGCCCAGATCAAAAATAGCCTCAAGCAAAATTATATGTAAACAAGGTGAATTTAGACCACAGTTTCCACATGTCACTACACTTTTCATTCCCATCCTTTAACCCCTTCGACTGATACTCTCTTGAAAGCAGGAAAATGAATTAGCTAATTCACGATGAGACTTTAGAGTGTGTTTTAGGGTAAAGTGGACCCAGTCCCATGGAAGCAAAGGTGATCTCAGAGGGCCTGAGGAATTTTTTGAAAAACATGAATTTAGGGTCATGAAAATAACAGGAAGAAGTGCAAGTCAGAACTGGTTCAGTTGAGATCAATGTCCAGTCTGAGAGCCATTAAGAGCAAGTCTTCCTCCCCTGTGCCCCTCTGGCCATGCCCTGTGTAACTTTAACATTTAACTTCACAACACCCTGACTTCAGATCTCTAACTGCCGCTATGGTAGCAAGCTTCAAACCCACGGTACGTATGCAAAAATCTCTTGGCCAGAATTGGATTCAATCATATCACTTACACCTGTGTTCGCTTTGAAATAATAAACTTATAAATCTCTGTCTTGGAAAACAATGGCCTCAAACCTACACTTCAAGTTCACAGAGACTTCAGTCTCTGACCCTTATCTCAGTCTCAGCCCTTTCTAGCTTTAGGACCTCTCTGACCTAACCTGAATTCCATGCCCTCATTTGTTGAACTAAAGTTACTAGGTTTCTACTTTATGCTAGACATTGTTCTAGACTGGTCATTCTCACCCTTGGTTGTATACACTGGAATCATTCAGAGACCTTTAAGAAACACTGTGCCTGGGACCCACCCAGAGATTCCGATTTAATTGGTGTACCGCACAGTTTAGGCATCAGGAATTTCTGAAGCTCTCCAGGCAATTCTAATCTACAGATAAAGTTAAGGGTCACTGCTCCAGATCCTGGAGTTATAGCAATGAACAAGACAAGTAAGGCACGGCTGGTATTAGAACAAGTTCAAATTCTATTCCCCCTCTGAATTCTCTTGCCCGCTGATCCTTCTACTACATTGGCTCTTCCAGGCCTTGGTTCTAGATGAAACCATCTAACCACTGCCTCTACTCACACATCCAGGTGTCCGGGCACAGTTTATTAAACACAAAACTCTGCTGATTAGTTTCATTATAAATTTATGAGCTCCATTCTCAGCTTGACTCATCACTGACAAATTTTTACTTATCTTTGCCAGCTTCCTTTCTCATTTCTGATAGCAAATATTTCAAGTCTTTATCTCTGTCTTAAAACTCTATCATTCTCTCACTCTCAGCCGAGGACTCAACCTCTTATTTAACCAAGAAAATAGTAGTCATTGTAGTGAATCCCCTCAGCACCCCTCCTTTCCACCTAAACATTAAATATCTTTCCTCTCCCTTGTATCTTTAATTTCTCTTTGAAGCCAGATCCTTCTCTACTCTCTACAAATGCACTCAAGCATCTGCCTATTAAAACCTCTTAGAATTGTCTATTCTCTCTCTCCTTTCTTTCACTAACATATGTTTTGAAAGAATTATCTATGCTTGCAGCCTGCACCCCCATTTCTCCACTTACTACTTCTGAATTTCTATTTGACTTCCACAGCCATCACTCTGGAGCTGTGCTTTCCAAACTTTTTCATGTCATGGCAACCAAAGAAAATCATTTTATTTATTTGGCACTCTGGGGACAGCGATCAAGGTCACTCTAATCCCTCCTGACATGTCAGGGACTTAAGCAGCTTATTCTTCAGCTCACGTGCAATATTCATGGCTCACCAGCCTACCTTGGCATACCAGGTGGGAAGCTTTGCTCCACCAAAACTGCTCTGGCAAAGGACACGCCAGTGACTTTACTGACAAATGCAATGTTTGCTGCTCTGTCCACATCCATTCTGTAGCAGAGTTTATTGATCATGGAGAATCTTTTCTTAGAATGACCACAGTTTGTTCAAGGTAACATGCAATTGGTGGTCAGGAAGTATGTGGAGAGAAGAAGAGCAGTCTACTTTCCTTTCATTGTCTGCTTGATTAAAGCCCAGTTGTTTGAGAGGGCTCTGCCATCAGTAGGCAATGCCTGGGATCCACGGTCAGAGTACTTGGCCAGAGAAGGTCATTTGCTATAGGCAAAGGGCCCCAGAGTCTTAATTGACTAGGCAATTGGTAAATTGTGATACTCGAGAATCATTTTGTGTATTAGCGTACCCCTAGAATGTTTTCACAAATTAATTCTAATTAAGATCCTAAGCATGGATTATTTGCATTTTCCTTAGGACAGGTCATTTGAGAGTCTTCACATTACAAACCTTAGGATGATTTTGTCCTGCGTGTGGCTTAATTTGGGATTGTCCAGGGCAAACCTCATAACCGTTTACCTTACTTTATATTGGTTTCTCTTTTCTTCCTAGGTGGCCCTTACTATAAAGATAAGGTTTGGCTCGACAAAAGGCATTTTTTCCCCACCAAAATAGGAGGGGATGGACTGTTAACATACCTTGGCTATACTTAGGCTGTGTAGTAGTTTGGGAGGAGTTTGAGAGAGTGACTGGTTAAGCTAAATTTTGAGGTCACTGGTCTCTTTAATTTACCCTACCATCATGATTTCCAAATGGGCTGTGGATGCTGGAGTTCATGGCCTTGGAAATACCTTATCATAAACCCACCTGTAATGGACTCCAAAAACTCTACAGGAAGCTGGGCTAGTTATTCTCCATTTGACATTCCAGATATATTCTGACCCTACTGAGCTCTGTTCTGTTCCCCCGGACACTGAATCTTTACTTATGCTGTCATCAGGGTTCCTCACCCATCAGCGTTGGGTTAGGGTCCGTCATCAGCAGGATGTCTGAGGACACGAAGAGGGAGATGAGAATCGTTGTTCTCACTCTCTCCCCTCTTGCTGCATTCCTCCACCTATGGCCATGGCTCCTTTTTGGTAGCCCCTCTTCCACAGTGCTAGCTCCTACCTGGCCCTGGAAATCTCTCTCCCTTCCCGCTTCAGACCTAGAGGTGAAAATGGCTTCCCAGGGTCCCTGGGTGCTTCATCTTTCTTTTTGTATCTTTGTACTAGCCTCTCTGACTAGACTTTTAATAAAGAGTCCCTTCATTAAACTTTTTAGTTAAAGTCTTTGGAGGAGTGCCCTTCTAGTTGCTAGATGGGATGCTGCCCGTTTCATGAATCACTTGATGAAACCAATGAGATCTTAAAACAAAACAAAACAAAACAAAACAAAAACACCTCTTGGGTTTACCGTCTCTTTCCTGCTACAACCTTGTCTGTATGAGTAATTGTACAGCCTTATGCTTATGGTTTAGCATTTTGGTAAATATTATTACTATTACTATTCTATGTTTTTCTCTTAACATTTTCTGTTCCTTTAGTTACCTACAACTTGAATTATCTAGCATGCTTCAAAGTATGTTATCTTAGGGATAAAAGGGCAGTAGGAAGAAGCTAGCCTATTGACAGGATTCTAAGCAGATTAGCACATTGTCCATTACTTAGGTTGAAAACCTTTAAAAGTAAATATAAAATAGGCACATTAAATTTAAGTTAATTCCAGGTGAAATATGATCACATTATGAGAATGTAATTGTAATGTGTTTATTTATTTCCCCAGCTGTATTGAGAATACTTTGAAATCAGGGATATTTGCTACACCTTTGTCCCCTAACAAAATTCGGTAAAACGTAGGTAGTACTTGATAAAGCTTATGGGATAGATGGGCTCAAAACGGGTGAAAAATACAATTAATCAAATTTATTTATTGAGTAAACAACAGGTTGCTAAGTAGAGAAACACAGACTACATACAATAAAAATCATATAAATTTTTTTTCTTCAACTTTAATTAGAAGAAAAGTAAATATAAGAAATGGAACTAAGCCAGAGGAAGAGAGGGTTAAAAGGACAAGATTAATTTAGATAAACTGAATAAAAAAGGGTAAGGTCAAGGGGATGAAGAATGCCAGGTTGGGAGTGTGTGTGTCGGGGGAAAAGACATCAAGAAATTAAATAGAAAACAGTGAATTTTAAAAGCACAGAAGAAAATAGGAAATGTTTTTAAAAATTACTATAGGCAAACACTTTCTTTTTAATGTTAAGGTATTTTATATTAAATATTGAATGAAGGCTAAGAATTCATTTAAATTTAATTTAAAAGGATGTTGTAAAGATACCATAAATGAGTTAATGATACATGAGAGTGCTCTGGATTCTTCTCAGTAGCAACATTAGTATAAAAGCAAGGTGTTATTTCATGTGGAATTTGTAGATTGCATATAATATATACTTTAACAGCGACCTTCTGAAAACACACCTAAGATTAGAAGGGTTGAAATAACTGAGAAGTCAAAGATTTTCATCTGTTACTACTTGTGTTCTATGCATCTCTACTCCTGATTATATTAACTACTAGGCAACTGTAAAGATGATTAACATAGTATTTATTACATGTTTGATATCATTGGCTATACAATGATTACCTCCCCTTCATTATAGAAAAGGCTTAGATCAACAGACAGACTTTGTACCTTCCTCGTTAGATATTTTAGTTTGAACTAACGGCTGAAAAGTCAGGGCTGCATAAAGTAAGCATGTTCTCCTACAATATCATCCTTCTGCACATTTTAAATTAGGAAAAAAAATAGTCTGTTTGAATTTGCAATGCAAGCCCCATCCCTTTAAAGAAGAGCCAGTTTGAGTGAGGTGATATAATTATCTACAGTGCCGTAAGAACCTGTGTGGAGGAGCACATGTGTGTGTACACATTCAATTTGGAATAGAACCAGGGAACCAGTAGGAGAGGAAGCCAATGAAGAAAAGTCAGTGTGACCTGGGAGACTAGCAGGCTGTCCAGATGTGTTCTAGAGGGAGTCAGTTTCCTGGTGTGGACACCGGTCTGTGAACTCTAGCCTTTAGTTTGTTTTAGTAGGCTTAAAATTCAACTGCGCTAGAAATGCAAGGTGACTGGCCTTCGAGAGATTGACTCACAAGGATTAGTCACAGAATACTTTAAACATCAGGATATAACTGTTTAAACTCATTAGTGAATTTTGTTTCTCTAGATTAGATTCCATGCGAGACCAGTGACTATCAAAGGGGGAAGGAGGTTGGGAGTGGGATGTTGGGGAATGACCCTCCCTATGGAGAAGGAGCTTCAGTCTCTCTGGGGAAGCCATTAAAAGTTACTTAAGTCACCTTTATCCTCCCCACCCATCCCCCTCTTACTCAGCCCCAGACAGCCTTGAAATTCTGATAGCCTCTTCCAAGATGTCATGGTCCCTTGACTGAAAATTATGGCTAATATTTCTTTAGGAAGGGTGTAATTTGCTCAATTCTATATTTTTAATAAAGGTAGAGAATCATTGCCTTTTCCAAATTTTTCTCAACATAAAAATCATCTCAGCCATTTACTTTAAGTGGTATCTGGACTTCCTCTCCTATTCATGTGAGCCTCACATGATGGTGATTCTTATAAATCCGGCAAGTTTGAGCAATGCCGCTCCAGGCTACTCTATCTAGACACTAAATCATTGTTGTCAAGCAGGGCTCCTTTTCACTGCTGCTGAATATTCCAAGTTACCTGTTCCTGCTACCCTCCAGCAGACTCTCAGAACTTTACCTTCTGTTTCTCATACGGCCCCAAAACTTAACCCTCTATGGTGGAAGCAAAGGTCATACAGTAAAAACAAAGCAATGTCACTGTTAGCCAGTCAAGCATATACACAGAACCCTAGAGGTTGAACCAGCCCTTACTTCTGGTTCAGGTACTATACTTCAACCAACCAGATCCCCCCGCCGCCCCCCGAGTGTTGGATATTTGGTACCGTTCTCTGTAGCTCAGTCAGTTTACTCCCTTTCCGCTTCTGCTCCACCACTGTTGAATACTATCCAAACCGACCCATGACTTCCTTTCTTCATCAGTAGATGTTAGTGTTCTTTTAGATCCTGAGGAAGGAAAATGGCTGGAGCAAATGGCTGGAAAAGGGATCCTCGCAGTTGTTCGGTCTCTGAATGGAATAGCTAATATCAAAGGCGGCCATTTGTGCTAAGATTCACCTCCATTTGACATAACTCCTGAACTTTGTTATGCTTAAAAAAAAAAAAGTATGTCTCTATTCCAGCCTTACACAAGACGACTTTCTACTGCTCTGGTTTTAGGAAAAAGTCAAACTGTCACCTCCAGGAAAGGCAAGGCAGGTTTAGGAAGAAAACCTGCCCCACCCCACGCATGTGCCGATTCCATCCCCATTCACTTATTTCCATAACACTCTGTCACTGGCTCCCCCGATCTCCCTGACTCTACCCATTACTCCCTACTTTATGATCACAAGCTCTCCAATATGCTCAATCGTATATTGCAATATTCCCTATATTTTTCGGCCTTAACTGAAATCTGAGAACACGCTTTCTCTGTGGCCTGTAAAGACTATCTGATTATCTTCACACACTGTGTACCGTGGAGTTGAGAGGGAAAGTCTGTGTCCCTTTGATTTCTAGAGATACTTCGGAGCTGAGGTTATGCCAGACTTTAGTGTGATGCCCCACTCCTTTGAGGCATTCACTCTTCTATACCAACTTCTTCCTCTAGTCACCCCAATGTATTATTAATTGTTTGGCTCCTTATTTATAGTCTTCTCGATGTCTAGTCTGGTCATTTTTCTGGGTAACTTCATCATCCATGAAATTTACTCTTTTAATGCCCTGAACTCTGAAGTGACCTCTTTCTCCTCTCCTTTCCCCCACCTCACTCACCCACTCACAGCCACATTTCAAGGCCCTGCTGCTGGCTCAAACTGCTCAGATAAATAATTCATAAGTCTTACCACCTGGTGTCTTGTTCTCCCAAATTCTCCCATCTATTATCGCCGGTTCGCAGGTTCTGCAACGTCTCCAGATCTCTGGACATTGATCTTTTTACTTTTATCGATTGTCTCCCTCCTCTCTTCTCTCCCTGACCATCTTTTATTTCTGAGTCCATTGCTTTATTGACACTATCCCAGACTCCCTCCCTCCTTCGTCCATGTCTCCCACCCACCACCCCCATTCCCTGTGCCATGCCTGAGTGGCTGAGCGCTGCTGGGGAAGGACACTATGGCCCCGGATTCAATTCAGCCTTCAATGCCATCTGTCAAATTTACGAAGTTTCTCTAGTCAGTTCATGTTCTTACTCTCCAGTGTGGCTACTTCATATGGTTCCCATTCTTTCCAAAACCTTTCACCTGTCCCATTTCTTTATTCTCAGTTGATGGTGTTCCTTTGTGGTCAGCAGAATGGGCTCCCGAAGATGTCCACGCGCTAATCCCCAGAACCTGTGAATATATTACATTACAAAAGGACTTTGCAAAGCAGTCTGGATTATCCAGGTGTACCCAATTTAATCACATGAGCTATTAAAAACGGAGAACGTTCTCCAGCTGAGGCGGAGGAAGGCCGAGAGATTCCGTGTCAGAAGGCTTCAGTACACTGACTCTGGGGCAGACGCGTCTACCTGCGAAGGGTGGCCCGCAGCTGACAGCCAGCGAGGAAATAGAGACCTGGTTCTGTTCCTGACCGGAAGTAGATTCTGCTAACAACCTGAAAGAGTTTGGAGGCTTGCTGGAGCCTACTGCTAAGAGTCTCACTAGCCGACATCCTGATTTCAGTCTTGTGAAAGTGGGAACTGAGAAATTAGCAGAGAAGTCTGTAGCGCTTCCCACCTACAGAACTGTGAGATAATACATTTGTGTTGTTTGACACTAGTACGCTTTTGGTCATTTGTTATAGCCATAATAAAAAACTAATACACACCTTCTAACTCAGAAAAATGGATGCATCGGGAGTGATTCCGTCTTTCTGCAAGCAGCCTACAAACATTATTGCATCCCTCCCATGCTTTTCTTTTTCTCTTTTGCCTTCTTGTTTTATTGGAGGAACTGTTCCTTCTCATTACTCAGCCTATTTTTCTCCATCTGTGTTCTGGATGCAATCTCTTCCTGACTTCCCTTGAACTGTCACTATTTGATTATCCTCCCCACTGTCTCTCTCATCTCCTTTACTGATTCCTTCCCATCGGCATTCAGTTGTAGACCATTTTCATCACTACAATACCTGGTACCCATTAGCACTCACTCCTCATTTCCCACCACCAATCCAAATTGTATTTTGAGAATTTATTGTGGTACTACTTTAGCACCCCTTATAGATCAGCACTTCAGGAAGCCAATTCGCTGGCCTCCTGCTGGGCTCTTCCTTAGCCCACTCCATCAGGATCCTGCTCTACCACAGCATAGCCACACTGCCCCTGGTTAAGGTCAACAAAGACTTCCATGTCACCAGATCCAATGGACTTTTTCCATCTTTATTTTACTTGCTCTCTCAGGAGCCTTTGATATAAATAACCATTCCACCTTTCTCAAACCTCCTTTTTCCTGGTTTCCTTGACACTACATTATCCTGGTTTTCTTCCTCTCTCTCTAGAGAGATATGTATTTCCATATCTTCATTGTTCTCCTTTATTAAACCTAAAATGTTGGGCTTTCTCTTGGACTTCTCTTTTTCTCACTCTGTAGTCTTTCCAGGCATCTCATTTCTTTTTTCTTATGGAGTCCTTGTCATCTGCATACTGACTATTCTCAAATTCATATCACTAGTTCATGCCACTTTTCTAAGTTCCAGGCTGATACCATCAGTCGTCCACCTACATCTCCATTTAGTCATTGCACATCTTAAACTTATCATGTTTAAAACTCATCACTAGCCTCCATAAACCTGTTCCTATCTTGGCATTTCCTGTAGTGCTTGGTAAAAGGCACCACCATCCACCCAAGTGCTCGAGTGAACAAACAAAAAAAGCAAGAGTTATTTTGGCTCCATTCCCATGTCTAATTAATCTACAAATTCTGTCTACTCTACTTGAAATCCACTCCACTTCCTACACTCCCTCACCACTCTCCTAACCTGGACCACCACCATCTTGCACCTGGACTGCTACGAAGCTACTCATTGCTCTCCCTACGCCACCTCAACCCCCGCCCATCTTGCTCCAGAACAGAAGTATGGACAATAATATTAACAAAATGTGGCACTTAGTACCTTTCATTTACTTTTCTGAGTACCCCAAACACTTTTATTTAATTAGAATGTCTGTATACATAGCATAGTAGTACTGTTAAAAAAAGATAGTCCAAACTTTTCCATTAATAAAGAAATGTTAAAATATTACATTAAACTGCTCCCAAAATATAATTGGACTACCAGATTTCAGCTCATGTTCAATATACACACAGATGAACAAGCAGAAGCCACTAATATAATAATTGTGAGAAAAGAGCATACTGTACAGTGCTAAGTTTTAAAAAATAAGAATAGAAATCATATGTATGGTGTTGAAATTATCTTAAACAATAGAAATCTAAAGAACACAGATCAGACAAAATGTTTACAGCGGTTTTATTTTCTTCTTTTTTTCCACTGGCTCTGTGATATGGCAATCTTACCTTATATTTTTGATGAAGTTTGAAATAAACATGTTTTTAAAATTAAAAAAGTAAGATGATTGTTACATCAGTGTAGATGATTCAATTTAAGAAATGGTGGTCAAAAGTATAAACTTGGGGGCCAGAAGTCCTGGCTTAATGCCAGAATGTCACTTATTTGAGTTTGATCTCAGGAAAATGGCAATCTCTTATCTTTGGTTATCATCTCATATGCAGAGAAGGGCATTATGTACCTACCTCAGAAGGTTGCCGAAAGGATTAAATGATATAATATAGGGAAATCAGTTTGCATAGTCCCTGGCATACAATAAATGTTCTCAATAAATGATATGTATTTGCTCTTCAGATGGGCCTGGCACAGGGTAAACACCTGAAACCCCAAATCTACAGGGTGAGCAGCCTTAATCCCCAGTTGTTCTGGGTGTTATGGTCTCTCCAGCGAGAGAGTAAGCCACCCTAAGTCATGGACTCATTGTATTGGGCTGGGCAAAAAGTCCGTGTAGTTTTTTCTGTAAAATAAAAGACATTTTTCCTTTTCTCAAATAACTTTATTGATTGGTATATTTTGAGCATGTCAGCTATCTCCTGTGTGATAGAACATTGACTGTTCTCAATTAATGTCTCAATTTGATCAGTATCAACTTCAACTGGCCTACCAGACCATGGAGCATCGTTTAGTGAGAAATCTCCGGCACGAAACTGTGCAAACCACTTTTGACACATTTGATCCGTCACAGCACTTTCTCTATACACTGCACAAATCTTTTTTTTTTGCATTTCAGTTGCATTTTTACCTTTCTTGAAATAATAAAGCATAAAATGCTGAAAATGTTGTATACTTTCTTCCATCTTCAATATTAAAATGGCTACACAAAAATTCACCAGTTTTGGTAAGTTTTTTGCAAAATGCACACCGATATGACAGCTGTCATAATACAATCTAACAAAATTGTTTCAAATGAAGTTAAAGACAGCTAAGTGCTACTACAGCCATCTTACAGGGGAAAAAAAAAACAAACTTTTTGGCCAACCCAGTATTACTGCCTTTCAAGTTCCAATATTGCTTGAATTATTTTTAATTACAAAAGCAATGCAGGCTCACTGAAAAATAGTCAATAAATACAGGTTTCCCCCTTACTCTCTGCCCTTTTATATTTCATGCCAAGACTTAATATATAGTTTGGTTATGGGATTTTTCAGAGGGCAGGGTGTCTGTTTCACAGAAAATGATATGTGTGTGTTATATGTGTCTTCTTGCCACTTACATTTTTCACTTAACAAGGACCATTTTCTAAGTCAGAGCCTATGGACTATTTTATTCTTTTTTTCTAATTGCCTACATAGAACCCCATAACATGGAGTTACTTCACCATTGGTTCGTTCTTTAAGGCTTATTCACATATTTCACTCACTTAGTAATCACATGGCAGGCACCATACTGGATCCTGGGAAAATTATAAATAATGCTGCAATAAATCCTTATTCAAATTTTTTAAAAAGCAAACTTTCCCATTGCTGAGACATACATTTAGAATATGCACATAGTGATTCTTAGATAAACAACGTAGGCACAAAGTGGAAACTCAATAACCATTTGTTGGTTGAGTGGATGACTTAGGTACATCCAGAGTAAGAGTTGTTATAAAAGGAGATAGAGACAACAGATACATGTTTTCCTAACTTAGTATGGTTTATCAAACCAAATGAATGTCTCTAAACCTTGATTTACAGTAAGTAATGGTCTAGGAAAGAAATTGACAAGAACATACCTGTCAGCCCTTTCTCTCCCTGAGAGCATTTAGCATTATTATTTTTGGAAAGTGACTAATTAAGGACTTAGTAAACTTTGATACATTGTAAGAACAAAAAGATGTCATTAAAAAGAAAAGGAAAGAGAGAAATCACCTCTGCGAAATGGACAAGTCACTCTTTTTCAAAACAGAAATTAAGATGAATAATTTGCTTTCTCATATGCTGACAATGAGTAGAATGAAAAAGCTTCATGCAACTCAATCACCATTATACTATTATTTTTATTGGAGGATATTTAAGTGGTATAATAAAATGACCTAATTATTTATTTCACAATATTTAAACTGAGGCCCAACAGTAACCACAAATTCAGAACTACCTAGTAAGCCTCCCAGGCAGACAGAGACCTTCCCATGACAGAGCTGCAGGATTTACATCACGTTATAATGCAGACAGGATGGCAGGTTTTGTTTCAGTCTTTTTTTACTTCATCCATGTATCTAGGCCCAAAAACCCACAACATCATTTTTAAGATCTATAGAAAATCTTATTTATACATATTTCCATAATGTCCAAATATTTGAGGCATAAAGTACATCTGTGGGATATTCACCCAAACTTTCCTGTGGCTGCCCATTTGAATCGAGTCTTTCCGTGTTACCCACGGACAGGACACCCAAGGTTCTGATTAGATCTGTGATTGTCTGTAAAATATGTTGGTTTGGCGCTGCCCGGGCGGCTCAGTTGGTTGGTAATGAGTACACCAAAAGTTTGTAGGTTCAACTCCCGGGCACATGCCTAGATTGTGGGTTCTGTCCCTGGTTGGGCACATATGGGAGGCAAAGGATCGATATTTCTCTCTCTCTCAAATCAATAAACATATCCTCAGGTGAGGATTAAACTTTTTTTTTTTAATGTTGGTTTGAATTTCCACTTAACTTTGACTGCATCCTAGCAAACCAATCCATTTGCTATTGCCTTCTGGGCAAAATGCCTAGGCTTTGTAAAATTAAAAATGAGCTCCTATTAAAAGAAAAAATAGACCGAAGGAAAATAAATTTCGGTTGTTGGTGTTTTCTACGGAGTGCATTTCCCACAACAATGATGTGGAACCTTTGGTTAATTTCAGGAGCATTTTTATTTATGGGAGGCTTCTCTAGTAACATATCACACATGTCTGTTTCCCACTGCCCTGAATGTTTCTTTTTTCCCCCCTGCTACCATTGTGTTTAATTACCATACATAAATGATTGTTTACCCATGTTATTCTGCACTAGGCACCCAGAGTACGTCTGAATTATTTTTGTTGGTTATATGGAATCACCCATAAGCCAGTGTAAATCTTAAACATAATTACCCCATCTGCAGGTAGAAATTAACAGAAATCATTTCTGTTAACTAAATTCAATAAAGATTTGGCAAAATTGCCTCTAATTCACCCTACTTAGAATTTCTGAGGCTGCCATCCCTCACTTTGAAAACTGCCCAGCAGGTGTGTATGAAGAGCAACATCAAAAACTGTGGAGCCTTGACCATTTTTAAGAAGGCAACACGCCTTCTGAAAACACGATTGCTGAGCTCATCAGAGAAACTACACATGACTGCCTTGTGGCCCAGAAGCTGTGGCAAAGTGCAGTGTTCAGTAGAGCAAAGAAAGACTCTTTCACTGTTTATTTTGGTTACGGTTTCTTATCCTTAAAAAGAAGTGAGTCAATTAACAGGACAAACGACACGGTGGTTAGTCACTGAAGGGAAAGTATTATTAGCCTCATTAACTTGGAGCACCCTTCCGGCTCGCACCTAGAGTTGCCACCGTACGGACTGATGACTAACCCTGCCAGGCCACACTGTGAGGTTTGGTCACCCACCTCTTAGACTTAGGCCCCGGCAACACCCTTTGAATAACCGCAGGTGTCCCGAACCCACTAACGTCAACGTCAGGAAGCAGTTCCTGAATTAGCGAGTTGCGGGGGTGGGGGAATCCTTTCTGGCCCCTCCCCTGAAAGTTGCTGGGAGTGACACCTAAACAAACAACTTTTCCAGACTGATCTCAGTCACTGGTCAGGGAGGTCCGCTCGGTGCTTAGTCTCCGCGCAGAGCCAATAGGCCCTTCCTGCCAAGCCCCTCCTTCCCTGCACCTTTAATGGCTGGGAAAGGGGAGTGTCGGCCGGGGTTTTCTTCTTGAGAAGTCGCACCGGTTTTTCGAGCTCCACTGTGCGTCTGGAGAGCCACAGCAGCGGGAGCTGGCGCTGCCACTAGCGGCCCGCGGTGAGTCACTGTTTGGACATGGAGTGGGCGGGCGAGGGTGTGAGAGAATGAATGATGTCAGGAGCGCGCAAGGCGGCGGGCGGGGAGAGCGGGCCGCGGCCACGGTAAACACCCAGCGCCGCGCCGCTGGCAGAGAGGGGCGGGGAGACCCCGCCCTCGGGGCGCACAGAGCCACCGGAGCCCCGCTGGTGCTGCAGCGCCGCCGACACCGGCCTCGGGGGAGTCGGCCGCAGGAGGGCGAGACCCCGAGACCCGGAGCAAACTTTCTAGCGGCTTCGGCTGCGGGGGTGGCTGCGGCAGCGGGCTCTGTCCGCTAGCAAATCCTCCGCGGGGAGCTGGTGCCTTCGGCTGGCAGCAGGTAAGGAGCACCCGGAGGGGCTGGGAGGAGGATGGGCTGGGAAGCCGCAAGTCCTGCGAAGCGCCGGGAAGGGAAGGTAGACTGCTGGCAGGGACGCGGCTCTAATTCGGCTCCCGCGAGCACCACCCCAGGGCATTCAGCCTGGATTTTGCCAGATAGAGGATGGACGTGTGGCTTAAGTCTCTTTGATTTGAGCTTTCAGCTCATTCATTTGCAACCATTTCGGTAACTGGGTCCTGACGCTGAAAGAACACTTTAAACCATAGGTTGTCCAGAGCCACTCCGGAGGTCAAGGCTGAAGTTCAGGTGGTAAAGGGGGCATGATTCTCTTTTCCTTTTTGAGAGGCTCTGGGCAACCCACACTGAAACCTTTCAACGTTTGGCGGTCCTCTTAAGGAAAGACTTAGTTTCTCAGCGCAAATAGGTGGGAAGGGACCGATCTTTCTGAGATATGGGTAATTGTTAATAACCCGCGGCTATGTCTTGAAACTCAAGTGTCGTGTCCTGCAATCTTTTATTAATCAATCTTTGTCAGTCTTCTGTTTTATCTTGCCTGCTCTGATAGGACCTTAAAATCATTTTGACATGTATTTTAAATTTTCGGAGAGATCTGTTTAGTGTCTCTAGGTCAGGTGCCAATGTTGAATTTAAACTTAACGTTATAAATAAGTCTTTGGTTTCACCCCTCCTCCCACACATTAACGGTTGGGTTCTCAGTTACATTAAACACTCTAATTGAGTAGAATGGGACTATAAGGACTTCAGAGGATAATTAGACTTAAAAGTGCAAAAGACCTGTCATGTCTGGCTCAAAGTAGACCCCAACAGATTGTTAACTATTTGTGTATAAAAAATACGGTGTTCCAGCTGGCTCAGGTAATAACCAATTAATTTCCACAAGTTTTCCTACTTATAAATCTGGTGGACTGAGGTTTTGCATGTGAAATCCTTTGGCAAGTTTCTTGGAATGAGAAGAGATGTCTTCAGGAAGGTAAACATTTCAGTGTGTGTACCTGAAAGGTGTTTGGTTCCCACCTCATGTTGAGGGAGCTGTCATTCAATGTTTAAACAAAGTTAGAGTGGCTGAAAGTGAAAACTTGGAATTTGGAGGAAGGCTGGATGTGTGGAAAACTCTAACTTTATCCTTAACTCTTTTTTGCTTAAAAAAAAAAGCTGTGCAACATTCTCTTGGTTTAATGATACTTTTACTTCACAATAGTCTTCTGGTTGAAGTGGGTTGTTTTTTTTTAATGAGTTAATATTTAATTTGGTTTCATCAGTTTCGTTTTTGAGTAAAGCTGGTTGACATATGAACCTGGAGGGAAACACTCGGACACCTTTGCATTGCTGCTTCCTGTCCTCCGTTTCTCTTCTCCCAGAATCTCATAAAAGCTGTAGGAAATATTCCAAATATTCCAGTGCCTAAGCATTGGTTCAGGTGTTACTGAAAACATTTGTCTTTTTTCCCATATCTACAACAACTTTTAGGGTCAAGGGTCATGGGTGTTTTTCCTCAGCGCCATTGTAGAAAGATCTAGAGAGCGGTGGCATCTAGAATACCTGAGGCTATCTGGGAGGTAACTTACTAGCTGAGTTACTTAAGCTCTTTGGGATTCTTGTGGGACTTTAAAAACAAAAAAGGAAAAAATAGCAGTAGTCTTACGTCCATTAAAATAGACCATGGAATACAAGTGAGAGCTTTAAAAAAAAATTTTTTTTAAGATTTTACCTACTTTTTTTTGCTTTTGTTTTTGTTTTTTGAGAGAGAGAGGGGAGGGAGAAAGAGACAGAAACATCAATGTGTGAGAGATACATCAATCAGTTACCTCTCACACACCCCAAACTGGGGACCTGGACAGCAACCCAGGCATATGCCCTGACTGGAGATCGAACCAGCGACCTTTCAGTTTGTAGGCCGGCACTCAGTCCACTGAACCACACCAGGCAGGGCCAACATTTCTTTTTTTTTTAAAGAAGCGAGCTCACTACTTTGAAGTGAGGTGATTATTATTTTTTTAAAGAAACAGCTATGAAAAATTCTAGACAGTTTCAGACTAAAGGTAGCTTATCTATCTTTATCCAGTTCTCTAATGGAGAAATTGAATCCTCTCTTCTAAACTACTGCTATCAGATATTTATTCAGTTCATTCAGTTGGTGAACATTTATTGAGCAGCTACTATTGCAGCCACTATGCAGGTGCCACGGATGCTAAGATGAAGGAGACACTGTTACTTGCCCTTGAGGCTTACAGTCCTCTCTAGTCCCCTCTGGCTTTGATTATGGAAAGGATATGAAAGTGTCAGAAAGGAGGAGAAGGATGGGGGGTTGGGAGGAAACTAGAACTAATTAAGCTACCTTACACTCTCTCCCACTGATAATGCAAGTTCTAGTGGTATTCCAAGAGGTCTTGAATTGTTAAATTATTATGAGGCTGAACAATGTAAATATGCCTTGCTTTACCTAATATATTATAAGCAAGTTTAGCCCTTTAGTTAAATAATTTTAAATGTTCTAGGACAAACTTGTTTAAATGAATTCAGAAGGATAAATTCAGCTCAATCAAGATTTATTTATTGTGAGGAAAGGACTTTGGTAGATTTTTAAAAGAATAATCACTGTGTGCAATATTCAGATTACTATTTCCCCATCTTATAAGTAGTATGGCACAAGTTAAATCAGCCACCACCCAGAAGATTACTTACCGCTATATCCTCAAATTCTTTTTTACCCCATGAACATATAACACGAAGAGCTGGTATGCATCGCGCTTACTATATGCCAGGCAATGCACCAGTTGCTTTATTACATAGAACCTCCTCAATCCTCCTATAATGAAGTAGGTACTACGATTATCTCCTTTTTATTGAGGAGAAAACTGACTTAGAGAAATTAAGTAACTTTCCAGAAGTTGCACAGCTAGAAAGTTATTCTCTGCAAAATTGGGTTATTCTCTACATACCATTTTCTAACTTACTTTTTCCCCACCCAAACATGGGCATCCTTTTATCTCTAAAATACTCATACAACGTCACTTGTAGTTTTCTGATATATGTCTGCATTTTGACTTACTCAGCCTCCTGTTGTTAGACAGTCAGTTTGTTTACAGTTTTCACGATTTTAAGCAACCTTGCATTAAATATCCTTCTGGCTATATCTCTGTGTACATCCATGATTATTATAGTCATTTTAAAAAGTGATTTGTAATGTTTAATTTAGCTACCCTTTTTAAAACCATATTCAGAATTAGAAAAGTTCCTCCTTCCTCTTTAAAATTTGAGTTTTAATTTCTGTGTACCTTTAGTGTTTCTCATAAGATTTCAGCAATAGGATCAGCATTCTGTGTGCACAGTAGGTCAGTAGTGCATTGCATAAGGGACTTATCTGATGGAAATGGAACACACAGTCTTTCTTAAAGAACTGTTTGTTTGTATTATCGATATTAGCCCCAAAGCAAACTTCTTTCATGGGGAAGGAGAGCAGAATGGGGCAGAGCTAACTGTGCCAAGCAGCTCTCTAAAATAAATTCTACTTCAGTTTGCTTCCTTAGGTACTCAGGAAGATAGACAAGTTAAATTTTTCAGATATTGCATTTAGCAGATTTATCACTAGGTTTAAAATAAGCTTAATCACTTTTAAATAGGTCACCTTTAAAAAAGAAAAACCTTACACATTTGTTGTTTGAGTTTTTCGAAAAGTGTATCATGGGTAAGACATTTTGGGTTGATTTAATGAAAGTGCAAGAAAATTCCATTAGCAAATTTTCATTATAGGTATAAAACATAACTTCATTTAAACATTCTCAAGTTTTATTGGGTTGGCAAAAAAATTTGTTCATTTTTTTTCGTACGATGGCTCTAGTAGTGCTTACTTGTCTTTAACTTCATTTGAAATCATTTTGTTCAATTGTATTATGACAGCTGTCATATCAACGTGGTTTAAAAAAAAACCAAAATTGGTGAATTTTTGTGCAGCCATGTTAATATTGAAGATGGAAGAAAATGCACAACATTATGTTTTATTATTTCAAGAAAGGTAAAAATGCAACCAAAATGCAAAAGAAAGATTTGTGCAGTGTATGGAAAAAGTGCTGTGACTAATCAAATGTGGCAAAAGTGGTTCCCAAAGTTTCTCGGTACTGCTGACATTTTGGCAAAATAATTCTTTTTGCTGTGGGGCTGTCTCATGCGTTGGAAGATGTTTAGTACCACCCCTGGCCTCTGCCCACTAGAAGCCAAGAACCGGAGAGAGCCGACATACTCAAAATGTCCAAATCAATAAAGTTATTGATGAAAATGAAAAATGTGTCTTCTGTTTAATGGAAAAAAAAAACCAGTCTTTTTTGCCAATCCAATACTATAAAATCATACTTTCTTGGCTACCCTGAGTCAAAATTTTAATTTTGCTTTGGGTTTAATTTTCCATTTCCAATGCTAGTTACTGTCTCCTAATAGATATGATAAAGGATGTTGGAATATGAGTGGCGTTCAGTTCAGCCTTTTCATACAGAAACCCAGATCAGTTCAGCTTATTAATTTCTAATATGACTTGTAATTTAAAGCAGAATTTAAAAAAACAGTTAATAGAATTAATGCATAAATAGGATAATCAGTTATTTGCTGGTTGTGTTTTCCCTACTTCCAGACCCTAATTTGATTATTTGCTTACAATTCAAAAGTCAGTCCTACAATTTTGTGTCTTAGCTTCATAGTGTTGCCTAAAACTTTCAAACCAAACTTGTGCCCATTCTTAGATTTTTCTTTTTTGAAGATTCATTGACTGGATTGAGTCTTGTATGTACATCTTTTCTTTCAATATACCACTTTGTACTGTTCTTAAAAAATTAAATGAAGTCACATGCTAAAATTGTGAAAGTGGAGGGGAATGAAAGGGGATGAAAGGTGACAAATTCAAGTCCCAAAAGCCAAGTCGGGTGAAACTACCAAAGGTGTGTTCCACTTCTCTGCCTGGTCGTGCCTGTGCTGAGGCTTGTGCGTAGTGACACATTTTGACGGTGGAAGGAGAAATGCCCAGATGTCAGGGCCAGCCTCAGACAAAATTGAGCAGGAGCTGAAATGCCCACCTTAAGCATTCTCAACACGAAGTTTACCCGGCATATCTGCCCACACTTGGCGGTTATTTGAACAAAGGCAAATTACTATCCGATTGAAACTGTGAAGCTGGAGACATCATATTTATGGAAAATTGGGGAATAAGCATCTCCCCCTGGAGGTTAATCACTTTTTCATGAAGATTATTAGAAATGTAAAATACATGATGAGAATTAAACTCTTCAAAAGCCTTTTCTGACTTTCAGTCCCTTTGGAAGGGACTGAAGGGAGAGCTGTCCCTGGAGGTGGGAAAGGAACTGCAGAAAGAAGATGGGACAATGCCAAAGGCAGATTCTGTGTTCTTGAAGAGGGGGTGTGAGTCCTCTCAAGGCCTGCTGGGAACTGGCTTCTGTTGGAACCAGGGTCACGGGTATGATCCCCGAGGGCCTGGCAGGGGTAAAAATGTGTGTCAGAGGCATGTCTCGCCTGCTCTGCCAATGAGAATCATCATGGGAAGCTGCCGCTTAACACACAGCCCACCCAGATGGGATAAGGGTACTTTTCCTTATCTAGTAACTACTTCATTTAGGTGGTCTGTTCTAGCACCTAGAGAAACTGTGAAGGAATGAGGGAATTTTTTTTTTTTTTAATTTAGGGGTAGGGCAGAGAGTCAAAGAAAGAGTAAGTGGTTTGGGTTCATAGACTGCTTAACTAATAGGGGTGCCCGGGAGAGATACCTTCAGATAGCACCCATCTCTAAAGAGTTGTGGAGACCTCTCAGGAAAATACTGGCAGCAGTAGTTGGAAGTGAAAGTAAGCCTTTGAAACCGAGGGGCCAAACAGGGAGAGCAGACACTCAGGTTAGCTCTCCAGGCTTCATTATACACAAAGCTGGAGGTAGTGAAGTAAAACTGGGGGTTAAACAGTGGTAGGTCCTCTGTGGTAGGGTAGCAACAACCAAGTGAAATGCTGTCTTCCTCTTCAGACAGGCCTGCAAAATAGAAATTGTGTTGTCTCCAGTGAAGGTAGGAACGACGCAGAAAGGTTAACGTACTCAAGGCTGCAGAGCTGATAGGAGGTGGAGCAGGGATTTGAAGCCAGAGACCGGATTCTAATGCCCGTGAGCCGTCCCAAACCCTTCATGGCTTTCCATGATGTCCCCACTGGTTTCCGAGATATGGCAGCTTTGTTGGGATACTCTTTTGGCACAGGATTGTATGTTACCGCCCCATCTCCTAGAATGTTTCTCTGGTCTGTGCTGCTTTAAGGCCACGAAGTAATGCCATGAAGATGAGTCAGGCCAGCGTGGACCTGAGTCGCGGCACTACCATCACTCACCACTAGGCGACCTGGAGCAACTTTCCCAGATGAACTTCCATTCCCTGGCTGAAAGATGGAAATAAAATAGTATTTACTTCATAAGGTGACCATATGAATGATATGATTTTATGTGAGTAAAACACTGAGAAAAATGCCTGACTCAGAGTAAATACTGAGTGCCTCAGCTATTGTTATTTCTTCACATATAAGCTGTACCTCTAACTTTGAAAACAGAGGCTTCAGTCTTTTTATCTCAAAAATCAAATTGTTATTTCTCATTCACATGGCTTATTTATTTTGTGATTAAAATATCTATTTGCCACATCTTGCCTGTGCTGGTAGGGCCTGGATCCTACCCGTCATGTTCCCTTCCTCCTTTTCTTCAGGGTTAAAATAAAAATATTGAAGTCAATTGTACATCGCCACTGAATTCCAGGACTTTCATAGGAAGTTTATAAGATCAGCTGTGAAGGCTGAAAAGCTTTCTAAGCCGCACTCACAATATGCCGGGTCTCTCAGCAGCTGCTGGCAGTGTTAGTGCAGCACAAATGCTGCTATCCTCGCCGAGCTCAGCCTTCCGAGGAGTATTGTACCATGAACAGCACTGTCCCAGAAAATGCCAGGGCCATTAAGGATCACAAACCCTACTGTCCTCCCCAGCGCTCTGCATCTTTCTTTAGGAGGCCCTGAGACAGTTTATTTAACACAGCTGCTACTGTTTCTGGATTTGCATTTGTTCATTGAGTTGCTTACCCATCTAGTTATTACTACCCCAGTAGTTGCGACCAAACTTCGATAGCAACAAAGGGCATTGTTTGTGTTAAATTGTGTGTGTGGGTGTGTGTAAAATATCAAATCCTCTGTGATATATTAGTGCTGAAAAGTACTTCCCTTGGAATATAGCTTTATTGGCCAGTTATGATCAGGAAACAGGAACATTTAAAATTTTACTTAACAAATGCTTAGAGTACTCACTACGTGCCAGGATTTGTTTTGAGTACCGTTAGTCAATTACTGCTCCTAAATTACCTTGAAGCAGATATACCCATTTGAGGGTTTCTCTTTGAAACAGAGGTTAAGTCACCTGCCTAAGGTCACACAACCGAATTAGATTCTAAAGCAGACCGTTTCACTGCAGTCTAACCACTGTCCTGTTGCTTGTGGAATCTAGCATGCATCTCACAGTTTGGGCCCCATTTGTGTCCTTAAATTTGCAGCTTTATCAAAGGAAAAGTCACACCTGTCCAAACTCCTTAGGCTGTCAATTACTTGATTTACCATGTAGAAGACTGCAACTAGGTCATATATTTTGTTCTTGTTATTGAAAGATATTGATGCCAAATTATCCATATAGTATCGTCAAACATTTCTCTCTGAAAGCTCCTGAGTGCTCTATCAGGCCTGGGAAAGCAACAAGGTATTCTCTCTCCCATTCCACTATTCAGCACCCTCAACTCAGCAAGAAGAGCTGCAAATGATGCCTGCTATTCTAACTGTTTTAATTTTTTTTAGTTTTAGGGATTTCATCTATTGTAAATTAAAACAGTTAAATATCCTTATTTGAGGAGAGTAGCTTGTACCTGTGAGGTTTATCTGGCTGTTTTCTAATTACTGTTGAAGACAGTAGAAGACAGTGGTAGGCAGAATAACAGTCTCCCAAAGATGTTCACGTCCTAATCCCCAGAACGTGTTATTTTAATACATGGCAAAGGGGAATGAATTAAGGTTGTGGATGGAATTAAGGTTGCTCATCAGGTGATATTAAGATATGGAGATAATCCTGGGTTTTCTGGGTGGACCCAATGTAATCACAAGGGTCCTTGTAAGTGCAAAAGGGAAGCAGAAGAGTCTGAACATGACAGTTGTTGTCACTAGGAAAACTCCAACACCCATTGCTGGCTTTGAAGATGGAAGGAGCCATGAGCCAAGGAATGCACCCTGTCTCTTTCAGAAGCCAAAAAAAATCAAGGAAATGTGCTTTCTCCTGTATCCCGGAAAGAAATGCAGCTATGCTGACACTTTGATTTTAGCCCAGTGAGATCTGTTTTGTACTTCTGACCTCCAGAGCTGTAAGAAAATGAGTTTGTTTTGTTTTAAGCCACTAAATTTGTAGTAAATTGCTACAGTAGCAACAGAAAACTAATGCAGAGAGTTACTAGAACAATCTGTCTTCATTTGTTCCTATGCCAGCCCTGGGAAAGGGCTGCCTAATCTCATGACACATTGTTACGGACACATCAGGCATAGCAAGTGTTTACATTTTGAGGCTATTTTAGTTTACATATAAAATTAACAGCTTTGGGCAAGGGATATTAAGGGGAGTTAACTCTTGGTAATTCTATATCTACATTTCTATAACTAAGAAATATTTAAAATGACAGTACCAGGATTTCAGCAAAAAACAGTCTTATTGATTCTGGAGCAAGTAGAGTCGCGTCGGCTTTTTTCATGAGCGTTGCCTGACAGAAATGTGGTTCTGTGTCCCACGGAGTGGTGGTCACAACCTTGCATTTGTTTGGAATAAGATGATAGCCTAAATGTAGTAGTGGAGATTGTCACTTGAGTTTTGGCTTCAGATGCCCTTTAATTTTATTTTACCTTTTATTTGCCCTGCTTACCTGAGAATATTCTTATGAATTCTCTGAAAGCAAGGGCACATCTGTACAAGGGCTTCCCAAATTGTGATGAATTAAACAAATAAAAGGTGTTATCATTCATTGGGTTATATGTAGTAAGAACCTAGGGGACTATAGGCCCCCAGAGTAGATGATATCTTGTAATGGAAGTGTCAATTACTGAAATTAAAAATAACAATAAATACTGTCATGCTTGGAGTTAGTTTTTTTTCCCCCCTTAGGAAGTCCTCCAATAACAATCTTACATTGTGATTTGGAGACAACTTCCTTCAGTTAAGGGTCTCCTATTGGTACAGTATAGAAAGAGCACAGAATAAGAAATAAAATCTTGGGAATCTTCTTGTCTTGGGAAATAAAATATGAGATAATGTAGGATTTTTAAAAATTAACTTTAAGGAAATGTGGTAAATTAGCTATATGGTATAAATATACATCTGGCAATTTCTGGGGATAGGGTGGAATAGGCTGTCTTATGTAGAAGTATAAAAATATTAAAAACTCTTAAAATCATGAGAAAAGGTATTTTCATATTTGCAGGGGTTTTCTTTTTTAAGATTTTATTTATTTTTAGGCAGAGGGGGAGGGAGGGAGGAAGAGAGGGAGAGAAACATCAATGTGTGGTTACCTCTTGAGCACCCCCTACTGGGTGGGGACTTGGCCCACAACCCAGGCATGTGCTCTGACTGGAAATCAAACCAGTGACCCTTTGGTTCGCAGGTCAGCACTCAGTCCACTGAGCCACACCAGCCAGGGCATATTTGCAGTTCTTTTAAGTATACCTTTTTAGATCTGGAACAGGATCTACCTCCAAATCTCTCAAATCCAACCACTGCTGTCCTCCTCTATTCCACTACTCTGCTCCAAGCCATACCATCTCTCATGTAGAATGTTGCCAGTAGCTTCACATTGGTCTCCTTGCTTCTCCTCTCGTCCCTTTCTACTCCACTCTGCCCAGCAGTTAAGCTACATAGTTGTTATAAACGTCACTCGGGTCATATCCCTCTCCTTCCTGGATCACTTCACAAAGTGAAGTTTGTTAGTTTAGGGGGAAATACAGGGTCCGGGAAAAGTAACACCTACTTGAGCGTGGCTAGTAGGGCAGTAATATGGGTGTAGTAATTTATAGTTTTAATTTGAACATTTCACCTAAAATGTCAGATGGTATGCTTGAGTGTGATATTGTTATGTTACAGAATTACATACTTATGATTTTATAATAAAAGGCTTTGTAATTTTAAAAAAGGGGCGTTATTTGTGCCTCTCTCTCTCTGTGTCTGTCCCCCCTCCCCCTTTCCACACACACTCACACAAACATACATACACACACACACATATAATATAATGATCAATTTCCTCATATAAATGTGAAGGTATAGAAAAAAATCAAATGATGTAAGTGAAGGAAAGTTTTGACATGTGTTCTAAAATGCACTTGTCTAGAAAGTTCTCAAGACATGGCTCTGTGGGTGTAATGCCCTGCATGACTGACTCATTTGCCTGCATTTTATCCTCATCAAGCAATTATTAGTTAATAGCTTGCTCTTCCCTGCCACTGTCTCTGCAGCAGAATGAGATGTCTTGGCTATGTTCGTGATCAAGTAAGCACCTTCCTTAAGCACAGGTCATCTCCCAGCTGTCATTGATAAATTAATAGTCCCATGTTTTCCGCTGCATCTTTATTAGTGCAAATCAGAGCTACAGAGCTTCTCTCTCCTGGGTGAGCTGATAAAAGAGTTTCTGAGCTTGCAAAGACCAGATCCTCAACCGGTTGCTGACCTGCCCCCAGGATGTAACCATCCTATGAGAACCCACAGCAGTAGGTTTCATACCAAAAAATTCTCCCAGCCACTGGGTAAGCTACTGTTCTTACAAAGCTCTCAAGATAGGTTGCCTTGGACTGCGTAAATCTGTTGACTCCATCAGAGATACCTGCACTGCCCAGGTGCCTGAAACAGAGTCCAAGCCCTCCTTAATTCCTTCTGAAATTGATTAATGCATTCAACACTATTTTTCGAACACTTGCTTTGTGCTGGACATTATTTTTGACCCTTGGGATTCAGTGAACCATGGTCAAGATTTCTACCCTAATGGAGATTCACATGAGTTTATGTGTTCAGAGGTTGAAAAGGGAAGTTGAGCAGATGATAAGTAAGTAAAACCAATAAACAAGATAAATGTGGATTTGGACTTCTTTGAAGGAAACATGGTGGCACAGTAGAGAGTAACTAGGGGACACTCTCAATAGCACCGTGAGGAAGGCTTTGTTGGAAGAAGTCAGACTTGCACTGAGATGTGAAGGAAGGATAGGTAGGAGCCAGCAGAGGGAACAGAAGAATGTTCGTCTGCCTGGGGGCGGAAAGTGCTTGGTCACACAGGGAAAGGGAGGGAGTCCAGTCTGGCTACAGCGTCTGGGCAGGAGAGAGTGGTGAGAGAGAGCGTGACGAGGCAGCCAGAACCAGGTTGGGCAGGGCTTGGAGGCTTCGTAAGCATTCGTGAGTCTCATTCCAAATTCAATGAGACGCAATTGTGAGGTGATCCAGAAAGGAGAGGGATAGGACCCTAGTGACGTTTATAACAACTGTGCTGAGCAGAGTGGAGTAGAAAGGGACGAGAGGAGAAGCAAGGAGATCAATTATGAAGCTATTGGCAACATTCTACATGAGGGGCGGTGTGGCCTGGAGCGGAGTAGTGGAGTGGAGGAGGAGAGCAGCGGTTGGATTTGAGGGGTTCGGAGGGAGCATCAACAAAACTCATGGAGCTAGGTTTGGATGGGTGATGAGAGAATAGGAGAAATCAAACGGGACTCCTAGTGTTTGGGTGGGTGATGGGATCAATTCTGTTTTAGCCATTGGTTACTGTGACTTGCCTATTAGTCATCTTAATGGAGATAGATGTGAAATGGCCAGCAGTGATCGAGGGACCCACATTCAGGGACAAGGTCAGAGCCAGAGTTGTGTCAGCACAGAAGTGGTATATAAGGTTAGGGAAATCTAGAATCACCGAGGGAGATTTTGTAGGCAGAGCAGGGAGATAGCGATCAGACCCTGGGGAATAACAGAGTTAATAGGTCAGGTGGGAGACCATGGAGTAACCAGTAAGGGAGGAGACCAGAAGAGCCCTGTTGCGGATGCAAAACAGAATCTCGTGTTTAAAGCAGGGTGGAGGCCTCGGTTCTGTTGTAAGTTCTTGAGGAGTTGAGTAAGATAGAGAACACAGTGTTCACTGGGTTTTGCAACGTGGAGGATTCCTTTAGATGGTGATCTTGTTGAGCCGTATTTACAGGAGTAATTTAAAACACAAATGAATTGATCTCCAGCCTCCGCTCACTCCCTGCCTTCTCACTCCACGCCCGTGGGCTAGGTGCCCCCTCTTTTTTCCTGAGCACGTAGGCCTTTCTCTGTCACCAGACTACCATATGGTAATACGATTTTTCTGTTGAAATTATGTTCCTTCTAGACTGAGCGTCTTGAGAACAAAATTTGTACTTTTTGTTTTGGTATTTCATAGCATGATGCAGACACTCAACACATGTTTCTGAATTAATGAGCTGAGTATTCTCATATACTACCTTTTATGTTTGTATTACATATATGTACCTTCTTAGGAGTCACATGTGAAAACCTATGGAAATCACTTCTTATATGTTTCAGAAATTTTCTCTCTTCCCATCTCTGCATTCTTCTGGTGAAGTCACTGCAGTTACTCTGTACATTTTGCCATTTTTGAAACTCGATTTGCCCCACTGTGTATTTACATATCTTAAAGGCCTAGTAGCAACTGTCCTTAGCAACCTCAAACAGGTTCTTGTTAGCAAGTTTTCCTTTTTTTTCCCCTTGGTAGTTATTTTCCCACCAAGGCTGTATGGAAGTGTTTTTTTCTTCTATAATACTATCCCTTTGTTTTCCACTTCGTTGTCGTTCTGTTGCAACACCCCAATTATACCAGTTGCTGTGGAGATATTAAGTGTATTGCTAATAGTGGAGGTTGTTCCTTCAGGTGGAAGCATAGAAGCAGGAGGAGGTTTTAATCTTGTTTTTGTGCAGATGTTTCCTAGAACAAAAATATCTAAGTGGTACTAGAGATCGTGGTACAGAAATGATACGGGGCCAGCTTATGTGTTTAGAAAGGAGTGGTTTTCTTAATTAAAGAAAATATTAATTTAAGTTTCTGGTCCCCTTAGAGGTCAATTCCATGTCTTAATAATTTACTGTTTATTCTTTTATACCCTTTGTTTAATACGATGTTGCCTCATAGGGACAAAATGTGTTGAAGGCTTCATCTTTTAAAATTCATTTCTTTTTTAAAAACTTTAGTAAAGGAGACATATTTTAGTATTATTCATCTGATACTTATTTCCTGAAATCTTGCAGTTTTTCATGGACTTTATTATAATTAAGGTGATTATGTGTCCTGGTTATATATGTCCCTGTGTATACCTGTTGTCCTGGTATAATTATTAGTAAGGATGTTAAATTATATGGTCACCCTAATTAAAGACCACATTTAATAGAAAACTGAGGGAATTAAATATTTTTTGTTTTAATCCACATAACTTCTATATATAGATATATATGGATATAAGTGAATTATATACATACATGCATAAATATACACATATGCATATATATACTTTTTCTTTTGCTCTTTCCAACTAAACTTACTGTTTAGAACTTGCCAAATGTCTTGATACTGTGGAAGGATATATATACACGCACATATATATATACACGTTGTTGTAAGCAAGTTAAAAGAACTTGCATCTTCCTGACCCCTCATGTTATCTTTTTACTAAGATGCATTTCACTGTAATAACGCCTGACCTGGCTCCTCCTAACTGGCCGGAAGCTAATATCAGGGTGGCAATAAGGTACAAATGTTTGCTGTTCTGATTTGAAACAACTTCGCATATCTCTGGTTCGATTTCCCTCTGCCCAGTATACTTGCTCTCCTCTTGTTCACATTAGGTTCCCCGCCTGCATATGGAATGGGTGTGTGTCTTAGACTGTTCCCTGACCTCATCTCTCTATTAGCAGCTCAGTTATTGACGCACCTGAAAATAGAACAACAGCCACTGGAATAGAAAGAAAAAGTCTTTTAAATTCTTGGACATCTTGAAGAGTAAAAATTACCATTTTGATACTCAGTCTTTCATGTAAAATATATGCACATTCCTTCCCCAACTCATTCCCCTTAGTATAAACTTTATTATTGTAAAATCGCTAAAAATCATACTAACATTTTTATAATTGATAAGGATTTTGGAGGAAATTATCTGGTTATGCTCTGGGACCAAGGGAAACCTGAAGTGATTTTAAATGAAAATGAGAGTTAGTAAATTGTTAGTAATGGAGACCCTCTTTTGAGGTGAAACTCTAGACAACGGTCCTGACACACCCTTCAGTATGTCAGGAAAATAAAAGTTGGTGAGGAGGAAAGGCTTGGCAAGAACCAGTGAGCACCTGTTTCATGTCGGGCTGGGCGTACTCTTGTGAGCAAACAGACGTGGTGCAGCCCTTCTTGGAGCCCACCACCTGGCGTGGGAGACATCCAGTTCAAACAAGGAAACAAGTTCTTAACTGCAACTTGGTAAAGTGGATCAGATCTGAGAGAGAAAAAGAAGAAACACCTATGTTAGACAGTGGTCAGAAAAGGACCCCTTTGAGGAAAAAACATTAATCTTGAGGAGTGAAGGATGAGAAGATGCAGTTGGAATTCAAGCAGAAAACCCATGCTCTTGGTGGTATAGCGAGGTGAGAGTAGGCTAAGTAACTTGTTCATGGTAAGTTAGTCTATTGGCAAATGTAAAGCACCCTGTGGATTCCCCTGTCAGTGTTCCTCCACCTTATTTCTTTTTTTCATTGTTGTTGTTCTAGACAGGTTGTTCCTGCCCCTGCCTCCCACCTTGAAATTTTAATGCCTTTTAGAGGATCACAAACCATTTTTTTTCACCCTTGGAGTACCAATTTTCGCTATTGAGAATGCACACTATCAGTTATAGTCTCGGACTATTTTAGGACAGTCGGAAGTAGGCTTTTATTGTTTTTGATCTAGTGTCCTTGGATCTTCAGCTGCATTTTAAGTTCCTTGAGGCTTAGACCATCTCTAGTAGGGACAACAATGATAATAGATGCCACTTACACGACACTTTGGTTTTTAATCTTCGATGAGGTTGGGAGGGATGGAATAAAAAAAAATGTTGGAAATAGATTATAAAAAGACCTAAAGTAGTTTAGTTAGTGTAATTTTATATTTAGATGAAGAAACTAAGATTACTAGGAAGGTAGAGCTCAATCTGTCTCTCTAATTCAGTTTGCTGTCACTTCCAGGACACTCTGTAAAGGACCAGATTCAGGAAGAAGGTGATTGTCACGAGGAGGGGTTTTTGGAGTTGGATGACCTGAAAGATGTGGATGTGCACAAAGCTGCAATCTTAGGAAGATTAATTTGGCACTCTCATCCTATACTTTTTTGAGGCATGATGACAGTCCTGACAAGGGATGAAAAGGAAAAATCTAATTAATAATTGTTTCTGTGTTTCAGAAGCAGCACATTTGTCTGCAAAGATAACTTTATAGGAATCAAGAAGAAAAGTAAAGTAAACTAGTAACTTTTAAGAGAAGGAAATTAAGGGAGTGATATCACTTCTTTATCACTGAGATTCTCATCATTAAGATTGAGATTACACATGTGTAAAGAACACAGGTTTAAAGTTTTTTAAAAATTTATTTATTTTTATTTTGTAGACAGAGGGGAAGGGAGGGAGAAAGAGAGAAACATCAATGTGTGGTTGCCTCTCGCACACCCACTACTGGGAACCTGGCCCGCAACCCTGGCATGTGCCCTTGCTGGGGAATCGAACCAGCGAATCTTTGGTTTGAAGGCTGACGCTCAATCCACTGAGCCACACCAGCCAGGGCAGGACACAGGTTTATTAAGGATAATTAATGTTACATATTTTAGATTGGGAGGAATGCAGGAATATACAGGGTCTGGCACAAACAACGCCCCGTTTTTATTACAAAATCTTTTATTACAAAATCATAGCATGTAATTCTGTAACATAACAATATCACACTCAAGTACACCATACCACATTTTAGGTGAAACGTTCAAATTAAAAGTATAAATTACTACCCCCATATTATTGCCCTACCGGTGACACTCAAGCAGGCATCTCTTCTGCCAGACCCTGTATTTGAAGGAAGCTGTAATATGTATCTTTTTCTATGTATCTCCCTGTGTGTTAATACGTGTGTGAGAGAGAAATTTAGATGAAGCTAGTTCTGGTTATTTGGCAAATGATGGAAACTGCAGTAAAGTGTACCTGTCTTAATGAACTGTCCTTCATTTTTCGATTGTGCCGCAATGAATTTTAGAGGTAGGCTCAGCCTGTCAAACAGACTTACAAATTTCGCAGTGATTGCTTCCTGTTATTGTTTCTTCATCGACTACTAGTAACATGTACTGTAGACCATAATTCTTTTTTTTCAGTATTCTTTATCCAGTGGTTTAATGTAAACCTATATTTTCCCCCTCTTTTAATCTTTCTTTTTCGCTGTTTTGTTTTCCTTCTTAACAAGTCAATTGCTTGTAGTAGGCAAGCGTGGAGCAGGAAACTTATGAAACAACAACTAGAAGGATGAAATTTATAAAAGTCCTTTCTAAATGGTTTAGTAGAAAAGGAAGAATAAGGGTAATATATGGTGTTAGTCCCTCAATTTCATTTCTGGTTTTTGGGGTTTTTTTGTTTTGGGTTTTGTTTTTTTTTTGCCCCATTTGCACAAACCATTGAGCCCTTGCCTTCCTCTACCATCATCATTATGAGAACAAGACAGGATTTTTGTTTGTTTGTTTGTTTGTTTTAAATAATGTACTTGAAACTTACTTCTAAAATGCTATTTGTAAAATAATCTTAGGCTTCCATACATACTTTTTATATACCTAATTACTTAGCTATTTTGGGATTCTAAGACTCCTTTGATCCCTTCCAACACAAAACTGGAAAACAGAAAAAGAATGACAAAATGCTTTTTTTTTTTATCACTTGTCCTCAAAGGCAGCTGTATTCATTTAAATGAGATTAGATTTTATTCTAAAGAGAATTCGGGTTGACTCCTTAAACATAACCAGAATTTAATAAATATAGCTGTCTGATGAACTAGCTGTATTATTAACTATTTGTTTATAAACCACAAGTGTTACTAATAGTTTCTAAATATTGTGTCTGAAAACGGAAGCGTGAAAGTAGTGTAGTGTCAGCTGTACGTTGCCATGGACACAGTTGTCAGTGAGAAACAGAATAAGCTGAGGGTGTGACTACAACAATGGGAAATTGGAGGTGGAGCTCTGAGGTCTGGAGTCCTCAGGATCCACATCCGTTCTAAGGCTGCTTTCCCAGCAAGCGGCTCAAAGATCCCGTATCTTGTGGGTTAAGGCTGAAGCATGAAATTGTTGGCCAGTAGAACACTACTTTATAAAAGGTGTTCAGGGTGACCAACTAGTTTGCATGTGTAATAATGAACTGTAGATGTAATCCACAGAAGCCTTACGAAGGCTGTTTGAAACCGAGATGTTTTAATTTAAAATCACAGTATAAAACTCACATGGAATTTTGCCAATGGCAGAAAAACGTGTTTTGGGACCTGTTCATTATTTCTGTCATCAAATTTCTGTCTTATTCATAGATACATTTCCCATTATCTTCATTTTCTTAGATGATAACAAGGTTCTTGATAGCAGGGCTCCTTGAGGCACACAGCTTGGGAACCCATCACTTAGCAGGCTCCATGAAAGCAAGTCTTTGGCCATAAGGATATTCTTAAGGGATGGGGCCATTTTGGAAGCAAAACAAATCTTAGGCATAGTTTCATCAGGGTACAGCTTCGCGAATGGCACATTACAGGTTTGTACTAAGCCCCTCCCTACATATGCTTATGCTGCACACTGAATGAAGCCTTTAGTTTCAGCAGCAAAAGATGTGCCCAACCATTTGGCAGACAGAGCGTCACCTTCACGTCTGCTGGAATGAATGTGTGTGTAGGATGTGACAACCTGTGGTGGCAATGATGGAATTAGGGATCTAAACATGTCACAGCTCAAAAAGGCATGCCGCCTTGACCACAGATGTTATTTCATCAACATGAAGCAGCATTTAGAATGTTCTTTACATTTAGAAGCCTTAAGCACCTCTGAGTTATAAGGCAAATTTAGATCAACAGTTGTGCTTGAGTAAATTTTCATTGTTCTTCAAAGGCATAACTGAGAGCCATTCTGCCATTAATGTTTAAGTGTTGCTTTACAGCTTAAATCACAATATTTGGAGTATTTCTTATTTTTATTTTTGAAAAAATTATTGTGCTCTTAAATATGAATGTGTTTATATGTAATTCTGAGTAGTACTTTTTTTGTAAATTAATGTCATTTTTTTGGAGCGGTTTTAGGTTTACAGAAAAACTGAGCAGAAAGTATGGAATTCCTGTTTGCCATATCCCTTCCTCCCCCAGTTTCCCCTGTCGTTGACATCTTGCGTTAGTGTGGTACACTTGTCACAACTGATGAGCCAGATTGAACATTATCACTAAATAAATTCTTTAGTTGATATCGGGGCTCACTCTGTTGTACATTCTATTGGTTTTGACAAATGTATGGCATGTATCCACCATTACAGTATCATATAGAATAGTTTCCCCCCACCTAAAAATCCCATGTGCCTCATCTATTTATCACTCCCTTCCCTGGCACACTGATTTTTTTACTGTGTCTTATAGTTTTGTCTTTTCCAGAATGCCAGGTAATTGGAATCATACATATGTAGCCCTGTTGATTATCTTTTTTTAATTAGCAGTTGGCATTTACAGTTCCCTCATGTCTTTTCGTAGCTAGCGATAGCTCATTTCTTTTTATCGCTGAATAATATTCTCTTGTATAATGTATAATGTTTGTTTATTAATTCACCCTTTGAAGGACATCTTGGCTGCCCCAAATTTCGGCAATTATGAATAAACTTGCTATAAACATCTCTGTACAGGTATTTGTGTTAGCATGCTTTAAACTCCTTTAGGCTAAATACCAAGAAGCACGATTACCTGGTCATATGGTGAAAATTTGTTGTTTTATAATAAACTACCAGACTGTTGTTAGGTTTCCCAAAAAACTGAGCAAGAAGTGTAGGCAGTTTTTGTATGCTACTGGCTGTGTCATTTGCATGGCCACCAGCAACGAATAAGAGTTTCTGTTGTTCTGCATCCTCAACAGCATTTGGTGCCTTGCTAACAGGTATACTGGCATCTCATTGTTGTTTTAACTTGCATTTCCCTGTGATGTGTGTGAAGCATCTTTTCATATGTTTATTTGCCATCTGCACATCTTCTTTGGTGAGGCCTGTTCAGGCCTTTGCCCCACTGATTAATTGGGTGTTTGTTTTCCTATTGTTGAGTTTTGAGAGTTTTTGTGTATTTTGGATTATAGTCCAGATATGTCTTTTGCAAATATTTTTTCCCAGTCTGTTGCTTGTCTTATTCTCTCAAAGTTGCCATTCACAGAGCACAGGTCATTAATTTTCGTGAAGTCCAGCTTTTCAGTTATTTCTTTCATGGATTGTACTTTTGGTGTTATATCTAAAAAGTCACCTCCGTGCCCGAGGTCAATTAGTTTTCTGCTACATTACCTTCTAGAAGTTTTATAGTTTTTCATTTTACATTTCAGCCTATGATCTGTTTTTAGTTAATTTTTTTTGACGGGTGTAAGGTCTGTGTCTAGAGTCTCCTCCTCCTCCTCCTCCCCCACCACGCTGCCTCCTGTCCCCCCCTCTCCTGCCACTCCTCCTCCTTTTCTTTGCAAGTGTATGACCAGTTGTTCCAGTGCCACTTATTGAGAAGATTGTCTTTGCTCCACGGTATTTTCGTTGCTCCTTTGTCAAAGATCAGTTAACTTTTATTTATGGGGATCTATTTCTGGGCCCTCTGTTCTGTTCCATTGACTTGTTTGTCTGTTTTTTCTCAAATACTAGACCGTCTTGATTACTGTAACTTTTATAGTCATAAGTCTTGAAGCCAGTTAGTGTCAGTGTTCTGACTTTAGTCTTCTTCAAAATTTAGTTGACTATTCTAAGTCTTATGGCCCCTCATATGAAATTTAGAATCATTTTGTCAGTGCTGACAAAATAACTTGCTGGGATTTTGCTTGGGATTGCATTGACCCTGTTGTTCAAATCCGGAAGAACTGATATCTTGACAATATTGAATCTTCTGTGTATGAACGTGTAATATCTCTTCATGTACTTTTTGATATCTTTTATCAGAGTTTTATGGTTTTCCTCATATAGGTCTTACATATATTTTGTTAGATTTATACCTAAGTGTTTTGGGCAGGAGGTGCTGCTAATGTAAAAATGTTTTAAATTTCAAATTCTACTCGTTCACTGCTGGTTTATAAAAGAGCAATCGACTGTTGTATATTAACCTTCTATCCTGCAACCTTGCCATACTTGCTAATTAGTTTTGAGGGTTTTTGTTTTGTTTTTGTTTTTTGTTTTTTGTGGTCAGTTCAGATTTTCTCTATAGATGATCATATATTCTGTGAAAAAAGGACAGTTTTATTTCTTCCTTTCCAATCTGTATACCTTTTCTTGTCATATTAACTTGGATTTTCAGTTTCATGTTAAAAAGGAGGGGAGAGAGGGAACATTCTTGTCCTGTTCTTGATTTTAGTGGTAAAGCTTTGAGATTCTCAGCATTATGTATAATAATAGCTGTAGGTTTTTTGTAGTAGATATTTTTTTATCAAGTTGCAGAAGTTCCACCCCTCAGCACCCTTCCTGCTCTTTCTAGTTGACTCAAGAGTTTTTATCATGAGTGGATGCTGCATTTTGTCAAGTGCTTTTTCTGCATCTATTGATATGATCATATAATTTTTCTTCCTTAGCCTGTTGATGTGATAGATTCCAATAATTGATTTTCAAATGTTTAATCTGCCTTGCATATTTAGTATAAATCTCATGTAGTCATGGTCTATAATTCTTTTCATACATCCTTGGATTCAGTTGATACTTTGTTGAGGATTTTTCCATCTGTGTTCATGAGAAATATTGGTCTGTGGTTTTATTGTAATATTTTTGTCTGGTTTGGTATTAGGGTAATGCTTTCCTGATGGAATGAATTAGGAAGTATTCTCCCTGCTTCTATCTTCTGAAAGAGATTGTAGAGAATTGGTGTCATTTCTTCCTTAAATGTTGGTAGAGTTCATCAGTGAACCCACGTGGGCCTGGTGCTTTCTGTTTTGGAAGCTTATTAATTATTGACTCAATTTCTTCAATAGCTATAGGCCTATTCAGATGGTTTATTTCTCAGAAGATTGTGCCTTTGAAGTAATTTGTCCATTTCATCTATATTTTCAAATTTGTGGGCATAGAGTTGTTCAGAGTATTCCTTTATTATCCTTTTAACATCCATGGGATCTGTAGTGATGTCCTCTCTTTTGTTTCTGATATTAGTAGTTTGTGTTCTCTCTCTTTTATTCTTACTTAGCTTGCCTAAAGGCCGATTGATTTTATTGACCTTGTCAAAGAATCAGCTTTTGGTTTCATTGATTTTTCTCTATTGGTTTTCTGTTTTCAATTTTGTTGACTTGTGCTCTAATTTCATGCTATTTCTTCTACTTACTTTGGATTTAATTTGCTCTTCATATTTTAGCTTCCAAAGGTATACACTTAGATTATTGATTTTAGATTAGACCTTCTTTTCTAAAATATGCATTCACTGCTATAAATTTTCTTCAAGCACTGCTTTTGCAACATCCATAAATTTTGATAAGTTGTGTTTTTATTTTTATTCAGTTTAAATTATTTTTTAAATTTTCTTGAGTTTTCTTCATTGACCAGTGTGTTAATTAGGAGTGTGTAATCTCCAAGTGTTGTATTTTGGAATTTTCCAGCTATCTTTTTGTTTATTACCGATTTCTAGTTTAATTCCATTGTGGTCTGAAAGGAGACATTGTATGATTTCCATTCTTTTAAATTTATTAATGTGTGTTTTATGTCCTGGAATGTGGTCTATTGTGTGAGAGAAACATCAATCAGTTGCCTCCTGCACATCCCCAACTGGGGACCTGGCATATGCCCTGACCAGGAATCAAACTGGCAACGTTTCAGTTTGCAGGACGATGTCCAACCCACTGAGCCACACCAGTCAGGGCTTTTGGTGAATTTTCTTGTGAGCTTGAGAAGAATGTGTACTCTGCTGTTTTGGATGAAGTGGTCTATAGATGTCAACTAAACCCAGTCAAGTGATTGTGTTTTTTAGTTCCTCTATATCCTTACTGATTTTCCGCTTGTTAGATCTGTTAAAGTGATTTTTTTTAAGTACTACAATTAGTAATATCAGAATCCAGATTAAAACCAACTTTCCTGATTATAATAAAATATTCTTTGCCCGTGTTCATTCCCCACATAAAGCCCCTTTACTTCTTGTGTTTATCATATCCCCCACTGCTCTCAATTAGAGTGACTCACCAAGTAATACATTACTACAATTTAACCAAGATATCTTGAAAAGTGAAAAATGAATGTGTCTGTTCTCACTAGAGAGAGTACACATACTTGGATTTCCTTTACACATTTTTGTTTGTACAGAAATGTGGTGGGATTATTTTCTCTCTGTAAACTTTCCTGCACGGATGAATAAGAATTATTCTTTAATCTTCCCTATAACAAGCTTTAGATACTTTAGGGAGCTGGCAGAGGACCTCAACGGTTCTTTTAACTTGTGCTGCTAAAGCTCACTCTTCTCTTTAAGGTACCACATTCCGAGATCATCGTGGTATCTCAGTATCCAAAGCCTGTGGCTTGTACTCCAACAGCAAGAGAGTAGCATGGTTAGTAATAGTGGTATTCAAAATGCTTACTCCTTAAACTGTTCCTTCCTGTATCCTGAGGTGTAGCAGGTGACTGACCTCTTTACTTAGTCAACATCGCCGTCCATTTGGTGACAACACATTAGATCCTGACTGATGCCTCAGGTTCTACCAGCAGGACCTCCCATTTCGATCTTGCTGTCTACTTCTGACTCCTGTCCCTAAAGTGTGTTTATCGTCTCAGGCGTTTGGGTACTTTGCCTTATCTTCCTTCATTTTGCTCAACGTTCAGTTGCACAAACTTCTACTCATGTGCCCCTATTTCACTTCCTTCTTTCTTCTTCCTCCCTTTCAGTAATTCTTGGTACTTTAATTGTTCCTTTATTTGGACACCAAATTGCTCTTCAGGGTCCTGAGAGTTTATTTTTGACTCTCATTTTGCTCTCTAAACATCGTACCCCCTCCAAGACTTAAAAGCCCATGAAAGATGCAGCTTTATGAAAGAGAGGGGTTATGTAAATATACCAACATGTAATTTGCTTTGAATTGCTTAGAAGGGATGTGGGAAACCTGGGGTGGGGATGTCCGATATGGGTAGTAACAGCCCAGGTAAACCAAATAAACTCTTAAGAGGTAAAGTATGTATAGATTATTCATTTTCTAAAATAAGTTTCTCACAAAAGAAGCCAACTGTTGATAACTAGGGAGGAGGCTCGAGTAAACAACCTCAGAAATCTTAAGTCAACGAAAGATTAGGAGAAAGAAAAAAAACAACAACACTTGAGGAAATGGATTACAGAACTAAGAGACCTGAATGGCTGGGAATCTAAAGGAGGCTCCCTAAGCAAGAACTGAAGAGTTAGCACAAGTTTAGCGCCAGCTAAATTACTCAGGTGTGAACTAGTCTGCTCATTCTGTTAACCTACTCAGTTATATACGCTGCAGGGTCCTTTAGATTTTATAATATTTATGCGTATCCTGAAGAGTTACTCTCTCTTTCAACAAATATCCTCTCTCCCTGACCGGAGGTGAACTCTCTTTGGGAGCCCTATTTCTAATAATACCCCCTCCCAAATGTGTTTCTATTTTAATTCATATTTATCCATCTCTACTTTCATTTTTCTAGCTTCAGTTTTATTTTCAAAGAGAACATTTTATTTGAGCAACAGTAATAATCATAGTAAATATGTACATTTTACTTTAATTTTATGTACTATATAATTATGCTGTATTTACCCGGAGAGGCTAACCTTTTAGCTACCTGGTGCTACATCGCCACAAATGGCATCTTGCTGAAAAGAAAACTTTTAAGTTTTCAGGACAGAGTATTCTTATTTGCTTACCCCCCACATAGTGACCGAAATGAAAAACTGAGGTTTACTATTTTTATCCTTAGTACCTAATGATGTTAAACAGACTATGTACTTATTGCAATAAACTTTTTTTAGAGACCGTTAATATAGTAGCTGATGTTTGGAGATTTGTCTTGGGAATTTTTCACTCATCTTTTTAACCTTTTAGTGATAATGACAATTTATGTTTATTTGAGAAAATTTTAAACGTGGAAGCAAAAGGAAAATTTAAGTCATCTGTATTATCTATCACCTGTTAACATTTTGCATTATCTTTCCAGCATGTTTCTGCCTATGCATGCATCCTTTAAGAAAACAGGATAAACAGGATCATGCACATACTGTTTTGTACACATGACTGTATCATGAGCTTGTCACTCCCCGCTAGACACCGTGAAGAAGCATTTCAGTATCCATTGTGTCCATCCAGCACAATTTATTTAAGTAGTCCCCTGTTGTTAGATACTTAGTCGGTTCTAGTTTTTCACTGTTTTTAACAGTGTCAGAGACTCAGAGCTCAGTCATTGTTCACATTCTTAGGGTGCTTATAAAATATTAGACATGTATTTTACAACAGGCCTGGAGAGCAGCTTGATGATTTTGTTTTTAATATGTAAGACATAGTATCTCACTTTTTTGATTTGGCTTTCTTTGTTCACCAGCGAAATTAAACACTTTCTCAATTTCAATGTAAAGGCATAAAGGGTTTATTTCCTGTTGTTGCAGAAGGTCTGAACACAGTTTATGAAATTAAATTTAAGTTTCACTATTATGAAAGTATGTGACCTTCATGTTATTCCTTATGACTTTCACTGGAAGGAGTTTTAGGAGTGTGGATGTATCAGTGACAACGTTGTGTGGTCATTGCAGGAAAGTGCAGGAAAGAACTAGGTTGGCAGTTGTTTCTTCATGGAAGACCCAACAGAAAAACTGTAGGAAGCGCAGGTTGCAGACCCAGGGCTTTTTAATCTGTTGTTCAACCTTCCTCTCTGGGCTTTAAAAAAAATCCTATTTCTAGGATGTTTTGAATGCAGCCTGTATTAGGCAGAGGAAAGTACAGTGACCTTTCAAGGTATTTTAAATTTAAGAATCTATCATTAGAAAACACTGTGTGAGTTCTCAGAATACCACTTCACTGCCAAAGCACCTGTCTGAATTAGTGGGTCCTGCCTCCCAGCGCCTTTTTCTCCCTCCTCCGCTCATTCATGTTTGCTGTATGCACGCCCACCCGAGGACTCTACTTCCAAAAACCTTCATGGCATCGAATTGGTGGGCTTTGTAATACTAAAGTGCTTCCTTTGTTTTCCTCCTTTGTGAGATGACTTCAGTGACTTTCTGTTACTTGCGAGGAGTTTACCTGGGACTTTTTAGGAACACAGCTGGCTGTCTTACAAAGAGGAAGTTAGGGAACAGATAACTGTGTGCCAGGAAGACAGAAGAAAAGCTAACAGATGGGGGCGCTTTCCCTCATGGAGTTTACAGTTGATTAAGTAATTACAATTAGCAACCTGTTATGATGGAGGAAAAGTACAGAACAATGTGGAGCAGATGAAGGGGGCTCTAATCCAGTCTGGAAGAATTAAGAAAGGATTCTGAGGAAGTGATGTTTATCCAGGGTGCATAGGGTTAATTATACATGCCAGCCCTTCCTCTTCTCCCTTGCAGAATGCTACATTTAAGTGCCTGTGGACTGCAAGTGAATCTATTTCTTCTTTCTTTGGTGGCTTTAGCAATACCCTACAAATATTACAAAGAAATATTTTGCTACAGTTGATTAATAACTTTAAGATTGACCCTATCTCATCTGAAGAAAAATTATTTTAAAAATTAGCCTTAAGGACAGGACAGCATGCTTTGGCTGGTGGAATGAAGATGACTGACAGATCATTGGGACATCAGCTTATTCATGCACATGTGGACTAGCGGTGGAAGTTCACCTGCATTGTGTCTTCCAAGTTCAGTACGGGAATTGTCAAAGGAACAAAGGTCCCTTTGAGACAGGATAGTGAGGAGCTAGGAAAAGTAGGGAAACTGAGACAAGAAAATCAAACAAGGCCAAACAGTTTGAGCAACTTGCAGCCAGCTGGTGCATCACAGGAATTTATCTCCCCTCACCAAGGACACTTGAGAGTGAATGGTTCGTACTTCTGCTCCCTGACCAGAGAACACATAGCTTAAATTTTCCTGGTCTGGGAGATAAAGAACAGAGACACAATGAATGTCATTTGTGCCAGCTAAACCCAAGGACAGATGGTCAGTAACAAATAACAAAACCCCATTAAAAAGCCAGGCAGACTCAAGATAGAAGTAAAACAGTAAAGCAGACCGAAGAAAATTCCCCAAACCCTACTTTCTGCCCATTTTGACATCTCAGCATATTAAAAGTGCACCAGAAAGCTGATGAATATTCTGCTGAAACCCTCCCCTAAAATTCCTGCCTGCGAGAAGGAGATAAAAGCCTCAAGACAAAGGACCCAGGGTGCACCCTCCCTCTGGGGAGCAGCCTGTGCCATTTTCTTTCCATCTTCTTCCCCCACTTTTTCCATCACAGGCACGTGTCTCCTATACTCTAACGCAATGGGCAGCTGGCAGCTTGTCCCAGGCTACTCCCCTGAACCTGTCCCCAAAGCCCCCTTGTCTCTGACTTCCCAGTGAGCTAACACAGCCCAGCCCAGGCTCTCCCGTTGCTTCCTCTATGCTAAGTCCTTCGTTTCACTGTCCCCAGCTTTAATGAGTGTATCCTCATCCTCACATTGTCTGGACTCACCATTAGATTTAAACACATACTTCTGGGGAAAGTGGCTTTTCAGTGCATTAGGTTTACTTAGTGTTTTCATGTGGCTGTATTTTTGCTCTTGCCACAAATTTGGAACTGTCTCTCCTCAGCTCTCATCAGAAGCAGGGCTGAGGGAGATGGAAGCAAAGGATGGATTCCCGGAGCAGCTGTTTCCCTGAAGTGAGCTGTATCATCAGAGCTGCTTATTTGTGGCACATTGTCTAGATTTCTTCCCAAAGAAACTCTAGAAAGTTATGCTTTGGAATTTATTTAAGGGACACAATGAAAAACTATCATATCAGGTCACACGGCGGTCTCCCTGGTCTGTGCTATTGCTCATTGCCTCTTGTGTACAGAGCTGAAGTGCCCATATTAGAGCAAAGTATGAAGAAAAGCTTGCTTCCCCCAGGGTTCACAGTGTGTTTCCCCATTCTGTCTCCCCTCACCACACAGATACGGACATATGTACACTCTTTCTTTGAGTTTGGAAACTGATTTCTTCTCCCTCTTGCTCTAGCTGCAAGAGTTGAGAGCCAGTTTCATTTTGTGAGACGTAACTAGTACATTACCTCTGGTCTTGTCTCTATTTTACTCACTTAACACATATGGATAAGGCATACTACATGCCAGGTGTTGTTTCTAAGCTCTTTATAAACACAAACTCCTTCAGTTCTCTCATGGACCCTCTGAAGTTAGTACTGTTGTTATCCCTGTTCATAGAGGAGGAAACTGAGGCACAGGGTGTTGTGCTGGGAGTCACACAGGTGCGAAGTGTGAGGCTGGGTTTCAGAATCCTCGCTCACAAGGCCTGAACTGCACTGCCTCAGCAGTGATTCCCTACCTGGAGCAGGTGAAACAGCTTCTAGTCACAGAAATATCCAACCCTCATCCACTCCGCCTTGGGATCAGGAACCCCTGGTCTCTGTTTACCTGGCTGTCTGACTCTGTGTTGTTCTTCTCATGGTCATGTTTTATAAGATATATAACTTAATTTATTCCTTTCTGAAGTTATGCAAGGTGCATATACTTCAGATTAAAATCAACCATGAATTTCTGTGACACTTTTAAAAATGGGTCGTTTCTTGATGTGACACAACATTAGGATGTATACTAAAAGAGTCTTTGGACTAGTAAGCATAAATCTGCATTCTGCCATGCACCCCCTTTTTAATTCTTTTTGAAGAAGGCACACATTTTAAGGTTGACTAGGTGAAAGTCACGTTTAGCTATGTAATTGAATAAAATGTATGAGCTGAGGACATTATTAGTATCATTAATACCATGTTATAATCAATTATAATTGTCTGCAGATTTAAGTTATGGACCAAGAGCAACTATCTGCTTTTCATTCTTGACTTGCGCTTCCTATGTAAGAAACAAAATGTTGCTGTTTTATGTTGCTGTTTTATGAACTGCTTTGACTTTCAGCTTCTCCTAGTTTGACACTCTTGGGGTGTTTCTATATATGGCTGTGTGTAGGTACATGAGAATTATTGGACCCTCAGGATTTGCGTCCCTTGATAAATCTCTTTTAGCCTAGTTCTCACTTAATCAGGTATTTCTCTAAGCCAGCAGTTTTCAATCTTTTCATCTCATGTCACACATAAACTAATTGCTAACATTCTACGGCACACCAACAAAAATATTTTTTGCCCATCTGACCAAAAAAATATGTATAATTTTGATTCACTCGCACTGGATGGCTATTGTTGTGTTGGCTATTGGCGTTTTTTGTTGTTTTTTAAAAAATTTTTGACAGTCTAAGGGAAAAGAGGTCAGAGCACTCTTAAATAGTCAGATATTGCATGTTTTAAAAATTCTTGCAGCACGCTAGTTGAAAATTGCTGCTCTAAGCTAATTTCACTCCACTTTATAAATAGGTAATTAAATTGATCCTTATAGAGCCTCTCAAGTTGGCAGGTACATAGCTAAGCCCAGTGAGATCACTGGTGGGTGTTAACACTGCAGCAGCGACTGGAGAGGGGGACGGGCACAGCGTGGGGCCACCTGGGGGCTGCATTTGTAAGCTTCTTTAATATTAAGAGCCACGTGACCCCTTGGGTTCATTTCCTACCTGACCGAATATGAATATTCATTATTTTTTTCCTAATAGAACCTCAGTGCTATAGAAATGTCTTAAATATTGGGAACCCCTGAAGGGTTTAAAGTAGGAGAGTAAAATTTTAGACTGATGTGGAAAGTTGGGGTGGGGATTAATGAAGAGATTACTGTAATGCAGGGAAATAGGATGGTGGCTGGAAGCAGGGTCCGGTTAGTGCGGATGTGAGTGAAGTCAAGAGGGAGGGTAATGACTGGAGTAAGGTTCCAAGTGAAATGAGAAAAACAGCCTCCAAGGGTCTTTCCAAAGGGTTCTGCATGCCCTACTGTGAGTGTTGTATGGTATATGAAGCAGAATACTCAGCTGCGTACCTCTTTACTGTGGGCCTTACTGGAAGATGGCATTTTTGACCAGTTGAAGTTTAGTTTATTTCTATACTGCATTTCAGTTGCATTTTTGGTCTTTTATTTTTCTAACAGCTATGTTGAGATATAATCACCTACCATAAAAATCACCCCGTAAAGACGACAATTCACTGGTTTTTAGTGTATTACAGAGTTGTGTAACCATCACCACTATCTAATTTTAGAACATTTATATCGCCCCCCAAAAAGAAACCCATTAGCATCCATTCCCTATTTGCCTGTACTCCCCATCCCCTGGTAACCACTAATCTACTTTCTGTCTCTATGGATTTGCCCATCTACACAGGTCACATAAATGGAATCCTACAATATGTGCTCTTTTGAAATTGGCTTCCTTCATTTAGCATAATGTTGTCAGGGTTTGTTTATGTTGAAGCATGCATCACCACTGACTCCTTTTTATTGCCGAATATTTTTTATTTAATAGATATACTGCATTTTGTTTATCCATTCCTCAGTTGATGCACGTTTGGACTGCTTCCCCTTTTTGGCTATTATGAATAATGCTGCAGCAAACATTTTCATACAAGTTTTTGTGTGGACTCATGTTTTCATTTTTCTTGGGTCTATACCTAGGAGTGACACATTCATTCTTGAGTCACCTCCAACGGGTGAATATTTTTGACGAAAGTGGCATCTCAATTGAACAGCAGTTTCTGGTTGCAGAAAGGTATATATCCTGTGATTGTTAACCAGGTTGTTAGGCGGTCAAAACGTATATAGATCAGCTACCGCGTAGGTGTGTAACCACAGTTTGGTAGCTGATCTCGGGCTGTACTCTTAGGGTATTTATGTTGTGGTTCTATGACCTGTAGACCTCTGGACTATGGCAGTATCTGTTTACTTCCACCCACATTTCAGTTATTGTCTTAACTAAAATAGCATTTCCTCAGCGAGACTCCTGGACTGTGTTTGCTCTAAATCAGCCACATCAGCCTTGCTTGGATTTTGACTGACTTCTCTGGGTGACATTTATCACAATCTTTTGTTAATCTATTCCTTTGCTCCCGTGTGAGAATGTGAGTATCATGAGGGAAGGGGATCTGCTCCACCTCCGAACAGGGTCTGTCGTGTTTTAAGGAAATGTCCGTAGAATGAATGGTCCAGTTGCCTTCCTGCCCCTTGATGCTGTTAGAGCCAGTGTTTTCCTGGGGACAGTATCAGATAGCTCTTGATTTTACCTCCGTCCCCAGGAAGCCAGCAAAACATAACAAGAAAGCATCATTCATATTTAACCTCTTACTTTTTCTACCTTTTACAGCTGTCGTCTTCTGCCCCATTCCACTCTTTGCAGAGAGGATCAGCTGTGACACTGGGATTGTTGACCGCCACGAGGACCAGTGTGGGATTCACTGGGCACCATCTGCACACAGTAGGTCTGGTATTTCCTAGTGCTATATTGTAAATATAATTTGCATCAGCAGAAGGAGGACTAGCCTTCCAGTTGTTCTGCAACTTCTCTGCGGACTTCTCTTTTCCAGTTAAGACATTCATTTCATAAATGTCCAAAAAATGAGGGTTTCTATTTTTTTATCAGAAGAGGATTAGATTTCAAGCTGCTTCAGGTGAATAGATACTTCCTCATTCATTGAATTGTTGTCTCAAATGCCAGCAAGAGAAATAGCGGTGACATCAAAACATCTAACCTCGTTCCATTACTGCTAAGTGACAGCACTCAGTAACTGTGTCAGCCACACGCTAAGAAAAGTTTGTGGCACTAAAAATCTTCAAAGAAGCATCCGTCAGCTCTGCATCTATTCAGCAACATTACTACAATTATTATTAGCAATGTTATTCTGCTTTATTGTTATTTAAACCAAGGTTAAAGTGGTGTGGTAGTTATACCTATTCTGTACCTATGGAGGAGGAAGGAAGTTTTCTCTTTTGTGCTTGACATTGTGCAAATCAATTCACTATCTATACTAATTTGAATTTAATTTCAATGATAATTTTATCCTTGACAATAAAAATAGCAGTTGCATTTTCTCTTTTTTCTCTACAGATATGAGCACCTTATGACTGGCGCTCATTTGGCCCTTCTGGTGCTATTTTTCATCATTACTTATTAGCGTGGAGTTTGCCTAAAAAAGACTTCAGCCCTGAGATGGACGCCAGGGCCGTGTAATCCCAAGTTAATTAAAAATAAGTTTTTACGAATATTTGAGTCACTGTTCAGCACTGCATTCTATAGGCTTATTTGTTTTCTGTAAAATTCAAAATAATTCTAGGAATGTTCCTGGGATTCTAATGCCTGTAGTGGGCTGATACAGTTTCTGTACAGCCACATGGAGTTCTGCTGCCCACTGCCCATAAATTCCAGAGGCAGAGGTTTGGCGTAAAAGGAAAGGGGTTGTTTATTTAAAGACTGTACAGTTAGGAAGAATGACGGGCTTCTGCCTCAAAGTCCATTCCTTTTAAAATACCTAAAGGCAAATAACCCCTCCACTCCTTGCCAGCTTAGTTCAAGGATGCGCCTGGAATCCCTTCTCCCATTTAAAAATGCTGTCTTTTCGGATACGCAGCTGGCTGCAGCATGATTATCCAGGCAGTTTGGCTGGTTCCTGGTCACAGTCTGGCTTCAGGCATCTCTCTTAAGTCTCTGTGTACCTGGCCTGGCCACACAGTACTGGGCAGCACTAACGCTGCCACCGCTTTTCATACAGGGTGGGGCATGGGGCTTCTAGCCTGACCACGGGGTCTCCAGTGCCTACTGGCCCGGGAACACTGGCCTCCAACCCCCCTGACTGGGCTCGCGAGGAGGAAGGAAAGAAAGTGAGCTTCCACACATACTGCATTTTAAATCTTTCACTCCCAAATCCCACACTTTGTGGGAGTGTCCAATTTCTTAGACAATTTGGGCTAAAGTCCACCATCCACATCAGCCCATGCTATATCCTTGCCCCTCCTCCCACCACCATGATCCAGAAGCAGATAGGAGGATTTTCTAGCCACACAGGGGCACAGCGTCTCTGCCCTGGGCGGGCATCACCTCGTTACAGGTGTGTGGTGAATTTTTCATCCGTGCCCAGGTTCTGAGCAAACTGTGTCGTGAGTTGCGTTAGTTGGTCACTGTTCCCCAGGGATATGGAAGCCTGTCAAGCCCCAGCTCTGGTTTCAATCTTAGGCTGCCTTCTGTACTTCCCAGCCAGAGGCGGATTAAGATTGGTTGAGGCACTGGGCGCAGAAGAAAATATTGGGCCCCTTGAAAAAAAGAGGGACAGGGAAAATAAAAATACATGTTTAAAAACCCTTATTTTTAAAACCGTAAATGAAACAAGTACATATCCACAGACTAATTTACATCCCTGCATATTTGCGTATATCGTAAGTCTGCACTGCAGGAGAACCTTTGTAAGTACAAAGTAGCAAGTACGAGTCTTGTGCTCTGATGCGCAGTAGCGCAGCCACGCGGGGCCTATGCAGCGTAGTAATGAAATAATGAAAATAAGCGAATATAAAAATACTATCAGGTTTTACCACTGATTGTAAACTTGTACATAATTAAAATTGCACATATAAAACCACACTTGGTGTCATTAGTAAAAAGTGTAAAGTTGGGGTTTTGGGGGCGCTTCAGAAGTCGGGGTCCAAAGCGCACACCCGGTGCGCCCGCCATTAAATCCGCCTCTGTTCCCAGCCCCTTTCAGGGGTCCCTCCCTTCTCTGGGGAAGGACAGCCTCTCATGCCGGAAGGGGGTTCCCTGCTCCTCAGCACTCTGGCCAGACCCCTTTGTTACAATACCAGGAATGACAACTATTTCTAAATGTTTGACCCCAGTGATATCCCTCCCTTGGCCTCGTGGTCCCTCCTATTGAAGCCGGGTGAAGAAAAAATTCACTTATTCGACAAATACTTACTGAATGATTTCTGTGTGTTGAACACTTTTTCAGTCTTGCGAAGGAGGCAGTGAACCAAACAAAATCCTTGCTTTCGTGGAGCTTTTAAAAGACTCCCAAATATCCTTAGCAAACAAATGGGAGTAGGGAGGTGCAGAGAACTTGGCTCACTCTCAGGTGTCTCGGGGAAACCCCCTTGAGGGTGGCAGTCAGACACCAAGATAAAAAGGAGGTTATTGGAACCTGATTTGGAAAATAACCTTATGCTCTAGTTTAATCATCGCAAAAATATAGAAGCTTATTAATGATACCAGGTTGATGTAACTGGGGCTTAGACAAGAAAGAGGAGTTACTTTTCAAGTATACCATTTTAACACGTTTTTTTCAGGTTTACAGATTCTGCCCAAATTCTGCCTCTAACATCCCCGCCCAGCCACATTGTCAGAGTCTAATGCATCCTTCCAGTTTCTCTGCCCCCTTCATAAAGTGAAAGATAACAAACTATACTTCTCTGCAATATATATGTTTTTCTTCTAGCATATGTAGGAGGTTTTAACACATCAGTACCAAGAGAGCTTCCTTATTCTATTTTTGTTCCTCAACAGTTCTAGGGTAGTCCATTGTATGGATATACTACAATTTAAATAGTGACCTATTGATAGACATTTGGGTTGTGGCCAATCCTGTGCTCTTAAGCAATGTGGCAGAAAATAACTTTATACATAGGTTCTTCTGCATGTACGCATTGATACCTGTATAAACCCACAAAGTAGAATCGCTGATCATAAGGTGTGTGTATAATTTTGATAGATATTGCCACATTGCCTCCCAGAGAGGGTTTTTCTTATTCTTACCACTGCTAGGAACATATAAGATGAACTGTTATCAGGGTCTGGATTTTTTGTTAATTTGTGGGCTAAATGGTGTCCCAGAATAGTTTCAGTATAGGGATATTATTTGTTCAGGATTTTCAGTGTATTTTTTTCAAAAAAAATAAAATGTTCAGAAAACTGAACAGGACTAGAATTCAGCTATTTTTTATTATATAAGTGGATGATTAAAGACCATCTTAAGTCTTCTGTTATGTAATTTAAAATAATCCTTGTTCATGTTAAAAATGCTCCATTTTGCCCTGGCTGGTATGGCTCAGTGGATTGGGTGCCGGTCTGTGAACCAAAGGGTTGCCAGTTCGATTCCCAGTCAGGGCACATGCCTGGGTTGCGGGCCAAGTGCCCAGTTGGGGATACGTGAAAGGCAACCACACATTGATGTTTCTCTCCCTCTTTTTCTCCCTCCCTTCCCTTCTGTCTAAAAATAAATAAATAAAGTCTTTTTTAAAAATGCTACATTTTAAATACTGAAAACACGGATAAAAGTGCTTCTCAGGTTCGTGATGTACCCAGGTTACCTGCTAAGAGTTAAGTCCTTTCTCCTGTAGTTTGGTGCTATAGCATATATAGCTAATTGAAACAGGACAGTTTATAAAAATGAGTTACCACGTCCAGCCTGAGACTGCTTTCCTTAGGCTTACCTGTAGGGCTGGCCCCTCGCTGGCCTCTGGGAACTTAAATTTGAGGAGGGTTCCACCATATTGTCACTGTGCCTGAAGTGTCTGCAAACAGTAATGGTTTATGTTGAATACCTGCTTGCATCCTGGGAGGAACTTGGGTACATGCTCGGCCGCAGGTGTCCGTGTGAGCAACCCCAATAAAAACCCCAGGCACTGAGTCACTAATGAGCTTCCCTGACAGACAACATCTCACAGGTGTTGTCACACTCATTGTTGGGGAACTGAGTCTGACCTATGTGACACGACTGGGAAAGGACCCTTGAAAGCTCACTGCTGGTCGCCTCCAGAGTTTGCTCCATGTGCCCTTTCTCTTGGCTGATTTTGCCGCATATCCTTTTGCTGTAACAAATCATAGCCATGAATACAGCTCTAAGCTGGGTCCTGTGAGTACTCCTAGTGAATCATTGAACTGCAAGTCATCTTGGGAACTCTGACACAGTCAGCTTCGCAAAGATTTTAGTACTCTACCGGCAGTATCAGTGGCGAGTGACACAAACATTTTGTGCATGTAGCTAATTGACCTTTGGCATTGTATCTTTACTCGCAGTCTGTGTTCCATTGTAAAATGTGTAATCCCTGAGATTTCCGAACAGCGATTTAGCACTTACATCCACAAACGGAGGCATCAAGAAGGATGCCGGGTATTGAACGGCTTTGTGTTTAGTGCCGAACTCACAACTGGTTCTTGGGTCCGTCCAGTGTCCATATTTCGGCTTAAAAATTTATGGTTTTAATTTTCTATAATTTGATTTTTAGATAAATGGTTTATTCAAATTCCTTTGGATTCACAGCCACCAAATTTTAGTTAGGCAGTCTGATTTCTAACTATGCTCTGATTCTAAAGCTTATCTACAGATAAATAATCCTAGAAACCTCACTCAGGGCAGCAGATCTTTGTCTAGATGGGATGTAAGACCCTAAGATTTTGAAATAAAGTTTAATTTCATATAATTTTTGTATTAGCATCTCATTTGAAATTTATTAAATACTCATAGAAAACTGACAAATGTGTTAAACATAGAGATTAATTTGTTTAAGCTGCTTTTCATAAAGAAATTAGATGGCATCTAAAGGGAAGCATTTATATTTATGTGGTTTAAAATGTTAAATGTAATTTAAAGTACTGTTCTTCATGCTCACAGTTAACTGGTAAGTGTGTGTGTGTGTGTGTGTGTGTGTGTGTGTGTGTATGCTTAAAGATGTTATTTATTTATTTTTCGACAGAGGGGAAGGGAAGGGGAAAACGAGGGAGAGAAACATCAGTGTGTGGTTGCCTCTTGCACAGCCCCTACTAGGGACCTGGTCTGCAACCCAGGCATGTGCCCTGGCTGGGAATCGAACCGGCAACCCTTTGGTTCTCAGGCGAGCGCTCAGTCCACTGAACCACACCAGCCAGGGCTTAACTGGTGTTTTTTTGATAATAATGTGGCAGCCACTGTTCTTTACATATATACCTTAATTAATTTTCATAGCAACTCTATGAGGTAGCTACTATTAACTCCACTTTGAGACACAGAGGGTTTAACCACCTTGCCCAAAGTTAAATGATTTGCTACGACGAGGCAGAACTAGAATTCGAATTCTACTCACCACTCTTCATAGGCTGGGTACTTAGCCATTCTGCCTTCTGGGGCCACATGGTACAGGTGCTTGCAGAAAATTGGTTAAATGAAGACCCTTATACATTTACCCGTGGGTATAGGGATGAGCTGATAATTTTTCTGCTGAGTGTAGGAAATCCTATCTCCTTGGTTTCCAAGTGTCAGGAATTATAAGTGGGATCCTTACACAACACAAACTGATCATGTCCCCGTTATCCCCAGGGGCAAAATCCAAATACCATAACAAGGCCTTACCAGGACCTTCAAGAGCCGACCTTTTTCCATTTCAGCCAAACTGACTTTCCTCCTGTTGCCATACATACAGGCCACGTTCTCCTTTGCTTCTTAGGTCCTTTGTGCATACTATTCCTTCTGCCTTAAATAACCCCACCGCAACTTGCCTAACCCCCCTTTACCCTTCAGATATGAACTGAGAGGCCCTTTCTTTCAGGAAGGCTCCCCTGGCCTACTTGGATTGGGGAGTGTGTACTGGCAATGTGTTTCTGTAAAGTCATTGACTTCTAATTATCCAGACATTTTTTCCCTTGTGTTACAGCTATTTCCACAACTAGACTTCATGCTCTAAGAAGGCAGGGATCAGGTTCATTGTCTGGTTCACCTGGCCACGACTGACTATCAGATATCTGAATGAAAGTTAAATAACGTTTTAAAAGATGAGACAGAATTAGTGGTAATTTAGCTCTCAGTGCACACAAAGGCAAGGAACTGTGCTGGCTGTCATAGGCTTTGCTCCCTTATAATTATCAGGAAGCTTTAGCTAAAGCATGGGAACATTCTTTTATTACTGAAACTTGCATTAAGCAGGTAGTCAGGAACAGATTCGTGAACTCGAATCCTAAACTTTCCGCTGGCAGTTTCATTTCCCAAGACTAGACTCCATTTTGAAAATTTGGAGAACAAATCTTTCTATCTCCATTGACATCCATGAGCCTGAGCATTTCGTAAGGCTGAAGCAGATCCAGTTACCATCTATGAATCCCAAATTGGGAGAACCGCCTTTAGACGGCGTTAAGGACTTTAAAATGTCTTGGAGAACAACTGACCTTCACATTGCTTGCCAGCACTACTAGTGCTGCAATAAGCAATAAGCCAGTGGTAAACAATGAGAATACCCCTCTCTTAAAGCTATTGCAGAGTTTGGTGGACTGCAGGAGATTTTTAGACATGAAAAGAATTCTTTTTCCCCTCTAACATGCCTAACCAAAAAAGAAAACATTTTGAAGATGATTGTTTTAACATATGTTTCAGATGAAAATCTTTGCTAAGTAAACTTATCTACATACCCTTTTTATAGCTGTCAAGGACAAAGTAAAATTTATGTCATCTATTAGACATTTTTAAAAATAATTTTTTATTTTGTAGTTATAGTTGACATATTTTATTAGTTTTAAGTATACAACATAGTGATTAGACATGTATATAACTTAACAGATTGATCACCCTGATAAACCTAGTACCCATCTGACACCAAACATGGTTATCACAATATCAGTGACTATATTCCCTATGCTGTACTTTACAGAGGGTACTATTGACTGTTTTGTAGCTGTGCTTCTTAATCCCTTCACCTTTTTCATCCATCCCCCGAACCCCTCTCCCATCTGGCAACCATCAGTTTACTCTCTGTATCTATGACTCTGTTCTAGTTTTGTTTGTCCATTAATTTCTTTTTTTAGATTCGACATATAAGTGAAATCATATATTATTTACCTTTTTCTGTCTGACTTATTTTACTAGCATAATACCCTCTGGGTCCATTCATGTCATTGCAGGAATTCATTCTTTTTTATGGCTGAGTCATATTCCATTGTATATATGTACCAGTTTTTCTTTATCCATTCATCTGTTGATGGGCATATAGATTCCTTTCACATCTTGGCTGTTGTAAATAATGCTGCAATGAATATATGGGTGCATATATCTTTTCAATTTAGTGTTTTTGGTTTCTCTAGAGGAAGAGCAGAAACAATTGCTGGTTCCCTTTTTATCTCTTGTTATATTACCTTTGTTTAAAGTCTATTTTGTCTGGTATAAGTATTACTACCCAACTTTTTTGTTTTGTTTTATTTCCATTTTCATGAAATGTCATTTTTCCCTTCCTTTAGTTTCAGTCTGTGTATGTCTTTCAATCTGAAGTGAGTCTCTTCTAGACTGCACACATAAGGGTCTTGTTTTGTTTTTCATTCAGCCATGGTACATCTCTTGATTGGAGCGTTTATTCTATTTGCATTTAAAGTAATTGTTAATAGATACATATTTATTGCCATTTTATTATTCATATTTTTAAATTTATTTTTTCTTCTTCTAAAGAAGGCCCTCTAACATTTCTTGTAATACTGGTTTGGTGGTAAGGAACTCCTTTAGCATCTTCTTCTCTGAGAAGATTCTAAGTTATATCTTTCCTTGATTTTAAGTTATATCTTTGCTGGGTAGAGTAATATTCGTTGTAGGTCCTTGCTTTTCATCACTTTGAATATATCTTGCCAGTCCTTTCTGGGCTGCAAAGTTTCTATTGAGAAATCAGCTGACAGTCTTATGGGAGCTCCCTCATAGGAAACTAACTGCTTTTCTCGTGTTGCTTTTAAGATTTTTCTCTCTGTCTTTATCCTTTGGCATTCTAATTATGATGTGTCTTGACATGGACCTCTTTGGGTTCATCTTCTTTGGGACTCTGTGGTTCTACAACTTGTATGCCTATTTCCTTCAGCGGGTTAGGGAAGTTTTCCATCATTATATTTTCAAGTGGGTTTTTAGCTTCTTGCTCTCTCTCTTCTCCTTCTGACACCACCATGATGCAAATGTTGGTGCACTTGAAGTTGTCCCAGAGGCTCTTTATACTGTCTTCATTTTCTGGATTCTCTTTTCTTTTTTCTGTTCTTATTGGATGTTTTCTGCTTCCCTATTTCCCAAATCGCTGATTTGATCCTCTGCTTCATCTCTTCTACTATTGATTACCTATAATGTAGTCTTAATTTCAGTTATTGTATTCTTTATTTCTCACTGGTTCATTTTATGTTTCTAGCTGCATTATTATGTTACCTAATGGACCAGGATTGGTCATTTGTATGGAAAAGCCACTGGAAATACTTTGGGTAGGTCCACAAGTTGAGTGGGCAGGATCTCAAGGAATCACCAGTGTGGGGTGAAGAGTATTAGCCAGGTTGATGGAGACCCAGATACGGTGCTCACATGCTGGCTCTGTGGGAAGATGGCTTAGCAAAGGAACAATAGCCTCTGCCAGTACTTCTGTTTGAAAGAAAGCTTCCCCTCCAGCCCTCACCTTAAAACCAGGTGATTCAGTTCCTCCCCATTTGTCCCTGGAGCCTTTTGAGCTACCATCCCTGTTTTAGAGCTCAGAGCAAGTAAGACTGTGAGCAAGTAAGTCCAGGCATGGGCCCTTTAGGAGGAACACATGGCACTCCAGAAGGTTTCCATATCAGTAAACCGCAATCTCTGTTGGTTTTCATAGCCAGAAATTTTGGGGACTTCTCTTCCCAGCACTGGATCCTGGGCTAGGGAGCCTGATGTAGGGCTGGGACCCCTCACTTCTCTGGGGTTATCTCCACAGCCAAGACATCCCTCCTGATTTTGACTGCCACACATGAGTGTGAGACCAGCCTGTTCTGTGTCTCCGCCCCTCCTACCAGTGCTCCTCCTACCAGTCTCGATGTGGTTCTTCTGTGTGTTCTTAGTTATAGGACTTCTGTTTAGTTAGACTTCAGGTGGTTCTCAGTGATGGTTATTCTGTAGTTTAGTTGTGCTTTTGATGTGGTTGTGGGAAGAGGTGAGTATAGCAGTTTCCTACTCTATCCACCATCTTGACTGGAAGCCTCCATTTATTAGACTATTAATAGTATTTAATAGATGGCAGGCATATTGGAACCCTTGTGTTAGGAAGAATAGCAGTTGGTGAGAGTAAGGAAAAATTTTTCTAAATTACTTTGTATCCTTCAGTCTGTAAGCATTACATAAATTTGTGAGTCAGGAGTTTCCCACAAAGATAAGTTAACATTTAAGCACACCCTTAGGTCTTGTTTTCTGTGTCTTTAGCAGGCACAGATGAAAACCATGGACAAGGAAAAAACTCCAGTATCTGGTATGTGTGTATGTGTTTGCTTTTGTTTAAACCACTTTTCCTTCTTTGAATATTTAATACATAGAAATAACTAAGAAAAATAGTGGAACCACAAAATATAAGAGCAATAGCAGTAACTGGTAGAATTTATTTGGAATGCAAACCATTTTTTAATTCTAGAGTGTTTTATTCTATTTAGATTGTTGACTTGTAGAGTGACTTAGGCATGTGTGCTAACTTAAGTTTGAAGATAAAAGTCAGCAAAATGACCTTAGGCTGACTGCGACATGTTTATATTTATTATGGTATTTGAGGGTGACCCCCTCAATTCTGAAGCTACTTATATGTGGTCATCACTTCTTTCCTGTTATCCCTCACAACCCACCCCCAAATAAAAAAAGAGAGACAGAGAAAGATATAACAGTTTTTCTGGCCTGAATGTGGCCTACCAAATGAGTCAACCCTGTAGTTGCCTGGAAAAAGTTCTTTTTTGACTATGAGGTCAGAAATAGTGACTCTGTGCTGGTTAAGAATACGTTATATTAACTAAATTTATGAGAGAGAACTAATTCATATAGGGATGGCAGGTTACTTTTACGACACCATATAATTTTAATTCCCTTTATACATAAGAATCATGTAGTTATCTTTTGTCTTAAAGGTTTTCTTCAGAATTCAGTAAGTAAAATAATGTAGCATGTATTTCAGCTGTAAAGGACCTGTCCGTTCTATGCACAGTATAGGGCCTTTGGAATTTCTCTGACTTCCAAAGAACATAGGAAAGAACAGTGGCAAGATTAAGCATGAATTCAGCAGCCTAGTGCTGGGAGGCGGTTGTGCTTAATAAATATCTGCCTTATGTCTGACTGTACCTGTGCCTGAGTCACCTACCTCCTGCCAAACACAAATAGGTTTCTAGGCAACAGGAGTGATTCAGACATTAAACACCTCACTACAGTGAAATGTCCATCTGCAATGTTTCCAGGAAATGCCCCTCTTATAAGTCACTGGGGAGTGGGATGAAGATTCATGCCGGCACTGAAGGCATCCGATGAGCTGGAGCTGGTAACCATGTGTTAGAAGGTAGGGCTGGCTAACATTTGGAAGGAAGTTACCTCACAGGGCAGACACAGACTATAACCTGCATTGAAACTCTGGGGAGGAAGGTTGGATGGAGGAATGGTGGGATCTCTCCCCAGAATGACTCACAGGGAAGGGAAATTAATTCATGGCTCTTAGGGGAAAAAAATAGTACATCTCTTATTTATAAAAATAGACCAAGACCTTAGAAAATCACAACATAGCACAGTGGCTAACAACACGAACTCTGGATCTGCATTTCCAGGTTTCACTTCCTCATCTCCCAAATGGTGGTGGTCAGGGTACCTGCCTCAAAAAGTGGTTGTCCGTATTAATGTGCTAATATTTGGGATGCACCAGTCTCTGGGGAAGGGTTGCTCCCTCCACTCTCTGGACAGCTCCCTGTATTGGGGGCAGAATTGTGAAGGAATGAAGGAAAACCCAAAGATAGCTAAGAATTTTTCAATGATTTATCTCTTCTTTTATGATTTTGAGGACTGCAAATACAGAAATTATAATTATAGCATCATTTAAGAAACCTCTCCAAAGGTTTTCCACATTATGTACTAGAGTTAACTTTAAAATGCTTAAAAGCCCTGGTCAGTGGTATAAAATAAGTACATGACCATTTTATTCAGTAACTGTAGAGACTTCTTTATTGCCAAAAATAATAGCCTAATGAGTTAAGGCCAACTTTTGGATCTCTGTAAAAAGTAAGAGGAAAACCTGTTTAACTTTAAAATTTTCTGACATCTCTTGAAGCCACATACATAGTGTTACTCCAAATTTGGCATTAAAGGTAGAATCCATGTTTCAAATGCAGTCTTATACCTTGAATAACTTTCTGTGATTTTAGAATGCCAATTTAGGAGAAATGCTTTTAAGTACAGTTTGTTTTACAGAAAGCTAGAGTTTTCTTTTTTTTTTAATTTTATTTATTTATTTTTAGAGAGGGGGAAGGGAAGGAGAATGAGAGGGAGAGAAACATCAATATGTGGCTGCCTCTCACACGCCCCCTACTGGGGACCTAGCCCACAACCCAGGCATGTGCCCTGACTGGGGAATCAAACCAGTGACCCTTTGGTTTGCAGGCCAATGCTCAATCCACTGAGCCACACCAGCCGGGGCAAATGCTGGAGTTTTCCCATCAATTTAAATTCTCAGTCTCTCATTGCAAATCTTCATTATACTTAATGGAAAACTGTATTAATCATTACTCATAATAAACAAACAAGTTATATATTCAAAAACATAAGAAGCCATAAAATAGTACTTCAGAGTTCTAACATATGATCAGCTGCTTTTCAAAAGTTTTTTTGTCATGTCTGGGATTAAAAAATGGAATAACCTGTTACTCAGGAAAAAAAAAATGTATAGGATTACTAATCTATTACCAGAGAAGTCTACTCTTGTTCGATAGTATAAATTGTCTGCTTTAAATATTAATACTAGCAGAATGGATTAACTTTTTAAATCAAGATATTCAATTTCAGATTATTTGGGATATTTTTATTTCTTAATTTTAAATATTTCAGAAAAGACCTTTTTTAAATGCCAAGTATTTTAAACATAACTTATACTGATCTGTATCATATTATTTCCTAATTTTGAGTCTGCATTCATATAATGGTAAATTGGAATAATAAAGTGTAATACTTTATTCTTTTATGTCCTTTGGTGTTGACCTCTGAACTCACCTAGTAACGATCTGTCATTTACCTTGCATCTAATTAGACATTTCTTGTTCTAGGAGATAGGACCTTTCACCTTCAACCTTATGAAATTATTATCACTTCTTTTTTAGTTTTAATGTCTTATTTTTTTCTCTCTAATAAGGTTGAGATCAGGAGCTCGTCAGTAAGATGTTATTTAATTGGTTCAGTCCTGGTGGGAAAGGGCATTGGACCCGTGTAGTAGTCTCCTTACTCCATTCAGATGCCTAAATAGCAAATGGAGCCTAATGGATGATTCTTCTGCGAATGTACTTCCCTTTCCAGGTGGCCTATTCTAACATTGTGATTTCTGACCATGAGAAAGAAAGAGAAAAGATAAACCATGTTTGTTTGTTTTTTATTGTGATATGTTAGTGGCCAGTCATTTAACATAGCCTCGTGAGAACGTTGAGAAAGGCAAGGCAGAAGGAACTGAGGTCCAAGGAGAATGCTTCATTTTTTCTTTTTTAAAAAAATCAAATTTATTGGGGTGACCATGGTTAATAAGATTATACAGATTTCAAGTGTACAATTCTATGATAAATATATGGTGATGGAAGAAGATTTGACTTTGGGTAGTGGACACACACTGCAATATACAGATAATACATCAGAAATTGCTTCAGTTTTCATCAAGTGATAGAGTCAGGGCTGTTACTCATTAGTTACCTACATCAAGCTAAATTAAAATACCAAAAATTTTTAATCTTTGAGGGAATCGATCCCTCACATCATAGGACCAATCTCATGGCAGTGGTCTGAGCATTAAAGGGAAATATCTAGAGCATCTGCTGGTTGGCACACTCTTCATCAGTGTTACCTTACCGCACTTTTTTTCTGTGAGAAATGGGATTTTTTTTTTTGCCTTCTTTAACTGTCTTTGGTGAAATCACTAACATATCTTTGCTTTCTTTTTATAGAGTGATGTATGTGTGTACAAGTGGGGGTAAAAGTAGGTTTACAGTAGTTTGTATGGACAATAATACAATAATTAATAAATAATATAAGAATAGGCTCTATGTTTCATATACTCAGACTATAAACCTACTTTTTCCCCACCCTGTATATATTTTAATGTGGCAAAATATATTAGAAATCCATAAAATAACAGAGTTGTATTAGTGAGAAGACTGAAACCTAAGGTTGCTAACCTACCTCCCCAGAATTAGTCATAGCTTCTTTGTGGCCAAATATAGATAAGGATTCTGGCCTGCTAACTTCTGATCTGGGGCCTTGCATTGAGCTCATTGGTCTTTAAACTTTTTGGCCATGGAACCCAGATTTCAGCTGAAATTTGGGGTAACCCCCTGCAACCCCAAAGTTGAAAGCAAAGCAGAGCTCGTCTAGTGGACGTAAGAAGGGGGCCAGAGACATGGCCATGTGGTCTCGGTCAGGCACTGCACTGTAGCCCCTTCTCAACGTGGATCATGGCACAGGCAATGCATGTGGCCCTCCTCCTGTCCCTGCACGTCACACTAAACCGGGCCTTGCTCTGCTTCTCTGGAGCATTTCTGTCCCCCATGTCTGAAAGCGAACACAGTGGAAAAGTTGGGGGAGGTAAGCTAACCCAGACTGGGGGTCACAGCTATAAATCGAAGGCTAGGCCTTTCCCGTTGACTTGGAGCGCCTCTGCTGCGCGCCAAGAGGAGGCAGCAGGGGCAGTCTGGCTGTGCGGAACCGCCGATCCCCAAGGCTCTTCTGCCTTAGCAGGGGCGCCCTACCCCATTTCCTTTTCTTTTTGTAAGAATTCGTCCTGAGGCTGTGTGCTCATGCATAGATGCTTGTCCTGAAGAGTGGTAGAATGACATCCGGAGCCAGAAACTGCCAGAGTACCAAATGCTGGCCCTACTGCCTACTAGCTGGTGACCTTGGGCAGTTCACTTAAACTCTGTGTCATCTGCAAAATGTAGGTAATAGTAACATCTACCTCACAGAGTTGTGAAGATTAAATAAGATAAAGTACTTAGTATAGTGTTTGGGCAATAATAACTACTATAGCAGTATTAACTGTAGCTCTTATTCTTAAATCTAAGCCATATAAATTTAAATTATTAATGAGATACAAAGTCAACATTTTTAAAACACTTAAATATTCCAATCTAATATTTAAAGTATATATTTATAAGTACTTTTTCAAACAAAAGCTTTCTTAAAATAACCACAAAGCCAAAAGTATAATAATTAATTGGCTTCACAATCTAAACTGGACTTAAGGCCCCAGAGAAATTTTCACTTCTACCTTGTTATTATGCACGATGAGGCAAGTTATACAACGTGGTTAACCAACGTTTCCTACTAAACTCTTTATGATAGTTGATCTTCAGATGTTGGTTTCTGCTTGTACTTGGGTGAAAATCTCTGTAGAGAAAGTCTGTTTAGTTAGGCAGTTACCTGTCGAAGAAGAAGAATGTCCTTGATGGGTGCATTTTTGTCTTTTTTGTCTTTAGGAGTAGGTGCAACTTTCAGAAGATGAAACAGTTTTCTGCTCTCTTAACAACCAGATTCAAGGGCCCTGATTTAGAGTTTGGGTCTTTTTCTGCTAGGTATTTTGACCCCGTCTTTATCACACCCACATATTTACCAAATATCATTACTAAACATAGTGTTTAAGACATACTTTGGATTTTCTTAGTATTTACAACCTTTGAACTAAAGTCTGATTTGCACCTATAGAACACCATTTATAAGAAGTTTGTGTAATAATTGTGCATGAATACATAGGTCAAAAGGTAAACAAAAAGTAGTAACTGTACCCTGAAAATGTTGGACACAAACCACCCCAGAGGGGAAGGCTAGTTTCCAAGAAGCCAGAAGCTATAAATTGGCATTTGTTTTAAAATGGGAACTTGGGGAGAGGGGACATTAGGTTTTGTAACCTCTCTGAGCAGTGAGTGTCATATGTGATAATTCATTTCTTGGTCTAGGAGTTGTAGTAGGCAAGGTTTCTTGGGTAAACTTACATCGAACCTGAGAGCTGAAGCCAGAGGGTAGGGCTGAGAAGAGGTTTAGGCAGCTAAAAAATTATATATAAAGGCCTAATAAAAGGGAACAGAAGTTAAGTAAATGTGGACGGAAGCATAGGATTTAGGGAAAAGAAAAAAAATGAGTGCAAAAACAGCCTGAAAGGAAGGCAGAGGCCAGACGGGGAAGGTCCTTGTAAGCAACGCCAGAAGGGCGCGCCACCGTCTAGGAAGCAGCCTGGAGAAGAAACAAGTGAGGTAATTGGGGAAAGGTGAGCTGCCTGGATATCTGCCGTTATGGAAGTTGTATTAATTTTGTTTAGATACAACAGTGGCATTAAGGATTTTTCTCAGAGCCTTTATCTTAAAAGAGACACACTGAAATATTTACAGATGAAATGATATGATCTCTGGGATTGCTTCCAAAAATCCAGGTAGAGGGGAGACGAAAAAGATTGTCCATAATTGTTGTAGCTGATGAGGTTGTTCACTGCACCAGTCTCTCTGCTTTCTATATAACATGTTTGAAATTTTCTAAGTTGTTTTTTTTTTTTAACTCAACATAAGCAATGGACTTTTGACCACTGGGAGCCATTTAAGGGCTTCAAATAAGTCAATAAAGCAGGGCATGGACTGGGAACAAAACCAGAGAGGGAGGAGGGCTGCATTAAATACCTGATCAGTCCTGCCCCACAGTTATTGTGGCACCTCAGCTTCTCCTTGTGGAAGAATGTTCATGACTTGATCTCTTATTAGTGAACCGTTTGCTGTTATCCACGTTCTCTGAACACGTTCACTTTGTACTCTAGTGGTTCAAAATACTAGCAGTACCTGATATTCCTAGGACTATATTGGCTTTCTTTTTAAAATAATGATGATGATGATGATGTTGATGATGTTGATGTTGCCCTGGTTGGAGCATTGTCCCCCTGCGTCAAGGTTGTGGGTTTGTTCCCTGGTTGGGGCACCTACAGCAATCAACCAGTGAACACATAGAGAAGCGGAACCGCAAATCCAGTTTCTCTCTCTCTCTCCCTTCCTCTCTCTCTCTGTCAAAAATCAATTTTTAAAATTAAAAGAAAAGATAATGTGTCTTTTTGGTGGATGGATTTAATTTGTTATGGCTATTGATATTTTTGGACTAATTCCTGCTCTCTGCAAGTAAGAGGTATTTGTGAATTGAACTAAGCTTAAGAGAGCAGAGGTAATAGATGGGAGATTAGAACGGACAGGACCTGGGGTGATTGTCAGGGGAGCAGAGGCGGGTGTTTGAAACCGAGATGATAGCTATGATTTCATTTGTCCTGATAACTGGGTAGGTGGTGGGACAGTTTACTGAGATAAGAAATAAAAGAGGAGGCATTCGCCTGGTGGAGGGAAATGACAGTTGTCATTTGGGTCGTGCATTCTGAGCATCTGCTTTTCCTGTTCTTAGGGCTGTGGACCCTTCAGATGGAATTTACTCTTTTCCTTACTCCCATCAACCCGTAATGCTTTTTGACATTCTTAAGATGTGCCCCTAAAGTATAGATACATGTGATATATGTTAACCAGAGTGTCATTTTTGGTCTTGTTCAGTACAAGACCAAATCTCCTAATATAGATATTTTAGAAGCAAAAAATAAATTAATTAATTAAATTTTTAAAGCCCCTTCAAAAAAAAAAACAAAACAGAAAACAAATAACTTCATATTTTCTAGGTTGTTAACTTTGTTTCAATTTTTTTTAAATACTAGTTTTTTAAAAGTAGTATACATATCTTTAAAAACCAGTTTCAAATGATTATTCATAGTCAAATACTTTTATTTATGTAGAGTCATCAGTGAAAATTAGATTTAATGGAAATAAGATTAAATATGGAATTACATCTTTTAGCTTCCTGATACTAATTGGACATTGAGTTTGTAGTGTTTCCTGACTACCTCTTGGCATGATGTCCAGGTTTAGAGAAAGTGCTTTTAGCCATCCTGTGTTGTTCTAAATCTGCTTCACTCTGTAGAAAACAGTTCTGACTGAAGTTGACTCCCAAGGATAGACTAGTGCTAACCCGAATAGGAAAATGTTACTTCTCTGCTTTCCTGTTCACTACTGATTTTTGGAGCTTGGGGTTTTTTAAGGCTCTTTGAAAAATAAAGACAGTTCTTAAGTATTAAAACTTTTGTTTTCAGTTTCATCCATATACCCTAAACTTATAAAATTCCTAAATGATATATAATCAGTCCCCTCCCCCCATTTTATATGCATTATTTGAATTCTCTTTTAATTTTACCTCTATCTGGTACATGGTTTTACTAAACTTCAAATGTTTTTTCAGGCTCTTCTCTAATTTATAAAAGTTGTTTTCATTGTTCATTATTTAAGTGACTTTTGGTTGGAGGGGAGGGGGGAGTTAGTCAAAAATCCCTTGCGGATGAGAGCCAGCCTTCTCTGCTGCCTTTGTCGGTTGGCGTCCAGGCCCAACCTGCTCCGGACGGGAGGCCAGAGGTAGTTCTGTCTTCCATGGTTGTCCATTTATTTGCCTGACCATCCACGCTGTCAGCAGTGACAGAGCAGTTGCTACATATTTAATTCTCAAGTACTGCTTATCTTGAGTTTGGTCATTCTGTCTCATTAAACTCGGTATGGTTTTAAAAGGTTTCTATATTGGTAGTTTCTATCCCACCAGCTTTGGATAAAATTATAAAATTTCTTCATTGAAAGTCAAATTGAATCCTGACACTTCACTAGATATTTGATAGCTTCAGCTTTTCTGTCCCCAGATGATGTCTTTGTTTTTATTCTTCCTGCATTTGTAATATTGCATCTTTAACCTTGTCTTAAAAGCCTCGTGTGGATTAAACATTTCTTAGAAGACAGCACAGGGGTGATCGATTAAAGTCCATTATGACCGATATAATTAGAATATTATACATAGACACACAGTATTTTGATCTATTAGAAATGGAAAAGAACTCAAAGGCAAAAATCTATAATTAAGTATGGGAACATATTCAATGGAATCCCTTTTTAGTTTCAGAACGTTGTATTTATATTGGTTTCTAGAAGCTGTTTACTGTACTTGGGTCTCTGCAGGTTGGAACAAAGATGTTCTTGATATTCTTTTGATTTGACGGTACTTGATGTTTTTCCCTGATAGTGAGTATTCATTTAAAATGTTTAAATTGAGTGTTACTTCATAAATCTGTGGTCCTAGTTTGACTAGCTCCTGTTACTCGGTTGCTGCATCCTGCTTTATTTTTCTTCATAGCACTTTTAATCCTTTTGTAGTTACTGTTCCTGTTATATGCTAGCAGATTGTAAGCATGAGGGAAGTGATTTTTTGAAGTTTTTGTGTCCCTACAACAGTGCCTAGTTCAGAGTAGGTACTAAGTATTGTTGAATGAATAATTATCTTTGACTTTTTAGGCAGTAAAATCAAAACCTGCTGTTTATTTTTTTCAATGTTAAAAAAGTTAAATAAAGTAAATGTTCCATAGACTTTCACCTTTGCGTTATAATCATGTGTATATTAATATGGTTAAGTTATGGTTAACCATCATGGTTAAATTATGTATATTAATATACACATAAATATAAACATTGTAATATGTAGCACAACTTTTCCCCACCATAAAGAATTGTGCTGTACTCAGCATTTTGCAATTTAATTCCCTCACCTAACACTGTGTGGTAGTATTTTATTGTACAAGTAAAACATATTTATAACGTAACTAGTCCCATATTGATGGAGACAGTATGGCTTTAGTCTTAATAGGTCCAGGATCAGTTATCTATAATTTCAAAAACTAAACTTCAAAAAGCAAAAGGCTCCTCCCTCCCTCCTTCCCTCTCTCCCTCCTTACATCTGTCCTTCCCTTGATAACCTTTGGTGTCCAACTCTCCTTGAACTGTTCAGAATTTCTTTATGGTCTTTATTCATCGTCTCAGTGTGAATACCCAGCTGTCTCATTCCGATATATTAATGTTTGATTATCTGGCGTTTCCCAAATCCAGCAGGGTCGTGGTGGTGAGCTCTGTGACCTCGTATATGGTACATGTATCTATAACTTTCTGAAATCCAAAGTTCTGAATTTTTAAATGCATTTTTCCAAAAAACTCTCATTAGAGAATGTGGAAAATAATCTTTTTGTGCGTATCCCGTATCTTTAAGATACACTCCTAGAAGTGACTCAAAGTAGGTAACATATGGCTTTTGAAATTAGGGGGAAAATACTAATTTAAAAAATATATAGAATTAGAATTTTGGAACACTTGGGATTGTTACTCAGTAATATTTTCATGTATTTTTTCAAACTGGTTTAAATTAATGTTTCCAGTCATTCTTTAAGTTTGTTACAATGATTTTTATATATAGGCTACATGCTCTTTTGAAAACCATACTTTATTTAACTAATCATTTGGTAATTTTAGCTTATTTCCAAAGTTTTGTTGTCACAGAGAGCAGAGGACAGAAACTGTTAGGTGATAATGAGTACCATAAGGCAAGAATTCAGGAAGGAAAAAGTTAAAAAAATGCCAAATACATAAGCTTATTAAAACATTCTTGGTGCACAAAAATGACCAGTATTTACAAAAGAGGGTGTGGGGATTTGAGTTTCTGACTGAGTTGTCTTCTCCATCAAAGCCGGTTTGGCCTGATTCTCTTCTGTGTGGCGGCTGGTATTTTTTCAGGGGGATAACACCAAATAAATGACTGGTTTTGTTCTGCGAAATATGAAGCAACACCCATTATATGGAAATGATCCATTTAGAAAGTAGTCCCCATTCCCCTCTTGCTCAGAAACCCTGCAGAAAAGACATCACACTTCAGCACAATTAAATCTCTTCTTGAAAGTTGACACTAAATAAAAGACCAAGTTAATGGATTATGTGTACTTCAGATTAGGGCTTTAACACCCAAACAGTTACTAGTTTATTAGGCTTTCTCAAGCAGCAGCAATAACGCGGACTTTTCCAAAATACAACATTCTAACACAAATATTTTTCTAACACAACATTCCAGAACACAATATATTTTTTATTGCATCAGTTGCGGCTCAGTTGAAAACATGAAATAGAGATTTCAGTTAATGCAAATACTTCTGTAGAAGCAACAGTAACAACTATACCTGATTTCTGATACTTTAGCTATAAATAATACATTTATAATGAAATTTTCTAAAATATGGACTGTACACAAATGTAGGAAGGGAAAAATCTCATCCTCCTACTACTTGGGCAACCATTCTTAATGGTTTTGTGTACTCGTGCTCTGACTTTTCTGTACATGCATTTTTTACATACTTGAAATTGTACAAAACACAATACCTTTTTAAAACCAAGGCACATTCTCCCTGTTAACTGTGTCAGTGCTGCTCTAGTAAAGAGCCATTAGTATTTACCTGATTATAAGAATGATTAATGTGGAAATTTAGAAAATACAATCCAGAATAAATAAAAAATAGAATCCCCCGTAAATTTATCAAGTAGTGTTAATATTTGGTATATTTTCTTCAGACTCTTTTTGATATATGTAATATACATCTTTACATTGCAGAAATCTAAAGATTTTATTTATTTTTAGAGAGGGGAAGGGAGGGAGAAAGACATGATGTGTGAGAGAAACATCTATTGGTTGCCTCCCATACACCCCCAACTAGGGACCTGGCTCACAACCCAGGCATGTGCCCTGACCTGGAATCGAACTGGTGACCTTTTGGTTCTCAGGCCAGCGCTCAATCCACTGAACCACAACACTCAGGGCTACATTGCTGAAATCTTAACTGCAGTTTCTTTGTCATTAAAATCTTAAACATAATTTTTAGAAACTATTTGAAAATACTTTTGCAAGCAGGTACAAGGGTGAATACTTTTATCACAGAAAATTTGGAGAAAATAAGAAAGAACAAAGAAAATGAAAATAACTGATAAACCCGACCACCAGCATTAGTGTGTAATATTCTTTCGTTATATTTATTAACTTGGTCCTTTTTAGTACATACATTTACCCGTTTATGAAAATAACAATATAGTGCTGTTTTTAAATAATAAATTTAATGTATTTCATGGATACTTCAGTCTCCTACTAGAGATTTTTAGGTTGTTTTAATGTTTCACTGTGTATTTTTGGGTAGTGTTTTTTTCTGTATTTAACACATGTTCCAGAATTCTCAGTGGTAGAGTTACTATGTCAAGATGTATAAGCATTTTTAAAACTCAATCATGTTTAAAAAAAGAGAGGCAGATCTTCAAAAGAATTGTACCAATTTATGATGCCACCAGCAATTCACTGCAGTTTTCTTGCTTCCTTCCCATCACAGCTTGAATTACATTTTAATGGGCTTTGATTCAAGGTCACCTTTCAGTGTTCCTCTCTATGGATTGTAATGAGGTAGAAGCTTGTGTGTTAATTTGTCAAGAAGACATTCTGGAGGAAGTTTTTGTTCTAAACATTGGGAGGTGCTTAGTCAGAGGAACTCTGTTGCCTAGGATTTGTCAACAGAGAAGTATGAAGGGGTAATCAACTCCAAGTAGAAAGCAAGGAGGTGAGACTGGGTCACCACAATTTCATCCCCTCCTTCTGTTCCCTTGCCTGCCCATCCTCCACTTACTGCATAGCTATCTCAGCAACAGTTACTGTCTGTGCCTCTGTCTCATTCCCTGTTCTCCCAATGGCATATGACAACGGCTTCAAGGTTTAAGTTCCTGAAATCACTGGCCCTTACTGCAAAGCATATGAGAATGAAAAGTTGACTTAATGTGCAAAGAAAGATGAGAGCCAAGGCCTGCTCCCCTGCCGTGAAAACCTTGATTACATAAATAATCATAATTACGTTTTGCATATTACATAGGTAGAATTTCTTTATATTCTTGTTTTAATTATGTTTATTTGTTTATTTACATATAATAACAGTCTTTGCTACATAGACTATCTGACTCTTTTGATAGGCAAAATTAATTTCAGTTGTCTTTGTGTTTACTGTTGCCATGGTGGAAATGTTTCAGCATAGGTTGTCCTGAGGTTTTTAATATTATGTTGCTGTGCAACAAGACCTTCCTCTAACCCCTACCCCAGTTTGGTTTTCCACCCAAAAATTCAGGGCTTTCCTGGTTCTGATGACGAGGATTGATGCTTAGCTCCATTGCCCCTCTGAGCTCCCCAGGCTGTGAGCTGACCTTTTACAGAATGTGTCTTCCTTTGGGCCCCTAAGAGCCATTTAAGTGCAGCAACCATGTTCTTTTTACTTTTCTATATTTCTTTCTATTTAAGGCTTCACTGCAAAAAACTCCTGCTTGTTCTGGCATCTCTTTTCTTTTCCATGCTTTTTGTGCCAATTATCTGCTGGAGGGACTGCTTGGGTGTGTTGTATTGGAACTAAATTTCTCATGTTGTAGCATTGCTAAAAGAAAAACAAGACAAAAACTGCGTATCCTGCTCTCGGTTTTTTTGTTTTGTTTTTTGCTTAAAGGAAATGGACAGTTGGCTGAGGATCACTACATAATCAATGGTATGCAGACATTCATTCTGTGATCTTTATTATACCAACAGCTGCCTACACTTTGGAGTAGAGTGTTCAAGTTTCAGACAGGGGACAGTTAGTAAACAATGAAAGAAACATTTGTTTATTAGAACCTTTGCTTTGCAACTTTGTGAACCAGCACAGCTGCTCACAAATGGAAAAAGTCTTCAGTGAGCTGTTCTCCCTGTTTTAAGAGACAAATACATCAAAACGTTTTGACACAGCTGAAGCTTCCTGGATCATTTGTTCTTGCTAAAGACATCGGGACTTAGTTCTAAAAAATTTCATATTCCCTTAACAGAGCATACGTCTGTTTACAATCATTCTGAATATCCAGGTACATTGTTAAAATGGCATTCTTTTAGACACAGGAGTTTAATCTTTTAAGTTACTTTTGCTGCCTCTTCCCCATTGTGTATTATTCCTTGTGTTGGATTGGGTTGGGGAATCGGGGTCCCCCTTCATAGACCCAAATCTGGGAAACATAAATCACTATTATTAGGTTTTTTGCAGAAACCAAAGCCTAGATTGGAAGCATTGGTCGAATAAGAAATAATTTATTTAAGTACAACATGGCAGTTTAAATTCTGGGAGAAACTGGAGGCAAATACACTGACCCTAATGGCTTTGGCGTTGCTTTTTATAGTCTCACACCATTTGAAAGCAATGGCTTATGCTGCCAATCATACGAAAGCAGCTCTAGAAAACACACAGCCCTATGTGTTTTGATGGAAGCTGAAAATAGCATATACCTTATATGAGTAGAACACATTCTTTATTACTTTATTTGTAGAACATTTTTGTGGTTGGCATAAGAGAATGAGAAATGTAGGCTTTTAGGGGCTCTCTGAGTCTTCCATGGTCCCTTCCCTTTCGTGGTTTTTCCTTTTCTTGAGTGAAAACCATCCTCTGCCTCGAGGACCCAGGTGGGCTGAGGCACAGGACTTGCAGATACACAGAGCTGTCTGGTATTCTTCATGCCCCCTACTCGCCCTTGCCCTCTACCAAGGCCGGTATAACACCGCACCTGAATCGCAGCAGGCAGATGGGGCTAATTTGCTGACAGTACACGTTGTGGAACCTTCCTTCTCCCGAATTTTTCAGAGTTAATTCTGGCAGTCAGGAAGTGTCCCCCTAAATCTCTCAGGTTGTATTAAGTTATTTCTTGAATTTGTATTGTTGACACAGAACACTAAGCAGAAATATTATAATAACCTGTTGTACTTTAAATGTATACATCAAAGCATCTGATTCTAGACTTTATACCTCTGCAGGGAAATTGTGTAGCTCTGTGTCATTTCCACAGCAGCACTGGGATGGAGTAAGTTCATCATTTTCTTAGACACCTGCCCCCTGCTGTAAGCACGGCACGAACTAACCGCAGGCATCTGGTTAAATGTTTCTCCTAAAGTCTCTGCTTTTGCCTCTGCATTAGAACTGGTTTATTTAAGTTTCTTCTTTAGACTCTTGCTTAAAGGTAATTTCACTTAAATCTCAAAACAAAGTGGTAGTGTTCTCTTCTAATGCACTAGTAAACAGCAAGCAAAGTTTCAAGATGCTGTTTTAAGGTACCCATTTAAGTAGACTTTATATTATTCTAGGCAAACTTTTTTGAAATCATATAAAATAGACACTCAGTTTGGTCACCATGTGGTAGACAGAGAAATCATTAGATATATTTCTAAATAATATGAAGGGTGTGGAATAAAGGAGCTTTATTGTAAAAGCAGAGAATTCTGAAATTATTTTTAAGCAACTATCTTTTTCTTCTTATTCCTTTGCATGTTTTCGTGTAATAAGATACTATGCTTCCAAATCTAAAAACATTTTTGCTGTCGTTGACAAGGAAGTATACTGTGGATTCTGATAGTGATCTCTTTATTTACTAAGAACGAGGTCTCTAACATCGTTTGGAAAATGTGTGGTTTGGGGAATGTAATGCTAAACTCTTAGATCCAGCTTCTGCTTCTCTCTTTTTCTTAGACCAGCCATTGTTCTTAGGAGAAAAAAAATAAGCTCCAATATCAGACTTAAATATCTTTTTAAATGTTAAATGGAGTGTTTTTTATGGTTATCGGAAACTTCTCCCTTTAATGGTAACCCGCACAGACCTCCTATCCCAGAGTAGCAAGTATTTAAACCTATGGGAATCAGTTTCTAGGTATGTAAATCTTTGGGGCATATCAGGAAAGTGAAGAATGTAGCAGCAGATAATTATCGCTGTTGCTCAGTTAGGCTGTTAGATGCAGCCTTTCTGATAAAGCCTCCAGGGTGTTTATGCTAAACAAGTGCTGGCTGCCTTTGACCATTTGTTTGAACAGGGAGCCAGTCTCGCCTGTTGTGTGGAATGATGCTGGTGACCAAACACCTACCCTGCGGGGGCTTCTCCATTTCTCCTGAATTAACAGAATTAGCAGTTCAGGTTATTCAAGGTGCCAGTGTCTGTTTAAATTACAGGGAATGTCTTCTGTTCACCTGCTAAAGTAGATAAGTATTTAAACACGAAGATAAGCCCTGAACCCAGCTTATTCTCCAAGGCCATGGGTGTATCCTGTGTCACTGACAGTGAGTTCAGAAACGCTGGGAAGTAGAAAATGCCAACCTACTTCTTTTTACTAAACGCTGAAAACACTTATCTAAAGGAAGAAGAAACTGCTTGGCATTTACCACCCGCCCCCCCACCTCCAGGAATTCTCTGGGCATTCCTACACAACCAGGAAAGGGGTGGGGGTCGGGTAGGGGGAGGGACAACCATAAGCTAGCCTTTGGGAAAAGAGCGAGATGTGTCCCCCTCTACGCCTTAACTCAAAAAACCTCTGATTTTCAATATCCCGAAGGCAATTGAAAGGATTTCCTAACCTTTGATCCCATTCTACAGCCGCTTTCTGTCTTCAGGGTCCCTGTCTGTCGGCCTCTCTACCTACCTGTCTAATCCATATCATTCTCGATCATTCTAATCACTTTTTTATCCTGTCTACCCTATTCATTCAGTTATTCATTTGTTTACTGTTAAATTGTCTTTCCCTGTGACTCCACCTCTCTCGATGGTTCCTCTCCTCCCACTGGAGAGCTGTCTTTCCTTCAAGCCCATGGCTGCAGTTTTGTCTTTCCAAAACAGTATAAATCAGATCTGATCATCGGAATTCTTCAGCCACCAACAAAAAGATTAACAGCTAGAAGAGAGAAGCCAAATTTTGAAACATGCTATGGAACGCTTTTCAAGCTGAATTTTAGTATCAACCTTACTTAAATCAGAGATGGTTGCTACTGGCCAAGGACTGTTCCACCCGTTCTGCACTCTCCGGCCAGTGTCCCAGTCCCACGAGTCATTGTTCGCAAATTTGCACAACTAATATTTGCTCTGTGTACACAAGCATTCATTTCAACAAGTATTGACTTCCTGGCTTGTTAAAGTCACCAATTTTTTTTTAGTGAGAAGGAAGACAGACCATCTTATTTTCCCTTTAATCGAACTCATAGTAAATTTTGATGAGTTCTATTGGAAAACCCATCTGTTTTTTGTCACTCTATATTATTTAGTTACACGTTTATTTTTGGAGCACAGTTTATACAAATTTTGTTAAACAGTTTGCCTTTCATTGGCTGGTTCTTGGTCTTGTCTCTAGAAAACGCAGAAACGTGTGTTATTTCAGAATCGCTGCTAAAGAAATGCTCAGCTGGTAAGTACAACGCTTGAAAGAGATAAGGAACCTGGATTATAATAGAGTTTGGGATAGTCCCTGATTTTCTAATTCTTTAGAAGCAATTTACTTCAGTGGGTGCTATCTTCTTTTTAACAGCTTGATAAATTGTAACTTACTATAAAATGTATTTGTTTTAAAAGGGTACAATGAAATGATTTTTAGTAAATTCACACAATTGTGCAGCCATCGTCACTATCTAATTTTAGAACATTTTCATCACCCCAAAAAGAAACTTCTAGCCCGTTTGCCTTTCATTCCTACCTGCTGGCCCAGGCAACCACTATTGACAGGTATGTCTTTTCTTATAATAACTGGATACAGAACTAATGTTGTCCAGTCTGCTCTTATGTAGGATAGTAAGTAAGCATTAGAAATCAAAAGATCTGTCCTCTACCCAAGAACCTCTCTCCCAGAGTTCAGAAGGGCAGTCATTCGTAACTGACTTTTCAATTCTGACTTTCACATTAAAAAACGTTCTTCCCCAATCTATTCTCTGAATTGTGTCACCGAGCTACCTTACAAGTCTTCTCATTTCCCTGCCGTAAATCTCTCATACCTATACAAACATAGGGCCTCGTGGCAGTATAAAAACTTACAGTGCTCTTTCAAGGACTCTTTTCCATGTTACTTTTGCTGGGAAAATATTTCACAGACGTACATGATAATTGTTTAGTGAGCAGTGGATCTTCTCAGTTTTCAAAAACTTTCTACTAAGTATTTAACAAATTTTGCGGGTGCTTCTGTAGTGGGATCCCATGACTCAGTAAGATGGTCTCCCTTGTAGCCATATGCTTGTTAGTACTTAACAATTTTAGGTGGGAAGATTTTTATAAACAAGTTAAGTTCTAAGAAAGTTAATAAGGAAAAGCTAAGATGCCTTGATCTCAGAAAAAAACTTTATGGGCATAAAATTTCTCGGCAAAACTGGATCCTGTGAACCTAACATAATACACCTGTATTATAAATGTAAAACGGTGATTTAGTAGTAACAGTTACTATAATTAAGTGGCGCATATCAGTAACAGGGAAATACTTACCAGACTTTTTGCCTTCCCCCACAAGAGGGTTGAATTATATATTAAATTTTTCCTTAGTATATATTACTCTTTGCAAAATAAACAAAGATTTAAAATGTCTTTAATGTTACCTAGAGGGCTTTCCTGTGTATTTATGTATCACTTTCCAGAAAAAAAGAGCTTAAAATCGATTGTCTCAGTCTTTTCCACTGCTAGTACTGTTGATCTCTAACATGTAATGGATGGCACTGGAGGTGGCAGTTTGCCGTTAAGGACAGGAGCTCCCGAAGTCAGACTTCTGGTTCAAATCTGGGCTCTGCCACTTTCTACCTGTCTGGCCTTGGGCATCTCACTTTATCTCAATTTCTCTAAAATATTTCCTAGGGTTGGTACGAAGATTAATTAGATGATACACAAAGCACAGTGGGTACACATTAAGTAACATTTACTAGTGGCATCTGAGTAACATTTACTGAGAACTGTTACTTTGTGGCTATTTTATTCAACAGCTGATTTTTTAAAGGCTTTGTGTGACAATTGAGCTTTTTAAAGGCCCGAGAAACTCATTAGCTATTTGTTTTTGTCGATAGTCAGTTCAATAAATTCTGTTTCAAAACCTAGTTTTTCTTAAACCTTTAAGCTCAATGTTTAAATCTTTTATTTATTATTACAATTTGTGAATGTTAGCAACACATTTCCTTTGATCAGTGTTTAACTTTCATCCTCAGCAGAGTAACAGATTAACTTAGTAACAGATTAGATTAGATTAGTAACAGATTAGATTAAAGTAACAGATTATATTAAAACCCATATATAAACTTAGATTATTTCCTTAATTTTTAAACTATATTTACCCATTTACTACATTGCCTTCTTGAACACTTCCAATGTATTACCAGGCCGACATACAAATGTAGCGGCAAAGAATGTCTAAGCCCTTCAACGACAGTACACGTCTATGCTGTCAGAGAGCCTCAGGTCAGAGCTGCTGGGGTGTCATGAGCTTCACACTGGTACCGAGTCTCATATCCTTGAATATGTGTCACATGGCCCCCTTCCCCTTTTTTAAACCATAACCTCTGATATCTGTCCAGATCTAAGGTTCTATTAATTTGATACTGCACCCTTCTTGACTCACAGTTTTGTAGTAACTGTATCAAAACATGTTATTTTATAATATTAAGATAACCATAATTTATTTAATACCCTGTCTTTGGATATTATGCTATTTCCAATTTTCAAGCATAGCTGTAGAAATACTTTTTTGCACACAGTTATTTCCTTTGGCTATAACAAGATAGAATAACTGGGTGCCATTACCCCAACATTAGTGATGTAATGTAGTCTAATATCTACTGGTGCAGACCTTTGACTGATGTGCCCACCTGCTTCCTGGTGAAGCTGAAAATCATTTTGTTAAAATAAGGAACAATCCTATTGGGATTATTAAGAGAAAATGTTGTTCTATGGTAATATCAACCCCTTTATGGTGTAGCGTAGGTAATAGATCTAAAACATAGAAGCAAAATGATATACTTTCTTATAATTTGACAAAAAAGTTTCTGAAGTTTGTTCTCTTAGGGATAAAAAGAGGAGCAGCAGTGGAAGTCTTGTTTTTTTGACAGATATTAGAACCCATACTACATAGTTAAAATTGTGACATTGGCATCAAAAGAGTGTAGCTATATGTACTTTTATTTCTACTATTGAAAACTTTCCCAAAAGTCATGTGGATGCTGTTGAATTTTTATCAAATGCCTTTTTGACTACACTCAAGATGATCATATCTTCTTTTTATATACATTTGTAGTTTATTATAATCATTTACTAATTTGAAACCTTCCTTGCATTTCTGGAATAAATCATACCTAGTTCTACAAAAACACTAATGAAACAATATCAGCCTACTAAAAGTTTCAGAGTTTTGCATTTGCCTTCAAAAGGAAGGTTAGTCTATAGAGATCTTTAGCTCTTTAAATATTACCTGGGGTAACTTCAGATATTTTGCAACGTAAGAGGGTTTGGAAAGCTGCTCTGTGCTCCGGTGTATTGCCCTAAACAAGGGAACTAATGGGATTGCCGTGAGGACTCCTGTGGCTTTTGTCACTTTCCCAGATACTTACTGGTAGGGAAGCATCACCATAGGAATGTGTATGTTGTAATCATCTCGATGACAAACATTGTGGCCCATGATCGTTTGACACATGCTGAGCGTACTTTGTATATTGAATCTTCTTAATGAAATCCCAAGGAAAATATCAATCCAGCTGCTAATGACGATAAATGGGCTTTGCATTCACAGAGTGCCCTTACTCCCAGGGGCACAAAGCTCTTCACGATTAATTATTTCAGTCATCTTCATGATTGTCCCATGAGGTAGGTGGCTGAGCACTTCCTCTTTAAAAAAAAAAAAAAAGGGTAACTAATTGGATTTTCTTCTGTTCTTCTGTTCTACATTCTGTGTTCTAGAACTGGGTAGCTACCTTATAAAGTCCATCTGTATGTCGGTTGGTGAGCCTGGGTTTTAAAATCACAAGTTTACAAATGCCAGGCTCAGAGCAGATGTGGGATAGTAACGTTGGAGGAAATTTCAGTTTGACAAGATGCTATGAGTGGTACAGTGCAGAGCCGATAAAAAGAAGACAGGTAGGTAATGGCTGAGTTAGTGCTTTGGTACCTTGATTAGAAATAGCAATGCATGGTGTTGAAGGTTTGTTCCTGACACTATCTGACTGAGGCGCCTCTTCATTATACTTACTCTTCCCTCCACATTGTGCAAGGTCACTTCAGAGAACCTCTGTGAACTCCGTTTTCCGGAGAGGGACACTGCTTCTTTCTCATCCTAGTCTAATGTATTAGTAGCTGGGGTTTTCACAGGGACGAGAGAAAGTGAGGTGTCTGAAATTCTTAGCTTGTTTTCCATCGTGCCCTGATCCTCCGTTTCTCTGCCAGGCTGACTTTTCTCTTGCTTTTGCTTCCTCAGAAATGACAGTACCTCTCTGTGGACACATCTTGTCAGGGGAGCAGGGATATAAGCAAAGCTGTTTTTATTCAGTGATCACCATCTTCTTCCTTTTACAATATGCCACTCAGTCTTCTCGAATAGTTGGATTGTTTTAGTTCTTTCTGTCGCTTCAGTTAGACTGTGTGCTCTTTGGGTGAATGTTCAGGTCAGTGTCATTCTGTTGGTTTGGTTTTTTTTTTTAACTCCTTTTAATCGCCCTCACATACCCCCCATCACTGGGGCATTTAGGTGCACAATAAACACTTGTGGTTGCCCTGTTTGCCATCTACAACTGTCAACAAATATTGCCTTTACCTATTAACTGTGTCATTTTAATAACATTTTTTTCTTTCGTTAAATAAAGGCTTAGCTGTCACCACTTTGAGTTTTTCCTCCTCCTCATTTTTTTTCCTGAAGTTACCCTGAAAGAGAGGCCTTTAAAAATGCAAAGGATTATACTTAACTTGTGCAGTGTACTCAGGCTGGGGACTAATTACAAGGTCCGAAAACCTCTTCAGGTGGCTGGGTTCTGTAGTATGACCAAAATACCGCTTTCCTAAATTGAGAACAGCTGGGGCCGTGTTGCCAGCGAGTATAAAGGGCCCGCGCTGGCGCTCAGTGTTGCGAAGAAGCCTCCGCTCTTCGGAGCCTGTGGAGCTCCGGCTAAAGGCACCCTTTCCTCACCGGGGTCCTGGTGGGTAAGTGCCCCGAGCCGACCCTCTGAGTGCCAGTTCCTGTTGTTTGCCAGAAATCGCGGTGGCTGCATCAAAATGTTACTAATTTACCATGTCAGTTGTAGTAAAATTATTTTATCCTTCAAGAAATAAGTAGAGCTTGTTACCTTAAGAGACATAGCCAAAGGCTTTGGGTAACGAAGGCTTTGTGTTATTTCGGAGGCTGGCAACTTTCCTTGTGTGTGGTGTGCATCTCTGAATAGAAAAGGGTAAACTGAGGCACTTCTATTTCTTGAATATGGCCTGAAGCGTGGTCACTTTAAAAGATCCCAGATTTTTAATAAGAAAATAGGAAGTTGACTGTACGGGCAAATGCTGAGAGTGACAGTTATTCAGTGCATGTAATCAACTCATCACAGGTTTTTTTTTTGTTGTTTTTTTTTTACTCTTTTAAGTTTCATAGAAAACATAGTCTTAGGAAAGGATGATGTGATCTGGGGAGGTTCTAGCTTATTGTGACTTCATGGTTAGCAACAGGTAATAATGTCTGATGAAGTGTTAGCGATATTGGGTCCTGACTTCTATTTAAAGAAATTTAAAAGGAATTGATAGACTGACATCAGCTCTAAAAGAGAAGAATTCCAAGATTCAACAATTCAATATTTTCTAAATAAACTCTTCTCAGCGGCTCTATGTTCTGACAATATATTTATAAAGCAAATGACTTTGGTATTTGTTTCCACATTTTGATAATGTTTTGTCTTGGATGGTTGACAATTGGACAGGCACGATTTCTGAACATAGTTCTGTTTTGTTTTGACAGGTGGGATAGTGAAGTCTTTTGGGAGAAGGGATTTGGCCTGCTGCCCTGAGAGCCGTGAATGTACAGCGGCGAGCTGCATGGGCGGAGGGGCCACCACGCAGCTCCTTCCTACATTCTGTACCAGGAAGCAGAACCTGTTGAAGAGTCCATGTTGATCTTGGAAATTGAGGGATTAAAAAACGTTTCTTCAAAGAACTCTACCATCTCTTTTATGATCTGAAGACTGGGGGACAATGGATATTATAGAGACAGCGAAACTTGAAGAACATATGGAAAATCAAACCAATGATCCCGCAAACACTTACACGAGACCCGCTGAATCGGTTGAAGAAGAAGAGAAAAATGGCAACGGTAAACCTAAGAGTTTATCCAACGGGTTGCGAAAGGGCACCAAAAAGTACCCGGACTATATTCAAATTGCTATGCCCACTGAATCAAGGAACAAATTTCCCCTAGAATGGTGGAAAACAGGCATCGCTTTTGTGTATGCTCTTTTCAACCTCGTCTTGACAACCGTCATGATCACAGTTGTACACGAGAGGGTCCCTCCCAAGGAGCTCAGCCCTCCGCTCCCAGACAAGTTTTTTGATTACATTGATCGGGTGACATGGGCATTTTCTGTATCAGAAATTAATGGGATTATATTAGTTGGATTATGGATCACCCAGTGGCTGTTTCTGAGATACAAGTAAGTAGGCCTAATATGTTTTGGAGGGGGGGGAGGTGGTTGCCTTTAGTTTTTATTTAAGTGAGTAGATGTGTACTTGGAATGATCCTCCTTGGTTTTATCTCATAAATTCAGTCTTATTCAGGCATTTGATGAAAGGAAGCAATAGAAAGATCTACCACACTGGATAAATCCAGTCACCATTCAGTAAACATTGATGGAGCAGCTGTGTATGAAAGTGACAACCATATAGGAAAGAACAGAAATGCTGTGGTGGGTGATTCAGAGTTTATGAATTTAAGGTGCAGTTGTGATTTCAAGCAAGTTGGCACTATGGTATTTGCATGATAAATCCAGAGTCCCGGAGAGTAATACCATTCACTTCATCATGCTGGTGTTATTTCAGGCTCTTGACAGGTGGGGAGAGGGCAGGGCGGGGAGCTTGTTTCCCCATTACTCACAATGTGATGACTGTAATGGGCTGCAGACATTAGCACGCGTTGAGGTTTGCTTTTATTCGGCAGCTCTCCATTTACATTTCTTTTCCTTTTGTCTGTTGGCAATCCAGTCACAAGAGTCCGTTAAAGAAACTGAGTTTAGAAATGGGTCCATGCGGTTTTGGTTTTGGATTTCTAAAGTAAATGTACTGTCTGGTTTCCCCCGTGGCACCACAAAGGAACTCTTAGTTCCCTGCGTCCCGTCTCCCCGTTTTGGAATAGCAGGGATCAGGAAGTACTAAGCCAGGTACTTTTGCTTCGACGACGCTAAAAAATAGGGCATAGCTCTTGCTTTCCTGTTAATTCCATAAAAAATAAAAGCCCTTCTGTTTCCCTTCTCTTCTCATCCATCATTCAGGTATTTGTCCTCTGCTAAGATTCTAGTAATTGAATCACTAAAATATAAGTTTAATCAAAACATTGGCCACAAACTGAGGCTTTTGAAAATGTAATGTACGCTGACTTCGTTGATACAATTCAAAGATTCAAAAATCAGTAGGATTTTAATAGTAATGCTTCAGGATCATTTTTAGAAGAGGGCATTTCTGCTATATTGTTCTTTCAATTGGTTTTTGCTTTGAGGTTAGAAGAATTCAGTCTGTCTTTGCTAAAGAGTCTCCTGTATGCAGGTTTGCAGTTTTGAAAATTTATTCCACAAACAAGTCATTCCTAAGCATTTTCCGTAAATTATCTCTCTTAATATGTTTCTGTATTATGTGGAAGTAAAATAGCTCTCAATTTTCTTTTACTTTGTATAACTTTTTGTTGCTAAAGTTGTCGTTGGCCTGCTTATGCTAAAAGTGAATTATATTTGTTGAACTTCAGCATTTTTCTTTTTCATGTCTGGAATTCACACTGAATATAGAGACCGCTTGGGCCAAAAATGTTCGCTTCTCTAATTTAGAGCCACGTTTTATTCATATATGCGCGAAAAGAGCAATTTCCCAGCGTCCAACCTGAAGTACCATCTCAATTTGTTTAACTCTTTGCCTGAGAGTCGTTGGCCACCTCTTCCTTACTACCTTAGATTTTACCTTGTCAAAACTTGCAGTCACGTAGCTGGCCACATATGGTAGCGATATCTGCTGTTTTGGTCACAACCCATCATCAAAAACTTCTTGGGGAAATCACACTAATTTTCTTTCACTTTTGAGGTAGAATTGGAGGTTATAGTGTAGTAACTGGTGGAGTAATTTTTATAACCTGTTTTGAACATCTCAGCGGAATAAGAACTCTCATTCTCTCTCTCCCCCAACAGCCCCTTCAAAGCCAGGGGGAAAAGTCATTAGTAGTGGCTCTTTTTCTAAGGCTGCAGAATGCATGTTGCACCTTCTTAGTTAATTTTCTGTACAGCTGAACTCAAAATACTGGAATGCAATAATCGACTCATAATAATTCCTGCTTATTACTTCACCTTGACCAACACATGGAGCACAATTCAGAACTCTTTGGAGGCCTGGGGTTGAATCAAAAGGTGAATTGTTTTTCATGTAACCGAACTTGAGAGACTCGGCACTGTTGATCGCCTGTTCCCCCTCGGTGCTAGAAAAGGCAGAGCCTGAACACCAAGCCTTTCAAAGAAGAGCCTTCCAATAAATACATACTTTTATCAGCTAGTCAAGGTGGCGTTTCTCTCTATTTTCACCTTAGAAGCCCTGGAATATTCTTAAAATAGCTACTGGAAATGGACATCTGAACTTATATTTGTGCATGATCCTTTAAATTAGAAGTCCTAGCAGTTACCTGAATTAGACCCTGATACGTGTTAGACCACAGTCTTGCAGAAAGCTTAAAATATGCCACATGCCCAAAACTGTCTGTTTTTTCCAGAAGTCTTCGACCACTACCAGTTTTGGAAGTTTCATAGGTCAGAAAATGGGATACCTGGAATAATATAGTTTATGCACTAGGGAAGTTACAAATTGTAATTCTAGGTAGGGGCTTTCTGGATTCCCACCCACCTCTTAATTCCCAGAACCCCAGGTTTGTAGACCTACCCCATAACTGCACAACAGAAGAGGAACTGTTGTCTTCAGCCAGGAGTTAGGATACGCAGCACCCTTGAGGCCCTTTCAGGCACCCGTGAGACAGTGAAGCAAACGGGCAAAGCCCTTGCCTTTGGAGGACAGTGTGCTCAAGGTCAACAGCTGGGAACCACTGCCTCAGACTGAAGATGTGAGTGGTAGGGGACAGGGACTAAGGTTAGTCAAGACAACTATCTTCACCACAATTTAAAAAGTGAAAAAGGACTTGTGGGTGGGGTTGGGTTTTGTTCTGTTTGTTTGTTTGTTGTTTTGCCTTTTTTGTTCAAGATTGAATAAAATAAGGATAAATAATCAGTTTATAACTTCACTATTAAATATTCTTAACTGCTCCAGGATGCTCCGAACTTCTACAAAATATTCTCTGGAAACCTAATAGTATAGTTAGTCTTAGACCACATAGTTCATGCCCAGGTTGTCAAAATACTTTTGGATGGTCCCCAAATAAACCTTGCTTATTCTATAACAGGTTCAGTGAGTTGTCCCATCTCCCTCGGTGTCCAATTATGTAGCATCACTGTAGCTCATTAGTTAATTCCTCTGTGACTGTGGGTTGCTTATACCTTTGAAATGTTCTCAAGAGAGGGTTTTATTAAGGCACCGAGACTGAAAACATAGAGAGGTTCATTGAATTCTCTCACAGACAGTGTCTGTTTTAAGAAAGGTGGTTTTCTAGAGCCCTCGGTCTATTTTACCTCCTCTGCCCCCCCACAGGCACAGTCGTCTTGGGCCCAGCGCACCTAGACTCATTACAATATGTGAAGCCTGCAGTGCGGCCGCTCAGAAATAGGCTGCCACACTGTGGTCTGTTAATGCCATTCTCTGTCATTGTTTTATTCTGTTAAACACTTTTGAATTGTGTTAGGAACAGAAACAACCAGTAAACTTGTTTTTCCCCAACCCCCGTTATTCCTTTAGGTCAATAGTGGGGCGCAGATTCTTTTTTATCATTGGAACTTTATACCTGTATCGCTGCATTACAATGTATGTTACGACTCTGCCTGTGCCCGGAATGCACTTCCAGTGTGCGCCAAAGGTAAGCACGTCTGAGTAGCCACGCAGGGAAAATCGAGAAGATGTTACGAAACTTCGGCTCTCTGCTAGACATTCTTCAATACACTTTCATGTGTTAGCTGAAATCTAGCATATTTTCTGTGTTTCTTTAGATTTGGGAGGAAGAAATAAAAATGTGTTCACAAAATGTACACCTTTGTGCATAAAAAATTTGTTTTCTACTAACTGAAAGCTATTATTGGGAATCTGACTCTGCTGTCTTACCTTCTCTTTACCTCCTCACTGAACACATTCATTCTGCAAGTGCTGTGCTCCTGCGATGCACCAGGCACTGGGGTGGTAGCAGTGACCGAAAAGCTCTCCTGCTCGAGCGTATATTCTACTGTGGGATGACAGCTGGTAAAGAAATGTATATAACCTCCCACATGGCGATAATCCAGGTGGCTGTCAGATGAACAGTAAGGCCGAGTAAGAGTGAAAGGGACTGTGGGGGTAGGTACTATTTTATACGGAGGTCAGAAAGGCTTCTTCAATAAGAAAGCATCTGGGCAGAAATCAAGATGAGGGAGTGAGCCCTGTGGATGGGGTGAAAGCTCCAGGCCAGTGAAGTAGCTCAGTCACGGTACACTCAGGAGAGAGCAGGGAGGCCACTGTGGCTGGGAGAACTGCATGGGTCAAGGTGGTGTGGTTATAGATCCCGTAAGACCTTGCGGCCATTGTAGGAATTTGAACCTTGGTGGTGGCAAGTGAGGAACAAGCGAGAAGTCATTCGATTCAGGAGAAATTTTGAAGATAGAGCCAACAGGATATGCTAATAAGTTGGATACGGGTTTAAGAGAAAGAAGCCAAGGATGAGCCCAGTTTTTAGCAATTTGAAAGACTGAGTGGCCTTTCTTTGAGGCAGTGTGAGAATGCATACTGAAACTGTCTTAAGCAGGATTCACAGCTTCTACAAGGAGAGCCATTTCTTGAGAGAGCTGTTCATCCCCTTGGACCTCAGTGTACCCTGGTTTATAAAAAGGAAAACTTACAGATCCTGTGCTTTCTGGACGAAGGAATGAAGTCTAACATCATATTTCACTGAACACTAAGCAGATGTCCAAAGTGGAAGGAAAAATAGAGTTGTTCTAAAGAAGTCAACAGTCTCCCTCACCAAATATAGGTGTGGTTTGGAGAAGCTGTAATTTTCCAAAGCCATCAAAGCAGAAAGTATCTGTAATTAAAACAGTGTGCATATTGAATTTAAACATTGGCTGATTTTTAGCGAAGCTAAATTAAGGCATGGGAGAATTTCAGAAACATAATAAACACTTCTAAGGGGTTATTGCATCGTGTCAGATGAAGAAATGGCCACAGGAAAAAAGACAAGCCCATCCTAGTAATGGATGAGGTTTGCAGGGATGAATTGCTATGATTACAGAAAGAAAGTATCCTCCATGGAGGAGTTGCAATTTTCGGAAGCCACATTAGTAAACATACCCCTGGATAACCCAGCTACAAATACAGTGGAGGCTCTGGGAGCATCCTTACTAATCAGCTCCCATGTTCAGGTGTCAGGACCTCTTCCTGAAGTATAAGCAGGCTGAAGGTGCCTGACTCATGTTTCAATAAAACAAACACAATCACTCTGTTTGATGGAAGCAACGTGGTGTTATAGAACAGGAGTCAGAAGTGCATTCTAAATGTGGCCCAGCTGCTGGCTTTGAGTGCTCAAGATTTTGCGGTTACAAGGCTACTAGATAGTCTGCCTGTCTCCTTTGTTGCTGACTCTGTAGAACGCCCTTCATGGCTATAAGCAATGACAGTACTGTGTATACTGAAACCACTCTCTATGGCAGGGTGTCAGATCTAGTCACTGATGCCTAGCAGAACTTGTCTCCCGCTGGATGTGGTCTCCACAGGAGCCACCCTGTGGTAGGTCCCTGGGTGAAATCCCCGGCTTTCACAGTTTCCAGCTGCCTTCCCCCTTATCTGTCTTCTCATTTCCCTTAAGTCCTCTGCTTAGGATTTGGTTCCAAACCACCAACCCAGGCTTTTGTTTACAGTTACAAAATCTGTGTTCTGAAAAGTGTGTTTAAATAAATTGCACATGAAATTACATAGCTTTTTAGACCCATTTTGCTACATACAAGAATGTTGGGCTGGCGTAGATACAGTCCCTTCCCTGAGAAAATGTCCCTTCATAGATGCCCAAAGGATATCTTCCTTTAATTGAAGGGACAGTGTGGACAGTAAGGTTTGGCAATAGTCAAGTTGGGGTCTCTTGCACCTTATTTATTTTTGTGGAAAGTGGTGCGTGGTGCCCTGGCTGGTGTGGCTCCGTTGGTTGGGCATTGTCCCACAAACCAAAAGGTTGCAGGTTCAATTCCTGGTCAGGGCACATGCCTGGGCTGCGGGTTTGGTCCCCAGTCAGGACATATGCGAGAAGCAGCCAATTGATGTTTCTCTCTCACATCGATGTTTCTCTCCCTTCCTTTCTCCCTCTCTTCCCCTGTCTCTGGAAGAAGAAGAATTTAAAAAGAGGGAGGGAGGGAGGAGAAAGAAAAGAATAAAAGAAAAAAATGGTGTTTGGTGGTCATAGTTTGAGGAACCCTTGAGAATACTGAGTCCCACCTGCTTTGGCTGTTATGATCGATGCTTCTCCTCTTAGCATTCTACATCTTCTGATCACTGAAAAATTAGGAAATTAATAGAAACTAGGGTCTTAAGTGGTACGTGATAGGGGGTTCCTGTGAACTAGAACAGAACTAGAAAATAATCCATTCATTCCCAGCTCTATCCCCATTCTCCATTTCCCAGTATTTTTTCTACGCTCTTTTTACTGTCCCTTCTCTCCCTCCCCCCGCCTCTCTCCCTCTCTCTCTCCCTCCCTCTCTCTCTCTCTCTCTCTCTCTGAAGTTTTTAGTTTACATTTTTACTGGACATGATTGGACATCTCAGGGTAGCAGTGACAAAACCGAGGAATTTAGAATTGAGAAAAGACAGAGCAAGAAGAGAGTCCTTTCTCTGTTCGGTAAAGGCACACTGAATCAAATGCTCTCAGAGATCTCCATTCACAAGCACTGCTCAAAGAAAGAGGGGAGAAGAGAAACATCTGGCTTATTTTAGTTTCTAGCTTGTTTATGCCTTTGGATCCCTCCAATCCCAAGTAAAGGGGCTGATGGCTTTAAGTGTTTCCGCACCTAAAAATCTAGAGTATGGTCTTGAGATGAGCGAGTAGATAAAAAAAAATTATTGTGGTTTTGAGATAAAGAATAATGGGTCATTTTAAACTGGGAACACTGTGTTTGGGCAGAGTTGTATGCACCTTTATATTTGATCTCATTGTTGACAGTTGTTTCCATCAACTGCATGACAAATTCCCGAAGGGCTGTGGTTCATCTCATAAAGCACATGGCTGATCTGCCCTCCCATCAGGGCACATCGCGTCCTTCATGCAGTTTGCAGTACATTTTCGTGAGCTGCACCGGAAAGTCCTGCAGCTCCGTCAGCAGTGCTGGCCTTCCTCGGCTGCGGGTCCTCCACTGCCTCCTAGGGCCCATCTCTTCAAGGCAGGGTCACCTGTTTGCTTTACGGGCTATCAACTCTTGATAAAAACACACGAGTTCTCTTGGTTTTTGTCACCTGGGTTTGTCCTAAGCAAACTTTTAAAGAAAGTTGTTTCTTTAAAACCTCCTATTTCTTCCCCGCCCTGTAATCCTGGCTTACGTCATTTTCTGTTGGAGACCTGTTTTCAAGTACTAACTGGTCATGTTACCAAGTATGTTTGCCTTCTTACAAGGGTCACTCAAATACTGGAAAGCTGTCCAGACCCATGAGATTGTTATTAATCGGGAAAGTTTTACATAGCCCATTGTGGTTGTTTTAGGCAAGGATTCCTGCCCCAAGTCCTTGTTGTACTGGGTAGGATGGATTTCCACGTGCGTTGGAGGCTACCAGAATTTCTCTCCTAGATTCTCTTCCCATCCGTCTGTACACATCTTACCCTCCTTCACCACCGCACATGCCCCCCGGACAGGACAATAGCTGTTTTTACCACTAAGCCGTTTAACCAGAATCATGCTGAGCTGGCCCTGCTTCAGGGACCAGCCTCCCAGAAGGATCGGCATCTAGTATGAAAGGCAGCATGTCACACAGCTGTCCCCTCGGGTCCCAAATGAATAGTCATTAATGGTCTTTCTGTATTTCCCTTCTCATGTGTTCTGTTGCTCAACCTTATTTCTGTGTCATTCTTTAATTTCCTAAGCACAGTGAGTTTATTCTAGATTGATCTCAAATCTTCTGTGTGGCCTCCCAGCACGTCCGTATTCCAATTTTCCATGCCTACCATAGCGGCTGACTCAGTCCACTTCTTCTCGAAGGCTTAAGTTTTAATGGGATATAAACGTTCGACTGTTGCCCCAAACTCCTGCCCAGCCCATTGTTTCCAGGTCATTGTGGTGGCCTCTAGTGGCTCCCACATCCTTGTCTAAGGGGGCTCTGTTCTGAACCCCTACCATTTGCACACAGGTTATTTCTTTGGGAGGTTTTTTCCTGATCAGACCTACTCATTTTTAAAGCTGCTGGTACATTGCTAATCAGTTCTTTTCAAACCTATTTAAAGTGTTTAATGTGTTGCAGCTTCCCATTTTAACTGTGCTTGATCAAATGTTATTACAGCTATACGTACACTTCAGGCTGCCCACTTAGTACAAGGTATGAATACGCTGTACAATATTAGCAATGTGGTGTGCAGCTGAATTAAATATTAACCATCTGAAACCCTGACTTCCCCCTGCAAAGAGGAAAGAACGTAGCTTTGATCTTCTTTTTTAGCACATAGCTGCGGTGAGGTCATTGGTTATTAATATTTTTAAAAGCTTTGCCCAAGGACACAACATCACCAAAACATATTATTAGTAACATATTGAATAGTTTAAAATGTGTCGCTAAAACTGGCCAATATGATGTATAAAACCCAGTCTGAGGGACTTACCTCTAGGGCTCTTTTTGACTTTTTAAGTTAAAAAGAAAACAAAATCACAACCTGGTGACCTTCCTAAGTATCCCACAAATGAGGCCAAAATATGATTTTATCAGCTTTTAACTTTTCTTCCCAATCTCCTTGTGTCACTCAGCTCAACGGAGACTCTCGGGCAAAAGTGCAGCGGATCCTGCGGCTGATTTCCGGTGGAGGGCTGTCCATTACTGGCTCGCATATCTTGTGCGGAGACTTCCTCTTCAGCGGTCACACAGTTGTGCTGACACTTACTTATTTGTTCATCAAAGAATGTAAGTACTAACTCATTCCCACTTGATTAATTGTTGTAGTGGGAGGGCGCCCTGGGCCCTGAAACTGATGGGAGCTCTTATTCTATTGCGATTGATAGCTATGAGAGAGAGGGACTGAGAGTTACTGAGTTAGCTTCCAGTCACTTCAGCTTTCATAGGTGATTTCAACTCTGAAGGCTTAAAACAGGGCTCTAGCTTCTCCCTGACATTTAGCGTGCCTCCAAGATGTCTCCCTCCTTGGTTAGTACTTCTCAAGGATGGGAAGCTTTTTAATGTTGGAACCAAAAAGAACAATCATCAAGTTTATTGCAAAAAGAATCAATGCACTCTAAAGCCAAATATAAATGACTTTTGGGGGAAACTGCCATTGGCTATGAAGGTTCCCTTCCATCATTTCAAATAATTTAATTACTGTTTTTCCCTTTTCCTCTTTAAAGTGTTTCCTTGCCCCGACTTACTCTAATTTCATCGTTTCCAGCCGACCTCTATGGTTGAATAGGCATCTTCATGGAACATTTTGCCAATACTGGTCATTTTCTTCGTAAGAGGCATTATGGAGGCAAGAATCAGAAGTACCTTTCGTGATTTTTACACTGAATTCCCAGTATACAAAACCCTAGTCTATCTCAGGGACTTCAGCGGCAGGAATCGTGGCTGGCTTATTGTGGGCTGGGTTTGATTTTAGCTGCCTAGCAGATCCCAGTCTTACAGGTTTCTGAGGTATCGTATATTTAGGCCCATTATTTCAAACTCCTTGTGAAATTGTGAGGGGCAAAAATGCCCCTCCATTTTTGTATATCTGGCCTCTGATGACCTTCGTCTTTACTTCTAAGACACTCCATGCCAGTGTTTTTTAGAGGCTCATCTCAGCTCTCGGCACGCACTTACCGTATTGTAAAGGAGGTGCTTTGCGGAGACCGGCAGAGGGCTACCTAGCCCTCTGCCCTCCTTCCCCTGCCTTTCTGTCTTGGCCTGTCCTTAATCCATACAAGTCTGGCGTCATCTATTAGCCGTCCGGACATCAAGGTTTATCTTCCAGTGGCGGAGAAGTGAATTCATGCCCCACAGGTTGCCTGGAGTGTTAAGTTTAAGTTTTGCCTTATGGGCAGTATGACAAAGTGTTGAGATCCTCTGTAGTAGATGCTGTAAAGTCTTCTTTTTTTTTTCTTTTTGGTGACAGTTGTGTAGCTGCTGAGTTGTTTCCTTTGTAAATGCTACATATGACCTTAGAGTAGGGAGAGTAACATGTTGAGTGTGTGGCTTTCATCACACTCGACTTAAAAAAAAAAATTTAATTATATTTTATTGATTATGCTATTACAGTTGTTGTGATTTTTCCCCCTTAGCCCCCCTCCACCCAGCCCCCACTCCCTCAGGCAGTCCCCCCACCATTGTCCATGGCCATGGGTCCCGCATATATGTCCTGTGGCTACTCTATTTACTATGCTGTATTTTACATCCCCATGGCTATTCTGGAACTATTAATTTGCACTTCTCAATCCCTTTACCCCTTTCACCCATTGTTCGGGCCCTCCTCCCATCTGGCAACCATCAAAACTCTCTCTGTATCTATGATTCTGTTTCTATTCTGCCTGTTTATTTATTTTGCTTTTTAGATTCAATTGTTGATAGATATGTATTTGTTGCCATGTTATTATTTATATTTTTGATCTTCTTTTTAAAGAAGACCCTTTAACATTTCATATAATGCTGGCTTGGTAGCTTTTTCTGGTCTGGGAAGCTATTTTTCCTTTGATTCTAAATGATAGCTTTGATTTTAAATGATAGCTTTGATTCTAAATGATAGCTTTGCTGCTAGAGTGATCTTGGGTGTAGGTCCTTGCTTTTCATCACTTTGAATTATTTCTTGCCAATTCCCGCTAGCCTGTGAAGTTTCTTTTGAGAAATTAGCTGAGAGCCTTATGGGAGCTCCCTTGTAGGTAGCTAACCACTTTTCTCTTGCCGCTTTTAAGATTCTCTCTTTGTCTTTCCCTTTTGGCATTTTAATTATGTTGTGTCTTGGTGTGGGCCTTTTTGGGTTCATCTTGTTTGGGACTCTCTGTGCATCCTGGACTTGCATGTTTATTTCCTTCACCAAGTTAGGAAAACTTTCTGTCATTTTGTCAAATAGATTTCCAATTACTTGCTCTTTCTCTGCTCCTTCTGGCACCCCTGTGATGTGAATGTTGGACTCTCGAAGTTGTCCCAGAGGCTGCTTACACGATCCTTGATTTTTTTTGGATTCTTTTTTCTTCTTGTTGTTCTCATTGGTTGTTTTTTTGCTTCCTTATATTCCAAATCCCTGATTTGATTCTCAGGTTCATCCGCTCGACTGTTGATTCCCCCACAAATTATTCTTTATTTGATTAGCATATCCTTTGTTTCTGACTGGATCTTTTTTATGCTGTTGAGGTCCTCACTAAATTCCTTGAGCATCCTTATCACCAGTGTTTTGAATGCTGCATCTGGTAGCTTGCTTGTCTCCATTTTGTTTAGTTCTTTTTTTTTTTTTTTTAAGAGTTTTGCTCTGTTCTTTCATTTGGGCCATGTTTCTTTGTCTCCTCATTTTGCAGCCCCCCTGTGTTTGTTTCTATGTATTAGGTAGAGCCACTACATGTCGCAGGCTTGGTAGAGTTGCCTAATATAGTAGGTGTCATGTAGTGTCCAGGGGCACAGCCTCCCCTATTCCCCAAGCTGGGTACACCCTCCCGTTACAGTTGAGGCTTGATTGCTTTTGGCACATCCGAGGTCAGCCACCGCCTGTGTTCTGTCCACAGTCATACAGAGGAGCCGACAAAGAGATCTGCAGATGGCTGCTACTTTTGCTGGGCTTGGAAGTGCCCAGGAAAGGCCAGGCTGTGAACCATCCCAACTTAGCAAGAGATATGGGGGCTTGCTGAAACTGGATGTTGTTTGTTTGAGAATTTAGGAAAATCTGAAGCAGGGACTAAGATAAGCCATTCTTAGGGACAAGCCACGGGAAGCAGCTTGGGTGGGCCCAAAAGTCGGGTGGGGCGGGGCCTCAGGGAATCACCAGGGTGGGGCTAACAGTGCTAACCACCTTGATAGAGTCTCAGATATGGTGCCCACCTGCCAGCTCTGTGGCTCTGGGAGGGGAAGGTTCGGAAAAGTTACAGTGGCCTCTGTCAGCACTTCTGTCTGGGAGGAAGCTGCCCCCTGCCCCGCCCTGCCCTGATGCTGGACAGTTCACTTCCTCCCTGTGTATGGCTGGTGCCCTTTAATCTGCAGCTCCCTCGCAGGAGCTCAGAGGGAGTGAGTGTGAGTTAATCTGTGCATGGGCCCTTTATGAGAAACTGCGAGGGAGGCCAGCAGTTTCTGTCTTCCACAGACTCAATTCCCACTGGTTTTCGCAGCCAGAAGTTTTGGTGACTTCTCTTCCTGGCACTGGAATGCTGGGCTGAAGGGCCTAGTGTGGGTCTGGGACCCTTCACTCCTGAGATATCCTTCCTGATTTTTATCTGCCACTTGTGGGTGTGGGACCTCCACGCCTTCTACCAGTCGTGGTGTGGTTTCCTCTTTAATTCTGTAGTTGTAGGACTTCCATTCAGCTCACTTTCTGACAGTTCTGAATGATCGTTGTCCTACAGTTTAGTTGTAGCTTTGATGTGGTTGTGCGAGGAGGAGAGCCTTGTTTACCCAGGCTGCCATCTTGATCAGACGTCCACACTTGACTTTAAGAGGAAGAGCCTTCTACACCTTTCCCCGATTTCTACTCTCATGTTCTCTGGGAGCTGCTGGCGGGAGGAACCCAGGTCTGTCTCTGCACCAATATCAGAAGATCATCTCTTCCTTACATTTTAGTTACGACATTTCTAATACCTAGTTGTTATTGGTTCTGCAGAGCAGGCGGAGCAATGTGTGTAGCGTATGGCTCCAACTCTAGCTTTCGCCAAGAAAACCTATATCAAGAAAATTTCCATCTGTCTATATGTAATTTTTCCATCTGCCTATATGTCATTTTTCAGTCCAGAGGGGCATTTGAGTTGAAGGATCTTCTCTCTAATCTGAGGTTCATAAAAAGCTTATAGATGAGGATGAGAGGAGAGAGGAATTACATGTTAAGAGTGAAGCTACTGTGGGTTGAAAACCATAAAGTAATCGAGAGAAAACACTCTAGGGAACCAAGAGAAACTTTTATAAAATAACCAAAGACCACATGATATTAACACTAACAGCAGATAGCCATAGTACTTCCTGTGCGTCAGACATTTCTTCTAACACCTTGATGTAAATTAACTCATTGAGTCCTGCAAACACCCACGAAGGGAGCACTGGGCTTCCTCATTTTTCAAAGATGAACTCAAGCACAGAGAAAGCGAGTGGGCGGGCCGCGGCTCACAGTTAGTAATTGGAGGATGGGTTGTCCATACTCAAGCAGGCTGACTCCAGAAGTTATGCTGTCAATTTCTTGGCTCTGTTTAGAATTTTTGGAAGCCCAAATTGTCTCATTTTATAAAATTACTAATGAGTATATTGCTCATTATTGTTCTTTCTTTTACCTCAGAACAATAGCAGGGCAACTTACAATAATTTTTACACCTTAATGAAGGCTATGCAGTACGTAGAGACATTTCCTTCCCAAGATATGATTTTGGTCTAAGGTTTTTCAAATTGTGTAAATTTACATACAGCAAAGAATGATTACATTCTGCTTTTTCCAGTCTCTGATGAGAAGTAAAATGGCAAATCTGTAACGCTTAATACAATTCAACGTTAAAGTCAGTTCTCTACATAAACAGGACATTCTATGTTTATGCCTGTTTCCTTTGCAATTAGGAAAAAAAAGTCACTTTCTAAATTATACCATATGTTATTGTTCTGAGTAAGCAGTGGTTCCAGTGGTTCCTTTGAACACTCTGCTTCTAGAATTAGGTGCTTCATTTATATATTTTTTGCCTTCCTGCATTTTGATCAGTTTGGGCTCTCCGTGTTTGCCCTGTTGTCGTGAGTGAATCCGAATTTAGTCATAAGAGCAGATGAAAACGTGGGACCAGGACCATTCTGAGGTTAACAACTGAGGGCTTTACACAGTTGTGCAGATATTATATCACTGGGGCCTGGGTTTCTTATAAAATTAGCCTGGGGAGGTCAGCCTGGCCCCTAGTATTGGACTGGCCAAAAAGCTTGTTCAGTTTTTTCCATACCGTGGTTCTAATAGCGCTTAGTTGTCTTTAACTTCATGTGAAACAGTTTTGTTAGACTGTATCGTGACAGCTGTAATATCAGCGTGCATTCTTTTTTACAAACTTAACTAAAATTGGTGAATATTTGTGTAGCCATTTTCATATTGAAGACGAAAGAAAATATGGAACATCTTTGGCGTATGATGCTTCTTATTTCAAGAAGGGTAAAAATGCGACTGAAATGCAAAAAAAGATTTGTAACAGTATCAAATTACTCAGAATCAAAATATTATTAGCCACAAGGCCATTTTTCTCCCCTTAGGGAAATCGAAGCAAGTTTCTGTAAGACCTGGAAGTATTACCCCAGTGTTGTCATCCCCCAGCCCATTTTCCCTGACAGCTACCTTTTCCTTTGACCCCTGCTGTTTTTCTCTCCAGTAGAATTCCTGTGTGAGCCAGCCCCACCAACCTAATGAGACACAATCCTGTTCGCTTCCTTAGTAAACAGCCGAGCAGTGGGCAAGGCGTAGAGTTCCCCGTGTCACCAGCCTCCCCAGGGAATGACTTAAACCTGCTGCCAGTGGCGTTCCCTCCTTCCCGCCTGAGTAAATCCCGGGCTGCCCACACGACTCGTTGGGGTTATTAGTTTCCTCCTTCCCATGCCTTGTGGACCTTCGATTATTCTAATTAAGGATATTAGGATAGACTACGCATTAAGTTCATCTCTGGAATCTTACTAACTCGACAATTTTTCTACTGTCCAGATTCGCCTCGTCACTTCTGGTGGTATCATTTAATCTGCTGGCTGCTGAGCGCTGCTGGGATCATCTGCATTCTTGTAGCACATGAACACTACACTGTCGATGTGATCATTGCATATTACATCACAACACGGCTGTTTTGGTGGTACCATTCAATGGCCAATGAAAAGGTGAGAGCAGTGAAATTATCTTTGGGTAATTTCTTTTCTATAAATGCAGTGGAGTCCCTGGCTGGTGTGGCTCAGTGGACTGAGTGCCAGCCTGCAAACCAAAGGGTCACTGATTCAATTCCCAGCCTAGGGCATGTGCCCGGGCTGCGGGCCAGGTCCCCAATAGGGGCACTCAAGAGGCAACCCCACATTGGTGTTTCCCTCCCTCTCTTTCTCCCTCCCTTCCCCTCTCTAAAATAAATAAATAAAATCTTTTTTAAAAATAAAATAAATATAGTGGAGCACTTTTCATACAGTGGGGTTTATGTTAGATCAGTTCACTTCCTATATCCACTTCTGCTTCTTAAAATAAAGAACATCACAAATGTAAATGACATTTAAGGATAAAAAACGTGGTATGATTGTAGAGCACAGTGTTTTACCAATTCGACTAATTTAGATGGGAATTAAAGAAGTATCGATGCTACATTAGAATTTAGGAGCCTTCTCTGTAGAAGCATTGTGGGGCAGCTAGGTAAGACACTCACTGCTTTCAGAGAACTTAATTTTGAGAACAAGATGGAAACTATTTTTGAAAGTCAGGCGAAGTAAGCCACTTATGAATAACTGGGTTTAGCACATCTTTTGGTGATGCTGTGCTATCTGGCTTTCCTTCTTACCCTATTTCTGCTTTGCCCTATTTCCAGATGAACTTTTTTTTCCCTCCTACTCAGTCTGAAAGTGCTAACTCAAATGTCACCTCTTCTGTAAAGCCTTCCCGAACTCCTGCTCTTCTGCCTCTAGTCCCAAGATAGAGTGAATCCTCCCCCTCTCTGTGCTTCTCAGCCTTGGTGTGTGTTCTTGGTGTGATTTGGTCTGTATGCCATGACTTAACTTACCTTGAAGTCATCTTGTCATATTGCCTGACACATATCATGGTTGGAGAATTTGTGAGAGATTGAAATGTGTCCTTCCCGAAGGGCCTAAATCCAGTTCTCATTCAGTGGTGTACACTAATAAATGCTCTTTTTATGGAGTTATTTGTCTTTTAGCTCTATTTCCTGTTTTGTAGTCTCCTACTTCGGTCTTCCGTTTAGTTGTCTGCTGATACCACTGAACCAGTATTTTCATCTCTCCTCTTAAATATGCTCAACCTTGTGAGCTCTCCTTTCACTCCTCCATCTTCCTTGACCCACAGATATGACCACTCACACTTCCTCAAAATCATCCCTCCTAGATAACTGTCACATGCCTCCCTAAGTCTCCATTGTCATTGGAATTGCAGGCAGAAGATTTGCGCACAAGCCACAAAGAGGGACCAAAGAGGGGGCTGGGGAGCGGGGTGGGGGGGGCAGGTGACATCAGAGTTTAGGGAACAGGTGTAAAGACTGTCTTGTTACCTGGATTCTGAGGCTTTCCCTGCTAAGCTACAGCCAAGGACAGTTTAACTGGAAAAAAAAAAATTAGGATGTGAATCATGAAAAATTTGTTTCATTTGACTTTTCTCCTACCTTTTACAGAACTTGAAGGTCTCTTCACAGACTAATTTCTTGTCTCGTGCGTGGTGGTTCCCTATTTTTTATTTTTTTGAGAAAAATGTACAAGGCTCAATTCCTTGCTGCTTCTCCTGGCCGCTCTCCTGGCCTCCTGGCTGCTTTAAATCATCGTGCAAAAAGTACTCCCGGGTTCAGAAGACAGGCGAAGACAACGAGAAATCTACCTGAGCCGCGAAACGAAAGCAGCAGCTCTTACACCAAAAGAGGTGTCGCTGTCACCAAAGGTGTAGTTTTGTTTTTTTTTTATTTTAGGAGAACTGACTGGTAAAATGAAGAAGTGGACCAAATTTTGTGTAAATGATTAGAAAGATGAACAAAGTGCTAGCCTTTGACTGTTTTGTTTTCTTTTTTTATTCATCCTGAGAAAGTTATATTCTCCTGCGGCTCTTCATTCATTGGTGACAAGCCCTCCACCTGGGATTTTACAAGCGAGCCTGTCAAAGAGGTGCCAAAGAACACGTCACACCTTTCCTTAGCCTTTCTCCACTAAAGAATTTTTTCAGGATTTTTTTCCCCTCCAAGATCAGAAGAATTTGATAATGTTTTAAATAAACTCTCTGGACAGATAAAGTTGCTGTGTAAATAGAATGGCCTAATGTTGAGAATGGGTTTTTGCATTAGGCCCGTTGTGAGAGGGAGACCCAAGGGTTGCGAGTAAACTTCGGGGGCACGCACTTCTACCCTTTCGTGGGGAAGGGGAAGGTTAGGCCTGGGAATATGTACTGCTGCTACCGCCCAATGTACTGTGTGACACTTTTAGTTTATTTTTTAAACTGATAATTTTATTTAAAAATGAAACATGATCTAAGTAAATATGGAAGTATTTGACACCCCCCCACAGATTTTATGTGTTTGTAAATATTTAATTTTAAACCCTGTGTGACAGACACACAGGAAACGCAGGGCTGTTTCTCCTCACAGTGGTCCCGGGTTGCACACTTACCTGCTCTCTGCCTGGGAAATTTGCACCCGGTGCTCACAGGCAGTCGACTGCTGAGCATGGGCTGAACACATGTGTGGGAACTGATGCTCCTGCCACCTGAGGAGCGAGACAGCGTCTCTCCCCCAGGTCTTGCCCTGTGCGAGGTCTGTTTTAGAGCTGCTTATTGAAACTCTGAAATATAATTGGCCACATTTCACTGAAAACCATTTCTTTCTAGTTACATTCTGCTTTATGGGAAGAACCAAGATGGAGTCCACAAGTTTAATGCAACCTTGCCTTTTTGCGAGAGACCCAGCTTCTTATAAACTGAGTGTTTATAGGAAGGACTAAGGATGCCCACCACAACTGAGTCATTTTACTTTGACCCTGAGATTGCACCAGGTTGCCGCTCTATAAGCTGTTGTCAGAATCAGGATGTTAGACAGTTACAGCTAGTAGATAACGGGGGCTCATCATTGCTAAAGTTCTTCCAGGTGATGCAAAAAAGAAAAAGATGGACGTGATCAGATTTAATGCTATCAGAGTTCGTACATTGTTTAATGCTGTTGGACCTTGTGGATAATTCTTACTTAATTTCTTAAGACTTCTAGTAACCTTACAAAAAGATTTGAGGTTACAAAATCATCGACCCAGAGAGCAGAGAAACCAAGTGGAGTAGAAGGAGGCAGTTACATTTATAGCGAAGGTAAAAATTTCCCTCCACTTGGAAGGAAAAAAAAAATCCTTAAATTTGTTCTTAGGAACTAATCAGCCTTGATTGGATATACAAAATTGACCTTTAAATTGCTTGAGAGAAGCACAGTACAAACTTAAATGTGTTCAGAAGGGTCATCATCCTTTGGTGCTAAAATTCTGTGTGTTTTCAGTGTAGCTCTTGCTCTGTGTAATAGAAGAATCACTAAAGGAAAGGCAGTCGAATTCAGACAGGTTATTTAAAAAAAGTGAAACCCCGAACTTTCTTGGCAGGTTCTGAAATGCAAGAAATCTTTTCCAGTATTTATTATTAAACCAATAAGAAACATATCTGTACCTTACTTGATGTATTTAGCTATAATTCTACATAATTTTCCCCTTATTTTCATTTATTAAATATTGACAGTTGTGCTGAAACAAGGTGTTCTGCTTGAAAACACTGGTTTTAAATTTCTGCTGTCTGATTGTGAGGAAAAACACCTGACACTGAAGCCTGGGTTTTGCTCTCCTAACACTGGGATATTGAGCCTCTAATTTAAATAAGACAACTTGGTATACCTGAGAGCCTTAATTCCACTACATCTTAGATAACCCATTTTTCTTCATATTAAATTAGGAAATGTATTTCAGCTTTTAAGATCATGGTGCATTGATTGTTGGAAACCCTTGAAACCGTAAACCTTGCATTTTAGTCAAATTGTCCAGTGGTTTTGTTTGTTTGTTTAATAATGCCATCTCCTGTTAAAGAACTTTAGGAAACATGCATCACCCCGCATGTGGACAGGCACTGCTGATGCCATCTTCCATGCGGCGTCTGTCATAGCTTCCTTGTAGAGGCCGTGAAAGTATGTGGTGCCAGAAGGAGGGTGAAGGGGAAATACCAAAGTTTGAAGATGGGAAAATAAGAGAAATTGTGAATCTCATTTACATGTAGGAAAACAAACGAGGTTTAATCCAATGTGCCACTTTGGAATATAAAATGTAAACAGTTACTAGACTTATTGTGGTGATCATTTCGCAGTATGTAGAAATAGTAAATCCTTATGTTGCACACCTGAAGCTAATATGTGGATTATATCGCAATTCTTAAAAAATCAGTCTTTGAAACAAATTTTTGCAGCCCCTTTTCCTTGCTCATCAAGATACGAATCTTGTTGATCATTCTTGGTTTTGTAAATTAGTACTCCTGTTTGAAGCTTTTCCCATAATTTAGTCCTCTGCAGTATCCACAACATATAACTCCTATAAATTATACCACTTAAAAAAAATTCTTTGAAATGGAAATGAATTCCCCTCATATTGTTTTTTGAACTCCTCCACTAACTCTGAAAATCAAGCATTCTTTCCCAATTACAGCAGAAGTATCTTTGAATTTGTTATTTAATTCACTGGCATCTTGGGAACCAAGTTTTGCTGTGGAAGGAAGGCTGTTTTGAGCGAGGGTGAGTCTCTAGGCTGGTTCACCGATGACCTTGCATCAGGTTCTTTGCTGTATATCAGCGCCCCCTTGTGGAAATGTGACGTGGAACACAAACTTGACACTTTTTAAAATGTTTTTTCAAAAGACTTTTTTTTTTTAAATCCTTTTGCCAATAATCTGAAAGCATAATGCCAAAGGAGTTATTTTTAAGGTCTTTTAAACCTTTCCCAAAGGGAAAATATACTCGGATCACAGGGAGTTGCAATTCTAATCTTTTATCCATTGATTAAAGAAAATTTGCAGACCATTTTTACCTCTTACCATCACAATCATTGTCTCCTTTTATAACTACCGACACTATGTTTACTTTGAAACACCAAGTTGGCTGCCTTTTTTTTTTACATGCTAGAACTCAAGCAGTTTCTTTTTTCATTGAAAGTTCACATTTTGTTCCTTAAATATTTTGAACATTTCTTTTTAAGTACTTTTTTTATTATTTTTGTTTTGCACTGTAAAATTGTTTAAAAAATTAAGCCGGTCTTAACACACTTCCATAGTATAAGGAAGTGTAAGAAGGAATTTCTTAATAAATAAGTTTGTAATGTTTAAATCCAGTGTATTAAAAGTAATATGTGTTGAAGGCTTTTCTGTTTGTATGTATAAAGATTCCTGGTATTTTTTAATGTCATTGTGTTGCAGTAATTTAACTCATTAGAATTACTTGCTAAAAATATTATGTCTATTAAGAAGTGCCCTTGACTTCAGTACCTAAACACTTAAAATCATGTCAAAGGTACCCAAAGATAAGCTTTTATACAGATACACACCTTATAAGTTGTGGCTTATTTTATTATTCATAATGTAACTATGCTGTGTTCTAAATGAATCATCAATGAGAATCGTTCTTTATTTTGGAATTATTTAAAAAAAATTTTTTAAAGAAAAAGAAGCTATAAACATAAGCTAATCTAGTTGCCAAGTTGGAATTCATTATTTAATTTATCTCCTATGCAATGATTAATGCTGCAAAATGTATGGTTATGTTACGGTCTATTCACAAAAGAGATATTATTATAGGGTTTGAGAAGTAGCCAATTGCATTCTTTCGGAAATTTACTGTACTGTTTCAATGTGTTAAGTGCCTTGTTGTAAAGTAAAATTTTAAGCCTAGAATGCATTATTTTCCTGACATATTTTTCATCATGTTATATACTGTATGTTATTGTAATAGTTTTATTAAATGCTTACGTTTTAATCAAATATGTAAATTTCAGGAGCTCTTTTCTCCTACCCCACCAGTACCTTAATCATCGGTCTATCATATGGGATTTAAATTCAGGTTCTTTTTTTAAAAAGGAAATTATCTTTTAGAAGTATGATTTCCATGCTTGTGCTTTTGTGGTTGTAAAAACATTTCAGGAGGAATTTAGGAATGTAACTATAGTTTGTACTTCAAAATGCTGTTTTACATTTACATTTTAAGTGCCTAATTGTTAGTTAAAACTAATTTATGTTTTTATTTTGAAGAGAATATGTGTACTTGGTTTCTAATCTCTTTGGCTTTGCATTAAAAAAAAAAAAAAAAGCAAGAACCTATACTTTGTATTTACCCAATAAACCACCGTGACATCAACAGTCTTTTCAAAATCAGTACTACTGTTTCTTTCAATTAAAAAAAAAAGTTTTCTTTAGAGATTTTAAAAATTTATTTCGTCTTAAATACTTATTAAAACCACAAGTGGGTTATTTTTTCAAGCACTATTTTTTAAAATAAGCTGATAACCTTCAATTAATGCAACGGTAAATCAACTGAGTGTTATTTTTCCTGCCCTTTGGATTTAAGGTGAAAAAAATAATTCATGACATCATAAGCTCATTCGTGAAGAAGAAAAAAAGTTACCCGCGCCATGATTCTGATTCTCATTGCTCACAGACAACATCATTATGTTTTCAAGGAGATCAGAGCCCTTCCCATCATTTCTGAAAGAAACATCTTCACTCCTTCACAAAGCGGGCACCAGGGTGGGGTCCTCAACTAAACCTTGATAGGATAGTCATTGTAACAGTAGATTGTAATGAGTTGTTTTTAGACCCTCTGACCCCCAAAGATAAATTTAGTAAAAGCAATCCAGTAGAATGAGGGGACTAGGAATAAGAGAAATATGGTTCAAAGATTATGTTGTTGGATATAGTCCAGGTTATTTTGAATTACCTGGAAATGATAGAGTATAGATCAGAACAGCCTTTGTGCTACATCCAAGGCTTTGGATGAAAAGCTCATCACAGTGATGGTCCCGTCCTCCTGTCTGAAACATCAGCGTGCCAGTTTTGTTGGTCGTAGCCTCAAAGACTGCCCTTACCCAGAATGCATTTTACAAGGAACTGATGTGATGCTTCATCAGCCTTGACACCTAACATTCCATTTCCTTCTAACAAAATATACAAGAGTATCAGAAGCATGATACTAGAATGATCACTGATCTGTTAGAATAATAATGGCTTATGCACTGTGTGCCTACATAATGCATATTTAATTCACACATGGCACCTGTGATGAGGCATAACATTTTACAGTTTTGATGCTTGACATACATTCTTTAATCTTCACAGAGCCACCAGTGGTGACCTCCTTTTGTGAAATGAAAGAGTTGGTGTCAGAACTTGGAACCTGAGTTTTGTTTCCTGTTTTGCTGCCTCCCTGTCCTAATTACTATGGTTACCACCACATTTTTGTTAAAAGTTTTGTTGTTTACTTGTTAGGGGACTTTATTCCCTTTTCAGCCAGTTAGTTTGTTAAGAGAGAAACTAGTCTTTGGAACAGACTCTGTCAAATGTTACTGATTTTTCTACCAGTTGCCATTTACATTTAAATGTAGTTTACATTTCAGAGGGGAGAAAAGTCAGTACTTCTAGTACAAAAAAGATTCCCCAAGTGTTTGACTCACAAATTTGTTGGAGAAACACGTTGCAAGTATCACTTACAGGATGGTATACTGTTACATACTTTTAGTCTTGCACAGGTCAGCACCGGGGATATGACAATGCTGAAGGCTTTATGTCTAAATGACTGTCGGGATTGATTCCCAAGGGAAAGTGAAAAGGAAAGCTGTGAAGGCCTGCTTTCAAAGGATAGCACAGCCCTGGCTGGTGTGGCTCAGTGGTTTGAGCACTGGCCTGCAAACCAAAGGGTTGTCAGTTCAAATCCTAGTCAGGGCACATGCCTGGGTTGCAGGCCAGGTCCCCAGTAAGAGGTGTGGTAGAGGCAACCACACATTGATGTTTTTCTCTCTTTTCTCCTTGCCTTCCCCTCTCTCTAAAAATAAGTAAATAAAATCTTTAAAAAAAAGGATAGCCCAGCTCTGAAGGCACAGAAGAGAACTGAAGTCAGTCTAGTCCGAATCGATTCTGGGGTCCCCAAGCACCGAAGTGAAGTCATTGTGTCGTTTGTTCTGGCACAAACTGGTGAATTTTCTGTACTGAAAATCTATCCAAACCAATATGGGGTCTTGCTTCTGGCCAGGTTTCTGGGCACACACTACTTCAGGTCTTAGATGCAAGCATGTATCTCCTTTTCTTTCTAAGTTCCTTAAATGAGGTATTTATTTGGGTAAAAAGAAAAGAAGCCACTACTTTTGAGAAGCTCTCATATATGAGGCACAGGTAATAAGTTTCCTTTTATCTAACACGCACAGCTCTCAGGCCAGGTGACTCTCATATGCTCCTTATACAAACATGTTTTTAAAGCAAAGTGTACTGCTTGTAGTACAAAGTCTCAAGTTCTTTGGATGTCGTGGTTCTTACTAACATGTGAGTCCTACCTGTGCAAAGCACTTTTCCAGTGCTTTCGGCCAGCAGCGACTTCTGTCCTAGCCAGACTGCTGTTGCCCCATCCTCTGCACTGCAGTGGTCAGTCCTACCATGTGATGTGCTTCCCCACCCACTATATCACCTGCCTCCCAAAGAAGCAACATCTCCTGGTGTCCCTGTGCCCTCTAGCTTTGGATCCTAGCTCTTCCAGTATTGCTGGTACACGGCAGGCCTTAAACAAGTTTACCTGATTCTGTGACTCAGCTTCTTTTCGGTAAGATGGAAATAGCAATAGTCCATGTCCCCTAGAGTTGTTGTTCCAAGATACACATTCAGTAAATGTTGGTCAGGTTCAATTAACAAAGATTTTATGTACCACCGTTCTAGCACTGAAATTATTGCTATATATCCAGATCTTGCCTATCCTGAAGGTTCAGCCGAAGGCTTTACTCTTGCAAGCTTTACCTTCTTCTCTAAGCTCCTTCCCAAAAGACACATACCAATTGCCAAAAGGTGAGATATAATTACTACTTTAAGATTAAAAAAATATATATCCTGTTTCATTACCAAATTAAGGTTCCTTAAGAAAAAGGACACTGGTCATTACAGTGCCCAATAAAGTTCTTATCACATACAGGTTATTCAGCAAATATTGAATGAAAATTTTAAAATGTGTATTTCTATTATTAACAAAATTTATGAAAATTCAATGAAGATGAAATTTCCCATCGTGCCATCAAATAATTTGCTTTAAAATAATTGATTACTAATCCACCGTATGTTTATAACCTGAAAATGTTTCAGTAGCCATTGTATAATATGTGTTTTGGCCACAAATATGGATTGAAAATGACTGAAGTGGAAAATTCAAAGTCTATGACTTGGCCCCCAGGTTTAATTCCTAAGGCAGTTGCTTCCCAGCCATCCAACCTTGGACAAATTACCTTCCCTATCTGAGTTATTATGTCGCCTCTAAAAAGTGAGAGAAAAAACCACCTCCCAGGGTCATGTTAAAGATTAGAGATAATGTGTAGGAAAGAACTAGATACTACCTGACACAGTATATACTAAAGTCTAATTATAAAATAAATTGATGGAATTTTAAACATGTTTTTCAAATTATGGTAAGGAATTTGAAATTTTTTAATTGTAAGAATTTAAGAATTTAAATGAAACATTTTTATTTGTATACAGGATACAAATATTTGTCCTGTTGTATAAGATTTTGGGTATCAGCTGATAACAATGTCAAGTGTTTCAGCTTATGTTTCCGAAGACCTCACTCTGCATACCTTCCCCACGTTTTGTACACTAATAAGGTACAGGCATTTACTGTGCCTCTCCAGAAAACTGTAGAAAAGTGAGTGCTGAATTACTCATGTGAACATATTTTTTCTAATGAAGAAAAAAAGGACAATTCATTTAATAAGGTTAACCCTGACCCTGCTGCCCATGACCATGGGATCGAGAGTGATCATTTCATCCCAGTCATTAGTAGATAGCTGGTCTATCACAGTGGGGTATTATGTCCGGTACAGTGTTGTACTACCAGCAAAGTTACTATATTTCACCAGTAACTACTCTAGTGGGCTGACTTTTGAATGATCTGCTTATCTATCCCAGGGAACACCAGAAGTTAGGCAAGCCCAAAGCAGTGCTGAGATTAAATATCAAAGAGAGTTGAGCTCAAAGCAGAAAAGGTTGTTAAAGTTTGTTTTGTTATATGTCAGCCTTCCCAAGGGAAGTGATGAGAAATCTGTGGGAACTATTTAAAATGAAATTGCCCTAATAGAAAAATTCACAAATATATGGAAACAAGCATCACATTCAACCAGAGGGTAAAAAAAGAAACCCCGAGGGAAATTAGAAAATACCTTCAGGCAAATGACAATGAAAAAATAGCAAGCAAAACATGGGGTAGAGTGAAAGCCGTGCTAACAGGGAAATTCATAACTCCAAATGCATACCTTAAGATATACGGAAGATAAACAGACAACATTATGGCGATTACCAGAGGCCAAGGGGGGTCAGGGGAGGTAGAAGAGGGAAAGAGTGCAAAAGTGGTGATGGAAGACTTGACAGGTGGTGAACACACAGTACAATGTACAGGTGATGTCTTATGGACGTGTATGACTGAAACCCATAGAATTTTATTATACGCCCAAGACATTTGATAAAAAAATCAAATAAAATAATTTGTGTGTTAAATAAATAAATGATTTTTAAAGAAGAGAGATCTCAAATCAAGAACCTAACTGCAGATCCTAACTAGAAAAAGAAGAGCAAACTAAACTCAAAACTAGCAGATGGAAGGAAATAAAGGTTAGAGTTTAAAAAATGAATAGAAAACAACAGAAACCAAAGAAACATAACGTTGGTTCTTTGCAAAAAGAAACAGAATTGACAAACTTTAGCTGTTCACTAAAAAGGTTAAAATTGCTAAAAGCAGTATAAAAATGTGGATATCACTACTGATTTTACAGAAATAAAAAAATCACTACTGTGAATAATTGTATGCAAAGAGTAATGAACAATGAAGAAATATTCTGACTAAACCTATAACTAATAGGAGAATTGAAACAGTAATCAAAACCTCCCAACAAAGAAAAGCCCTGGACTAGATGTTACACCAGTAATTTTTACCAAATATTTAAAGAATCAACACCACTCTTCCTCAAATTCTTCCAGAAAGCTGAAGAGAAGGGAACACTTCCTAATAACTAAAAGGCCAGCAATACCCTCACACCAAAGCCAAACAAAGACATGAAAAGGAAACTCAAGACCAATACCCCTCATGAATATTGACACAAAAATCCCCTGCCAAATGTTAGCAAAACCAAATTCAACAGCATATTAAAAGGATTATGCAGCATGACCAAGTGGGATTTATTCTTGGAATGCGAGGATGGTTCGACATGGGAAAATCAATCAATATAACATACACTGCATTAACAGGATGAATCACAGAAAAAACATGATCATTTTAATTGATCCACAAAATGCATTTGACAAAATTCTACACCCTTTCATGATAAATATACTCAGCAAACTAGAAATGAAAGTAACCTACATCAACATACTAAGGCCATATATGAAAAACCCATAGCTAACAACACACTCAATGCTTTAAGATCAGGAAGACAGAAGAATGCAAGCTTTTGCCACTTGTATCCAACATAGTATTATAAGTTTTAGCCAGAACAATTAGACAAGGAAAAGAGAGAAAAGGCATCCAAATTGGAAAGAAAGAAGTAAAATTAACTCTGTTCATTGATGATATGATCTTTTAGGTTTAAAAAAGAAACCCTAAAGGTTTTATTTATTTTTAGAGAGAGGGGAAGGGAGGGAGAAAGAGAGGGGAAGAAACATTGATTTGTGAGAGAAACATCAATCAGTTCCCTCTCGCATGCCTCAAACAGGGACCAGGCGGCAACCTAGACGTGTGCCCTGACTAGGAAACAAACTGGGGACCTTCCACTTTGCGGGACTATGCCCCACAAACTGAGCCACACTGCTCAGGGCTAGACCTAAATTTAAGAGCTAAAACTATAAAACTCTCAGAAGGAAGCATAGGTGAAAATCTTCATTACCTTGGATTGGGTAATAGTTTTTAAGCATGACACCAAGAGCACAAGCAAAATAAGAAATAGATAAATTTGGACTTACAGTTAAAAAAACCTTTGTGCACCAAAAGACAATATCAATAAAGAGACAATCACAAAATGGGATAAAATTTTTGCACATTGTTTATGTGGTAAGGGATTAGTATCCAGAATATATAAAGATCTCCTACAACTCAACAACAACAACAAAAATAAACAACCCAGTTCAAAAATAAGCAAAGGATTTGGATAGATATTTACCTAAAGAATGTATACAAATGGCCAATGAGCACATGAAAAGAGGCTCAGCATCATTAGTTACTGGAAAAACTGAAACAAGCCCACAATGAGATACAACTTCACACTCATTAGGATGGCTATGGTGGGAAAAAAAAGGACCAACAGAAAATAACAATTGTTGATGAGGATACAAAGAAATTGGGACACTCATCATTGCTGGTAGGAATGTGTAATGGTACAGCCCCTGTGGAAACAGTGTGTTGATTCCTCAAAAAGTTGAACATGGAGATGCCATATGATTCAGCTATTTTAACCCTAATACCTGAAAGGATTGAAAGCAGGAACTGGGATATTTGTGCACCAAAGATCACAGCAGCATTGTTCACAATCGCCAAAAATGGAAACAACTGACAACAGATGGGTGAATGGATAAACAAAAAGTACTCTATACATACAATGCAGTATTATTCAGCCATAAAAGGGAATGAAATTCTGAAACAGGGTACCACATGAGTGACCCCTGAAAACAGTATGCTAAGCAAAATAAGCCAAACACAAAAGGACAAATATTGTATGATTCCACTTATACACAACATTACAAATGTATTTAATGCCACTGAATTGTACACTAAACATAACATGGTAAATGTTATGTTATGTAAATTTTACCACAATAAGTTAAAAAAAACAAACTGAAAGTAATCTAGACATTATTAACAGAGGATTTTGCTTATAAATTGTGATATACCTATATGAATTTCCTTAATGGTCTTGGTTTCACCTACACTCCTTTAGAGCTAAAATGATTCTATTGGAACGTAAGCCAGATGTTGGTATTCCTTCTCAAAAACCATCTTAGGATAAAAGCCATCGTCTCTCCAGTGCCCTGCAAGGCTACCTCTTCGATTTCATCTCTTTCCATGCCTCCCCCTTCCTTCTGCACTAGTAGCCTTGTCCCCAGAAAACCCTCAGTGTAATTCAACCTCAGCGCTTTTTTGATTGCTCCTTCCTCTGTTTGGAACTCTCTTTCCCCAGGCATCTGCGAGCTTTCCATCATGTGATCAAGATAAACCTTCTCTGACTACTTTATGCAAGATAGCAACCCCTCCCCACACACAAACAAAAACAGCAATCTCTACCATCCTCTTTATGTGCCTTATTCCACCCCCCCACCACCACCACCCCCCTCCCGCCCGTAGTACTTATCACTAACTGACACATTATACATTTGTTCATCTTTTATTTGTCTTCTCCCACTAGAGAATAAAAGCTCCTTGAAGGGCAAGTATTTTGTTTTGCTCTCATAGAATTCTCAGTGCCAAGAAAAACGCATGACACGCGGTACTCAGCAAATATTTATTGAATGAGTCCATTTAATGAATCACCAGACAGCTTAAACAAGATAAGGGGGGCAGATCAATACTCAGTGACACAGCAAGATTCTCAAAAAAAAAAAATAGTAAATGAAAGGAGCGGGTCAGTGAACCCAAAGCAAAGTATGATGCCAATGAGGAGAGGATGGGCAAGGGGGGAAATCCGCGTAAGAATATAAGAAATCTGAGAGGATATATATCATGCTTTTAACAGAGGTTACCTCTGAGAGGTAGCAAGGCAAAGCGCATGTATGTTTGCATGCGTGCGTGTGTCTGTGTGTACTTCGTTTTACTCACTAAGAGCATTAGTACCAACATTTATGTGTTTTAGCTTGTTCTGCTGAAATTATCAAAATATCACAGTATTGTTCATAATAGCAGAAAGAAAGAGAGAAAGAAAGAGAAAGAAAGGGAAAGAAAGAAAAAAGTGTATGAGTCAACAGCAGGCTTTCGGTCAGATAAATTTGAAATATTCCTAAACAGTGGACTAGATTTTTTCAGTCACAGAGGTCAGCAAATAATGGCCTGAAGGCTAAATCTAGTTGCTGTGTTCTTTTCATAAATAAAGTTTTATTGAAATATAACCATGCCCATTGGTTATACTTCCATACTTATTGCCTACGGCTACTTTCCCACTCCCACGGCAGAGTTGTGTCATTGTGACAGAGACCATATGGCCTGCAAAGCCTGTAATATTTACTGTTTGGCCCTTGCTGAACCCCTGGATTGGAATACAGTTAAAATGACTGTGGACAACAGCATAGAGAATGTTAATTATCAACAATGATGCACACATTTACCAAATATGTGAATATTGTAAAGAGATAGAATTATAAAACTCAAGAATATCATTATATATATATTTTTAAAGAGTGCAAGGATACATAGAGAAATGTTACAAATTGCTGTTGAGTGGGAGGAAGCAATAGGATCAACCTAAAGAGTTTAAGGTGTTATTAGTGCCCCAAAGATAATTATTGAAATTACAGCTTGTATTATTAACCCTTAACTAAATGCTATGCATTGTGCTACTTATTTCACCCAATCCTTATGCTTTGTGGAGATACATTTATTATCCCAACTTCCGGGAGAGCATAGGGTCGCTCAGAGGGTACATAAAGAAGAACATAAACATATATAGAAGACACTCGAAGTAGTATATAAGAAGCAAGTCAGAGGGACTTAAAGGAAATGAAGGGGTTAATTTTTAATGGCTAGTGGTGCAACTAAATAGTATAAATAGCATTTTTACCTTCTCTTTTCATTAGCATGTTGCAAGCTCTTCTCAAACCATAAGCACTCTCTGTTCACGCTCACTGACCCTGGATGGGTACAGTGTGTGACATTTACCTCCGCGGAATTACAGACCAGCTGGATCACTGTTGTTTTAAAAATGGAATAATTTAACACCACTCCTGATAACAAAATCATAGGTACTTTGATATTTTGCATATACCTTTACCAACAATTCTGGCCTAGATCCATGTACAGCAAGAAAGAATTTCAGTGGGAAAGTGAGTGATTTAAAAATGATCTTTGGGGATTCAATAAAAAATAATTTTTTCTCTTAATGTTCTCCTTGTTTTCCTTCCCCTCCCTACTCACTCCAAAGATTGTTTAGTATTCTCTTCTTTTACTGCCAATGATTATTATATTATTCCCCTATTTAAAATAGGAAGGATGAGCAGAAAGTCCTCCCTTTTCTGTCAAAAAGTCCTAATACAATTTGGGTAAATTCATCCCTAAGAGGCACTGGATGAGCTATGTGGCTTCATGTTTAACGTAATTTATCCATGGTATTATGAACAATATAGCTCCTGTATTAGTGTGCTAGGGTCGCCATGACAAAGTGAAATGGGATACTCAGTGAGGGGTCCCCCAAATCCCCACAGCCCATGGTTGGGTATTGGGAGCTGGGAGAAAAAGACGATACAGCCATTTGGGATCTTTTGCAAAACAAAAGGCAAGATAATAGCTGTGCTACTGCCCCAAGGTGTAAGGTATGCCCATGACTCATGACAGAGCCTGGGGTCTTTACAGCACCTGTGCGAGAGGCAGGGAGGTGGTTCCCCCTGGGTCACCGAGTCACTCTTGCCCTGACTAGAGATGGCAGCCAAGAGAATGTAAACGATATGGGAAACTGGCAAATGCAGCTCTTTGAGGGAGGAGCCACATAGGAAGTCATGTAGGAAGCTCTGGGTCAGGACTTAAACTAAGGGCTGGCAGAGAGAGAGAGAGGCTCATCCAACACGAGGACTGAGAGAGCAGGGAACAGCCAGGATGGTCTGCAGCAGCAAGGGCAGTCATGTGAGGGAGATGCAGCCATGCTGCCAGTAGAAGCCCTGCGCGCAGGGTGGGTGTGGAGAAGAAAGAGCCATGATGTAGCAGCTACGCAGTTCGTAGTCGGGGTTTGGCCACACAGCCTGGGTAGTAAGGGAAAGAATGGCAAGCTGCTGCTTTGATCGAGTCCACTCCAGCTGACTTGGAAGCCGTCAAGGACCCTGGCCTGTAAGACACTGACCTGCTGCCTTGTAGACCCAGACCCTTCTGGACTCTTGGGAATTTGAACATACAGGGAGGCCACTCTCTTGGGACTTGTGCCTTTTCTGGGCTTCACCATGATCCCGTGTGACACAGCACATGAAATTCCTGGACTGTAACACACAAGAGGCTGATGCCAACACACCCCAGGTTCTGAAGGAGACAGCTACCGTGAGACTGTTTGCACAGCCAACTTAAGCACAAAAGGGATATGGGGAACTGCTGGGCTTGGCTTTGGCTTTTAGCCTTTTGGGGAGCACGGGAAGGCTGGGTCTCGGGTTGGGCAGGGCTCCAAGCGTAAGTGCTATCAGCACCCCCAAGGTCGGAATCTGGTACATGAAAACCTGTTTCTCTCCACATTAATTGTTGGGTCATGCATCAAAGTGCCATGTGGATGGGCCCCTGTTTGCTTGGTTACAGTATTGGCGAGCCCGGTTGGGATTAAAGGAGCCTGTAATCAGGTTCCAGCCACGTGGGGCTGGACCCCTGGAGCAGGGTTGTGGGGACTTCCCAGTCCCAAGAAACTGCCCTGCATCCCAGCTCAAGGTGCCCATCATGACTAACAGTAGAATGGGGTAAGGAAACAGGTTCGGGGAGGAGGGAACCTCTGGGCTCTGTGAGCCGAACCCGTTTGCATGTTGAATTGCGGACACTGAACCTCATGGGCATGCCACCATTTTGGGTAAATCATGTGAGTGCTCCACCATGGAGGATGAGCCACATGGGCATGTCACCATCTTGTGGATGGCACATGGCCACTCCACCATCTTAGGTGGTGCATGTAAGTGTGCCGCCATCTTGGAAGTGGCACCTGGCTGCTCTACCATCTTGGACTATGTAGCACATGAGGGTACCTCCATCTGGGATCCGGGCAAGATGGCAGGCTAGGCACAATCTTCAGGTTATGTGCTGCCTGGGCACTATGCTAGTTGGGTTCTCTATACAACTGGGTTCTGATAGGCATGATTCTGCTCCTAAGGGGCATGAACTGGTGTCCAGTGAGGATGGTCCTGGTTCTGAAGACCATGAATTGGGTCTAAGTGGGACAATGTTTCTGTTCCTTTGTGCATGTGCTTGTAAAGCTAGGGACCTTTGGCTCTCAGATATTGAGTTTGAGTAAGGTCCTTCCTAGTGTGGAAAAGAATAAGGATTGAAAGTGGATTATGATTAAAACGGAAGGAGTAAGGTACACAGAATGTGAGTGAATGTGGCAGAATGTCTGTAGGAAGTAGTAAAGGCTATAAAATGTTGTGAAAATTTTAAGCTTGGAGGAAAGGAAACCCCAGCTTCTGGGTGCGGTTATTCTGTATTTGTTTTCTAATCTCATGGGGACATCATCTGAACTTTGCTGGTTTGGGTCCATCGGAAATCCACTATCTCTGCTTTGTGGCCTGTGAGACCTAAAAGAGGTCAACTGTAACCAGTCGGGGAGAATGCCTTTGTCATCTGGGACTCGGGAAGGGTCATTCGGGGCTGATGAGTATGCCGGCATTGGGCAAGTGAGCGTGTCTCTGCCAGGAGACCAGCTGCTGCACTGGTGGGTGAGAGGGCATCTCTACGATCGAAGGGCCACGAAATGCTGATGAAACTACCACCGACCAGTGGGAAATGAGACAAGATTCTAAAGCTACTTCGAGTCCACCTTCTTCTTTTAGAACTCTGTTTTTGCTTCGAATTTTGCTTTGTTTTTGTTCTGGAAGGAAACTAACGTTTCCCAGGGAGCATCAAAACTTCACACTATGTGGGAAAGTGAACAAGGGAAAGTATAAGGCATGAAAATGCAATTTTAGTACTGAAAGTAAGAAGGTTTGTAAAGGTGTAGAGATGGTTGTAGCAGTTTGTGCAAGTTCTGGAAAGAAACTATGGTTTTAGCAACAGAAGGTATGCGGCATGGAGATGCAATCTTGTGGCTATTTGAAGGATGAAGATTTTCCTTTATGCTTTGCATTTTTCTCCCTACCTGATCTCTCCGGAATTTGGCATTCTGAAGGAGTAAGTGACGACATAAGGCTTCTTTGCATAAAAGCAGTAAGGCCTGTTGGTAATGGTGGTTTTGTCAACGAAGACCCTGGCTGCAATGTCAACCCTGACGGAGGCATGCCCGGGTCTGGTTGTTGCCAGAAAGCCTTGAGGAACTGGGATTGATTTTGAAAGCCAGTGAAAGCCCACAAGAAAAAGCCTGGTACCTTGACTGGTTGTGTGGTTCATGGCATCTCTCCAGGGAAGGAATGAAAGTTGCTTTCCTGAAAGACGGCAGAGAAGGAACCTGAAGGCACAATGCAAACCCTCAAGCACTTGAGAGAAGAAGCGGCTACGGACAAGGCCAGACGGCAGGCGTGTGGCTCGGCTTCTCTGCCTGGGCGGGCAGACTAAAGAGTCAATCTAAAGTTTCCTAGTGCAAGTTCCAGCAAAGCAGGCTTAAAGGTCATATGTAATCAATTGTTGTTTACTGTGGTTATGCAAATGAGCAGGCAAAATTAAAACTGCACTTAATGTGGTCCCTTAAATGACAATGATGGTGATCTTAAGGAGAAAAACATCGTGATTCAAGGAAAATCACAGTGCTCAGTGGTGGCTATTAAGCTAGTGCAGCTAACTGTCTTCGAAGTTTGTTTTCATGTGGAAGTTGGAACTGGGTTTGTGATATCACCGGAGATGCTCAATTTATAGGCAAGAAGAATCTGCCAAATTGCCACTGTTAAATGTCATGCCAGCAAAAGCCTTGCAACTGGATGTCTTCCTAAAAGACTGTCTCACAGACTCAGAGAATGATTTGTGGGTTGTGTGAATTATCATGTGCGTACTTGCTTCTGTTTTTGCAGGGCATAAACCTATGATCTCATTAGCTGAGGACATGCTGGTCCCCAAGGACAGCCAACTGACCTGGACTCTGCAAGGTCCTTCCCCATGCATGAAAGCCACTCTCTGTTCCACACCCCCAACCTGTTATGGATCCCTGGACCCAGGGGTAGGTAGGACAATGGCCATGGCCAGCAGGAAGTGGCTCTGGATTTTAAGACTGTTGCCCATTTTCCTTTATAAGATCATAAAGGGTCCAGAGTCTAAAATGGGGGTGGGGATTGAAATGGAGTATGATAGACCTGGTGGCTTAAACAACAGAAATTTATTTTCTCACTGTTCTGGGGGCTGGAAGTCTAAGACCAAGGTGCCGAGGCCTCCCTCCTTGGCTTGCAAATGGCCACCTTCTCACTGTGTCCTCAGATGGCCTTCTCTCTGTGCACACGTGTGCCCTAATCACCTCTTCTTATAAGGATACCAGTGATATTGAATCAAGTTCCACTCATGTGACCTCATTTTACCTTAATTATCTCTCTAAGGACCCTGTCTCCAAATATAGTCACATCCTGAGGTACTGGGGTTAGGACTTCCACATATGAGCTTTGGGGGGAACACAATTCAGCCCATAACACTTCTTACCTGCATCACAAACCTGATAAAATAAGAGAAAATATTTGGGAAAACACTATGAGTGCAATTGCACCCTGTACAAGAGGGTGTCTGTGGGGTTGTTATTAGTCACATCTTCAGCTATTCTAAAATCATTGGTGAAATTAAGTTGCTCATAAGGAAAGGTGTGAGTGGCTACTAGTTTAGAGAGCAGGGCCATGAAGAGAATCAGATGACATGTTGATGTTCATATATGCAAACAAGTATAGTAGTTTCAATGTTAAAAACTCTCTAAATTCAAAAAAATGAGAAAAGTAATCTAATTAATGGTTAGTTATAGAATATATGAGGGTTTTGTTTTGTTTTGTTTTTTGTTAAGCTTAAGATAACTTACGAAGAGCATGGCAAAAATAATACTAGAACAGAGTAGACTTGAAAGTTAGCATAGACTCCTGGCATCAGTTTATAGAAAACATAGAATGGATCACAGAACAAAGAAAGAGGGCTCACTATGTTTTGACCACACTTATGTAAATTACAGCATGGTGTTCAAACTTTTGGTGTGTGCAGAAGAATAAAAAATAATCAAAAGTAGGGAAATGGATGTGTTCATTATGATCAATTATGAATCATCTTAATTCGTTATGGTCAATTAAGATGATTCATATCAAACTGATCTTTCGGTAGATTTTTTAAAACGGTCTAATATCGACAATTCTATGTGTCAAACAATCCAGCTGCAGTTAACTGGATTATGATGGAAGATTAAAAGAGGGACTTTTGCCTTAAAATTGTTATACAATTCAACATAATATCTTAACCTCAGCATTACAAGTTAGGTCTGATATCAACAATAATATTGTCACCCCCTCGTCACCCTATTTTCTTTTTATATTATTAGCTACTTGAATCATCCAAGCAAATTCCTGAAATAGGTGTGCTTTACCCAGGCGACGGGCTGAAAGGCACGCTGAGCGTTCACTCTACGCGTAAAGAGGTTTCCCTGACCCTGGCAACTTGTAAGAACTCGACTCCACCACCCCACCCATCACCATCCCCTGCCCATCCTTTCCGAAGCATTGGCCGCCTACGCCTACAAATTTAACCCTGCGTTTAACACTACGCCTACAAAATTTAACATTGCGTTTCCGCCATCCTCCTGTCTTCGGGAGGAGCGAAGGGTACTCTTTCCCTCCGAATCCCGGTGTGGATAAAGAAGTGGCCCTGCCTTTTTGCTATCAAGGGGTGGGTCGAGGACCCCACTCTCCCAGCTCAGGGAGAAGCTGCTGGGGTGGAGGCAGAGTCACCTCAGGGCCTATTTCTTTGGCAGGATTTATACACTAGCGGGACGAGACTTCAGTCCGGCTGCCAATCAGCGCACGAATGCGTTGCCAGCATCTTTGCTGCAGGCCCGACCCAGGAGGGAGGCACTACGGAAATCACGGGGCAAACCGGGGCACAGCGAGCCCCGCCTGGCCAGGGGACTTTATCTACAGCGCAGCGAGCTCCGCCGCTTTGCCGCACAAGCGTCGCTGTTTGGAGGAGGTGTGGAGAAAGGGGGGCGCGGGGCAGCCAATCCCGGCCGCCCTCCGCCACTCCTTCCGCCTCAGGCTCCCAGCTGAGGCCGCAACCCCGCATCTGCGTGCACTCTCCTGGAAGCGCAGGCGGAGGCCCCCGGCTCACCCGCCATGGACGCCGCCGTGCCGCCGCAGCCCCCCACCGAGGGCTCGCCCTGGCCTCCGAGTCCCCTGCCCGCGCCCTTGGGGCTGCTGCGGCTGGACCCCACCGGCGGCGCGCTCCTGCTACTCGGCCTGGCCGCGCTGCTCGGCTGGAGCTGGCTGTGGCGGTGCCGGCCGCCGGGCATCCCCCCCGGACCCGCGCCCTGGCCTGTGGTTGGCAACTTCGGCTTCGTGCTGCTGCCGCCCTTCCTCCGCGGAAAGAGCTGGCTGAGTCGCCGGGCGAAGACCAGAGGCGTGGACCTCGCTTCCCTGGGCTCGCAGGTGCTGCTGACCGACCTGGCCCAAGTCTACGGCAACATCTACAGCTTCTACATTGGCCGCCACCTGGTGGTCGTCCTCAACGACTTCCACAGCGTGCGCGAGGCGCTGGTGCAGCAGGCGGAGGTCTTCAGCGACCGCCCGCGGGTGCCGCTTGTCTCCATCATGACCAAGAAGAAGGGTGAGCTGGGCCGCGGCCGGGAGCCTGGGGTATCGCGGGCCGTGGGAGCGCTCGAGACTGCAGGGTTTGTGCCCCCTGCAGCCGCACGCGCCCTGCCGCCATACTTCTGCATCCGAGCGGAGCCGAGGGGCGATAGCGGCGGGGGCGCCACCTTTTCCGGCGTCTGTAAGGTGCCACCCAGCTGTAACTGAGGAGTGACTCGTTCGTATTTCAAGAGCAGAAGTAGGAAACGCGCCGGAAAATTCAGGAAGTGGGATGGGAGGAAGGGAGTGACAACACGATTTGCAGCCAGGCTGCATCTCTTCAGGGGTAATTCTTTTCTTCCCAGGACCAAGCCTCAGTCTTTAGGCGGTGTGCCCGGAAGAAACTGGGCGGAGCGAGAAAGAGGGAGGGCTATTTTTTCACCCTCTTGAGTTTTGTGGGCAAGAGTTTAAGACACTTGTTTTCCCATTAGATAGAAAGGCCAGAAAACACTTTGGGAGCCTATTGGCACACTTAATACACCGGGTTTGTAGCCGCTGTGACTCCTGCCTATGGCAACCTAATGTGGGCAAATTTTCTAGGTTAGAAAACACGTTATCTGTTGCAATAAAATATCACATTTGCTACCTGCCTTTCTGATTTTCTCTCCACTCTCCTTTTACTTGCACATTTCAAGGTTCTCTTCGGCACAGTAAGCTGATTCTTACCAGGCTTGTGACTGCTTCAGGCCACTGAGTTTGAGCCCAGAATAGCTTTTCACTTGACTGACTGACTCCTCATCATCTCTCAGGCCAATTGTTGTGTTTTGGCACTTTTTTTAGGCACCGTCCAAAACCACAGCTTACTTTTTCACATTCTTAGTTCATTCTGTAAACACTTTGAAAGTATTGAACCTATTACCAAGTGCACCTACCACTGCAATGTCAGCTCTGTGAGAGCAAAGATTTTGTTCATCTTGGTAACCACTGTGCGCCCCCCCACTAGTTGGCACAGAGTAGGTCATCAAGAAGTGAATGAATGTGTGCCTACAAGCAGTTATAGACGCTCTTACCACATCATATTGTAATTTGTGTTGCATCTCTTGTCTTTTTCTGTACGTTTTTAAAGGTAGGGATTAGATTTTCTTCCCTTGATGTCCTTCTTGGTAGACGTATAGTTTGGCCAAAAATTTACAATAAGGCAGTTTCTAAGCATTAGTTGGATCATGGATTATTATCAGATCCCTCTTTATTTAAGAGAGCACTGGGAGCCTGAGGAAATTAGGTGCTTCAGTATCTCAGCTAAAACATTCATTCCTGCAAGAGGCAGGATGTTTTAGGCAATGCTGCCCTTATTCTGGTTGGATGTGTGTTAGACAAAATATGCAGTGAAAGAACTGAGAAAAATTTATGTAGCTGATGAAGGCGATGGACAAGAAAACGTAGAGGAAGAACCATATGTCATAAAGACAATGCTTGTGGACTTCACTTGGAATAGAGAAAAGATCATCTGAATTTGTGTAATTTAAAAGATGGTGAGTAGATGATGCAGACAGACGACCTCACAAAGGAAAAATAAAATTCCTTGAGTAATAGGACAAAGCAGAAATGTCATATGTAGTATCTTCAATGATAACAGGGTAGTTAGAGTTAGTATCAAATCCTGAAGTTAGAGTGAGGGACCATACCTTTCCAAGAAAAGAGGAGACCCAGTAGCACTTGGTGAATGCTGATACAGAAAAACTTGGCCATGGTTAAAAACAGGAAGAGTGACTAAGCTGTGGTTGCCTAGGAAGTAGTTTATGGAGTTTTATTAAACAAAGGCAGAACTCTCTTTTGAGAATTGTTGAAACATGTCTTGACAATCACACACCAAACCAGAGGGACCTTTAACAGAAGCGTATACTCCACTGGTGATGACATGTGTTTACAGTCCTGTACAACACCTGAAGACAAAAAAGTGGACACAGGATTGGCAAATGGCTTCATACACTGAAGGATGACAACCTTTAAGGGTCTACAGTGGATAGTACTAGTAGGGCACGAGACAGTTTACCCTGCAGAACCCACAAAAGGCTCAGGAATTGGAGGTACAGGGGTGAGCCAGTGGGCTAAAAACAACCATTGTTTGCTGCCTATAAAGCATAGTAGAGGAGTTCCTGTTACCACGCTGACCCCCACAGAAAATAGAAAGCAAATGCTCTGGAGAACATTGCGTTTTAGTGACCTCTTGGCCAGCTCAGGATGCAGAGTTGGGGAAGCAGGGTCAGAGAGATGTGGCATTGTACCGTACAAGATGAAAAGTTACCCCTAGATAAAGAGAGGACTCTTAAAGAACCTAACTCAATGAATTAGACAATGAACATGCAACAAATCCGGCCACCAGCAAAAGAAAACAAGGAAATTTGCTTGCCGTGGCCTGGATGCTGACAGAGAAAATTTTCTCTCCCACCGCTAATCTCTATTGCAGCTACTCTGCCCTTTTAGTGCAGAAGCTATGGACTATTTGTAAGTAAATTACAGTGACTCAGTAACTGGTTGGATTCTAGTAAAACTTTATTTATCAACCCTGATGTTTGAGTTTTATATCATTTTCCTGTAGCACAAATATTCTTTGGATTTTTTTTCCAACCATGTAGAAATGTAAAAGGTAGTCCTATCTTTCTGGCCGTATAAAAAGAGGTGGCAGGCGGTATTTGACCTTTGGTCTCTAGTCAGATGACCACTAAACTAGACTTTAAGTAAGCTTCTTAAAAATTTAAGGGTGAGCACTTACCCTGTTTCTCCCAATGCTAAAGAAGGCAAGAAAGAAGGGGAAAAAGAAAACAAAGCAGGACATAAAGAAAGTGCAAAATGGTGTTAGGAATAGTATTTATATTAAATGTAAATGGACTAATCTTATAGGCTAAAAGATTGGCAAAATGGACTTTTTAAAAAAATCTAAATATATGTTGTTTTAAGAGAGATATACCCACCCCCTAAAAAGGAGGCATACCCCAAACATAAAGATATGTTCAAGTTCAAGATAACGGAAAGGAAAAGAGCATTATGCTAAGTGAAATAAGCCAGGCAGAGAAAGACAAGTACCCTTTGATTTCACTGGTATGTGGAATTTAATGAACAAACTGAAGTAACAGGCAAAGTAGAGAGAGACTTACAGATAAAGAGCAGGCTGACAGCCGCAGCGGAGGGGATTGTGGGGGACAGATTGAGCAAAACAAAGCAAAACAAAAAAAATAGGAAAGGGTCTTATGGACATGGACAACAAATGTGGTGGTTGAGGGGGGTGGGAGGTTGTGGGAGAAGGTGGAAGAGGGTATAGGGGGTATAAATGGTGATGGAAAAAATTAAAATAAAAAATTTTTAAAGAAACTACTTTAAAAAGAAAAGCTGATGTATTATTGACAAAATACACTTTGATTTCATTGTCAGGAATAAAAGGGCATTGCATGATGATAAGAGTTTTTTCAAACAAGGAAGATATAACAATTCTAAACTTGAATATACCTAACAATATTGTCTAGTATATATAAAAATTCTTAACCATTTGGAAGTTTTATCACATACCAGGCTAAAAAACAAGCTCATCACTGTCAAAAATCAATATGAGACAATTGAGCTGGGTGGCAAAAGAGAATCATAGTAGAAAAAAGATTTTTTAATTAAACTGTAATAAAAATACATGCAAACAGTACCTGTGGTCTATAGTTAAAGAGGTACCAGGGGCACATCGCAGGGCTTTATCACTTACTAAGATAAAGTCCTGAAAATTAATTAGTTAAAAGACCAACTTTATATATCCAAAAAAGAACAAAAGAATAAACTAAAATGAAAAAAGAGGAACATGTCATAATCCTAGACAAATTCTTCCATAGAGCAAGAATACACCCTGGCTCATTTTCGGAGGCCAGTATATCTGAAAGTACATCATGAGAAAGGAAATTTATAGGCATTTTCATTTATGACATGAATTTTTTTTAAATTAGGAAACCAAGTCCTACATATTTTTTGAAAAGCATAAAAACATAACTGGAGTAGAATTTATTCTTGAATTGCAAGCAAGTCCAATTATCAAAAAGAAAACAATTGTCAAATTAATCTATAAATTAAATCCAATCAAAATCCCCAAGACAGTTTTTAAAAAATAGAGCTTGACCAGATGATTAAGTTTTGTATAAAGTTAAAGCACCAAGAATAATCAAAAACAATTTTGAAAATGTACATGATGGTGGTAGTAGTGGGGGGGGGCAGACAGGGAAACCTCTCCATTAGATATTAGATTAATTATAAAGATTCCATATATCTTACTATAACGTAACAGTAATTTCTTTTGTTTTTTTACGTCCTAATTCCTGGCACATAGTAGGTATCCCGAAAGATCTATTAAGTGAATGAAGCATGTCATTGAAAGTAGCAGAAATGAAGTAGATTTACAATGGGAAAGGAGAAGAACTGGCTGAAGCAATAAAGCACACCATGGAGGGTAGGAGGATGAACTAGGTTACAGGAAACGAGGAATATCTGAGAGCAATACTGTCGGGTTTGATGGTGGAAGATGTATAACATAAGTGAGAGTCGAATAAGATGTAGTTGTGGATGACCTTGAGTTCAGGTGTTTTTAAATCAGGGCTGTTGCCAACAACAGTCATTTTAGATTACCTGCCCATTATTTGGTTCCAAACTTTGATATCTGGTGTTCTAACCCAGTTGGACTATCAGTAAATTGAGCTTATATCTAACAAGCTCCTGCTTTGTGCCCAGCACTTTACCAGAAGCTGGGATTTTAATGGTGAACACAACCAGTATTTTTCCTGCCCTCGTGTGCAGTCTGCCACCATACTAATCCTTCTGCTCAGAATGTTCAGAATATGGATGTATCCAGCCTGAAATGTTTTCTAAGCCTGGATTCACTCTCATGAAAATGAGATTTTGAAAAGTACACTTTCTAAGTCTAGAAATTGGAACTCATTGCTTTTCGTTTCATCAGCAGTTAGTATCCATAAGAATAAGCTGTACAACAAAATTTTTCCCTAATCATTGCATGTGATTTTTGTTATTAGAAACATATATACCATCTAGACAACTATACTTTGCTATCCTTTGTCTTGGCTGCTGATCTTTATCTTTCTGTGAACTTTGCACAAGTGACGTGAGAAATACCGAATACATTCCTAGCATGTCCTGGTGAGTATTATCAGACATGGCTCACTCTCTCAATTTTTTCCTTGTGTGTCCTTTTGCAGGGATTGTATTCGCACGTTACGGTCCAGTCTGGAGACAACAGAGAAAGTTCTCTCATGCAACTCTTCGTCATTTTGGCTTAGGAAAGCTTAGCTTGGAGCCCAAGATTATCAAGGAATTCAAATACGTGAAAGAGGAAATGCAAAAGCATGAAGGAGAGCCCATCAACCCTTTCCCCATTGTCAACAACGCTGTCTCTAACATCATTTGCTCCATGTGCTTTGGACAGCGCTTTGATTACACCAATAGTGAGTTTAAGAATATGCTTAATCTTATGTCACGAGGGTTAGAACTCTGTCTGAACAACCAGCTCCAACTGGTCAACATATGCTCCTGGCTTTATTACCTTCCCTTTGGACCATTTAAGGAATTAAGACACATTGAAAAAGATATTACCACTTTCCTTAAAAAAATCATCAAAGACCATCGAGAGTCTCTGGATGTTGAGAATCCTCAGGACTTCATAGATATGTACCTTCTCCATGTGGAGGAAGAGAAGAAAAATAATAGCAATAGTAGTTTTAATGACGATTACTTATTTTATATCATTGGGGATCTCTTCATTGCTGGGACTGATACGACAACTAACTCTCTGCTTTGGTGCCTTCTGTACATGTCACTGAACCCTGACGTACAAGGTAATTAATGTTTCCTTTATTCATGGCAAAACTAGGTTGTTTAAATTAGGATCAGTCACCGGGTGATCCTGTGGGCCCTAGCACTAAGCAATGTCTTCAGAGTAGAAAACAAAATGGAAATACTTGCATCTCATAGGGAGTTGGTATGGTGTTAGCAGTGAAACTCCAGTTTCTAGATGGTGTTATACTGCTTTAAATCTTTACAGGCCTGATTTGTGTGGAATCTGTGATGAAAAAAGAAATTTACAGATGAATAACAATTTAGAGCTAGAGAGGGTAATAATGGTCATCAGAACCCATTCATCTCATTTTGAAAATGGACAACAGAGGCCCAGAGAAGTTATGTGACTTTCATGAGTTCACACAGCTAGTTCCACCACATCAATACCAATAGGCAGTGAATGCCAGTGACCATTCATAGTGGAAGAACACAGGGAAGGATAGTATATCAGTTTTATTGCTCCTATAACACATAATCATAAACTTAGCATCTTAACACAAATTTGTTATAGTTCTATTCATTAGAAGTCTGACATGTGTCTCACCGGGCTAAAATCAAGATGTTGGCAGGGTTGCATTCCTTCTTGGAGGATCTAGGGGAGAATCAATTTCCATTTTCCGTCATCACTGCAGCCAGAAATGTTGCATCTCTCTGCCCATTCATCCAAGGTCACATTTCCCTCTGACTCTAAACTCCACTGGGTGAAGTTCTCTCATTTTAAAGCCCAGGTAATTACATTAGACATCCCCAGACACTTGAGGATAATCTCCTTATCTCTAGGTCTTTACTTTAATCACGTTGGCCAAGACTTTGGCCAGGTAAGGTAGTCTTAGCATTTACTGGATTCGGGGGATTAGGTTGTGGACATCTTTGAAGGGGCAAGTTTTTCGTAATATAGATGAGATTGCGCCTCCCTGTATTAGTTAATCTGTTGATGTGTTGGGACACATTATCCCAACATTTAGCACCTTGAAACAGTAACATTTCACAGAGTTTCTGAGGATAAGGAATCTAGGAGTGGCTCAGCTTGGATGGCCTGGCTTAGGATTTCTCACGGGACTGTGGTCAAATCTGGCTGGGGTTGCAGTCATCTCTGAACTTGACTGGGACTGAAGGACCCACTTCCAAGATGGCCGACCCACTTGACTACTGGCTGCAGGCCTTACCGCTTGGACATTTTATGGAGCTGCTTGACTTGGCCCCAGTGAATGAATGGCCAAGACAGGAGCTACAGTGTCTTTTATAACCAAGTTCACAACTGACATGCCAACTCTTCTCCTTTATTCTGTTGGTCACTTGGACCAACTCAGTACAAGGTGGGAGGGGACTGCTTAAGAATGTGTAAACCAAGAGGCGCAGGGTCATTGAGGGCCACGTCGAGCTACCACGTATTGTCACTCATAAAAGCTTAAGAGAGTCTGTCCGATGTTGATTTGAGAGAATACTTCAGAGGCCTCCTGAATACAGAGTGCTTCCTCTTTTGCCCTCTACCTGCTCTGTTATCCGTTAAGGTCACAGAGTGGTACAGGGCCCCTGGGCTAGCTGGCTCCAGTTGGACTATCTGACCAATACTTCACTTCACTGGTGATGCCTCAGGCCCGCACTGCCAATTTACTGATTGTGTTGACGGTGGTGGAAAGTGGGTGTAGGGGGGCAGTCTCTACTCACTCCTGTCTTATCCACTGGTTTATTCTTTCCTTTTTTTTGTATAGGCAAGGTTCATGAAGAAATTGAAAAGGTCATTGGTGCTGACCGAGCCCCTTCCCTCACTGACAAGGCCCGGATGCCCTACACAGAAGCCACCATCATGGAGGTGCAGAGGCTGACTATGGTAGTGCCACTTGCCATTCCTCACATGACCTCAGAGAGAACAGGCAAGTCTTGAGCCTTCCGCCCTGGGTGCCTTTTGGGAAGCACAACCCCTTAATCCAGAAGAGTGAGGTGAGGGTAGGGTGACCATCACCTAGCTTGGTCCTTTTCACGGTTTAGCATCGTGTCACGGACCGTCAAATGTCCAGGCATTGCTTCATTCTGAGTGGCTCACTATTTATTGTCTGGCCTCCCAGCCCAGCTTCTTTTTGTGAACAGCTCTCTAGTCTTCAGAGCACAGACGCTCACACTGGTCAAACAAATTGTGCCGCCATTTACGGTGGCTGCACTGACAGAAGAAACTCTAGGATTAACAAAGCGTCTGCGTCTCTGTCCTCTTCTTAGAGACCAGAAGAGCTAGTCTAAATACGGAATTAAGTATTTTAACTGGGAATGATCTTACTTCAACTGTTACAATTCTATAACTGAAGCGTAAGTAGTAAAGAATTAGAAGACCCCATCAGATTCTATGGGTACCGTTTCAACCCCTCACAGTGAAATGTGTCCTTTTGGTCATGCCCTTGACACATAGGGTGTTCAAAGGTAGGTTTACAGTTGTTCATGTAGAAAATAATACAATAATTAATAAATAATAATACAAAAATAAACTGTATAGTCCAAAGTGTAAACAAATTTTTGCCTCACCTCGTACAGGCAGTCAGGCTCTCTGTAAACATTCCTCCTCGCAAGGAATTTACCTTCTGGAGACCATAGTGTCACAGGCTTAAATCTAGTTATGAGACAGTTGTAGGTGGCAATCACGTATAGGTGACATTTAACCATTTCTTTGCTACAAATTAGATACGCTATGTGTGCACTATCTTTTGGGCCTTGTTTAAAGTGCATATGAAATTTTTAGCACTTTAAGAGGCAGTGCTGACTTCCCTGTACGTCCTTTTACCTTAGTTTATGTTCTCATCCTATATCGTGTGGCCATAAAAGACCATAAATTGTATAGTTGTTTACAAGTATTTCAATATTAGGAAACTGGGTTCTTTGAGAAAACTTACCTGGTAAGCACTGTGATTTGTTTTAGTGTATTCTCTTAATTGCAGTGTTTGTGTGGCTGATCTAGTCCATTACCTCAGCATTTGTCAGAGCGGCTCTGAGGCTGGGTCCTGGGGCGGTATGGAGAAAAGGACGCCTGTTGATAAGGTCTTGTTCTGCCTGCAGGTACCTCAAGGCTCAGGCTCAGCAAATTAAGAAGCGGGATATGTCACTAGATGTTTTCTTGATAACGATGTTTACAGAGAACTGTTTAGCAAAAAGCATGCTGAATGACACTGGGTTTTTTGTTTGTTTGTTTGTTTGTTTGTTTTAGTGCTCCAAGGATACACTATTCCTAAAGGCACAGTGATAGTACCCAACTTGTGGTCAGTGCACAGAGACCCAGCCATTTGGGAGAAACCTGATGATTTTGACCCTAATCGATTTCTGGATGATCAAGGACAACTCATTAAAAAAGAAACATTTATTCCTTTTGGGATAGGTCAGTTAACTTTTATTTTCTTCATGGCATAACTTAAAATGAAGTAGAATCAAAAGAATCTTTTATAGTTTCATAATACTGTTTTTAAAAAATTTCTTTCTTGGCAAGCTAACATAAGAGAAAAGCTAAATAATTTAGATGATACATCTCCACTATGTTCATTTCAGATTTTGAAAACAAAATGAAAGCAGTGTGGTTTTAAATCTTTAAATATGCCCAGAAATCTTCATTTGTGAACTGCTTGGTCAGGCGACTGCCTGAGTCCTAGGGAACTGTTGGCGTTAAGAGTAACTCTTGACCTGCTGGGCTGGTAGGTGAGAGGGGGTGGTTCTCTGTTCTCATCACTCCCTCATTTTGGTACCCAGACTAGGACATGTAGGATTCTTTCTATAGACAAGGAGTGCTCCAGGGAGCCTTAACCTGATTTATTTTCCCCCAATTATCCAGGTAAGAGCACAGGATAGAAATGAGTCTTTACTTAAGTAGGAGGAGACAAGGTAGCCACCACCTTGGATCTGTCTCTAGTGCCAATCTAGGATGAGGTTAGATTTTTATGCATAGGGGCTGAAATGTGAACTTCCTGTATAAAAATTCTCATCAGCATGACTGTGGGAGGTCATGCGGTATATGTGGCAATTTTATTTTAAAACTCTATATCAGCATTTAAAACACTCAGCTTAGATATTTCACTTAAATGTGTCCTTTTCGAGTTGGGAAATGGGGTGGCAGTATAATCCTTGCTTTTTTTCTGATCTCATTTTAGGGAAGCGGGTGTGTATGGGAGAACAGCTGGCGAAGATGGAACTGTTCCTGATGTTCGTGAGCCTAATGCAGAGTTTCACATTCGCTTTACCTAAGGATTCTAAGCAGCCCAACCTGAGTGGAAGATATGGTCTAACTTTAGCCCCACATCCATTCAGTATAATCATTTCAAAGAGGTAAAGGACATCTCCAAAAAGAGATGGTGAAGCAGAGTGTAAATACATGTCTTCTAAACACATTCTTTCTTCTGTAGTCAACAGCACATCCAGGTTAGGCTCACAGTAGAGATTAAAAAGGGGGTAGAACATACGGGAGCATTTATCTGGAACATGAGGAGTCATCCTCCTGTCTGTGACTTAGGGGGTGGGACAGAAGTACTGGACTTGGAAACAGGAGATCTGAATTTTTCTCCCAGTGGCTTCCACCAGTGAGCACTTGTTCTCATATCTCAGTGCCTTACTCTTTTCCTGTGGTAACAAAACTTACCATCTAGCTCTCAGCACTAACAAAGGTCAAATGCCCGTGTCTTTTCTGACATCACTAAAACACTGTTAAGTTCTGAAGAAAAAATTTAGGAATCAAAGGAAGACCTACCTGTTTAAGACCTGTGACAATATGAAAGTGGTGTTCAGTGTTCAGACTTAAATACTTTGTCAGAGAAGGATGCCAGTTTAAGCTGACAGCTTTTCTTGGCACAGATCCTTTGTCAGTTTGGGTGGCCTTGTTTTGCCCGTGTTAGTCTTTTTGTTTATGATTTTAGTTTTCACTTTTTGTAAACATGAGAGGAAGTGGACCCTGCTCCAGTAATGTTGAGAAAAGGTCTGAATTTCTATGTCTCCCTTCTAATGCAACTACATAAACAGCCTGGATAAAGAAGTGGCTTCATGGCAGAATTCCCTTAGGCCGAGTTACTAGCAAAGATAGAGCTCTGCCTTTTGACTCGAGCCCTGAATAGTGAGCGTGGGGATTTTGATACTGGCATTCATCAAAAAAGGATTCAGATCGTACTGAACATTTCTTTCCTGTTCTCCTACAACTAGCCTAATGTAGCTTATCTTTAAATACTACTCTCAAAGACAGAAAAGCATTCTTCTTAAGATAAATAAATGGTTTCTAATTTAGAAGGCACCTCTAGCAATGAAGTTCTCAGAAAAGGTAATGACCTCCTTCAGGGGTGGTTTGGAAAGGTCTGGGTGCATTTTTGGTTACTACAGTGATGGATTTGCTACTGGCCGTTCGCTGCCTAAGGCCAGGATGCTAAATGTCTGAGCAATTCTGTACACGAATTGTCCTGCCCAGTATGCCAATATTTCTCCTAATGAAAACACAGTGCAAACAATGATTAGCCTTGCCCTTTGTTCATCCATTGTACCTCATACTTGTATAGGAGTAATCATGATAATGATATAAACAACTATTTTTTTGCACCTCCCCTTCTGCCGGCATCATATTTAATGCTTTACTTGTAGGCATACAAATTCTTACAGAAACTCTATTAAGAGGATTCTATTTTGCAGCTGATAAAGTGGAAGCTTAGAGATGTTTAGGCACCTAGGTAAAAGGTACCATTGTTCATTTCGAACTTAACAGTGTTTTTGTGTCTGGAGAGTTCTCTCTGAAGCACTTCTCTGTACTGCCGCCACTTGACCCCATAGCAGTCTACCCATCTGCATTTTCAATATGGACAAAGGAAATACAGGCTAATCTTTAGGTGCCTTGAAGATTTTTGTTAATTAAAAAAAAAACTGATAAACTAAATTCCCGGGAACAAACTAAGTAAATGGAGAGGCTGTCGCATGGATTTTAGATGAGATATACGTGTGGATTAAAAGGCACCTTGAGCAAGACAGTTTGTTCCTAATCTGGAATTTTATGTGCTTTTGAATGGCACTAATAACTTGGGATTGGTAAGTTTATTACTCCTTAAAATTACACATGCTTAATTTCAGCTTGCCTAACAAAAGTTTGTAGCTTACTGCAAAAAAAAAACAAAACAGACTGTTCTGTGAGACTATGTTGAAATCAGATGTTTATTCAATTTTTAAATGTTATGCCTCACCCTGTAGCACTTTAAAAACAGCTTTATGTGGCAAGTCACCGAAAGGGCTGTTAATGCTTTCCTTGCATATGTTGACATTTTACGATCTTATACTTTGTGATTTCCTTGAAATGTAAAACTTATAGTACTTCGTTTTATGAATCTGCCACGGTATAATTAGTCTTCATGTCTAGCATAATTTTATGCTTTTATTAAACATTTTATCTTAACTTTGATAGTGTCAGTTTTGGCTTTTTGTTTCTTGTTTTATTTTAAGTGCTAAACAAAATTTTGTTTTACCAGATGTCAACTTAGGAAATGAAAGAGGGAGTAGACCTCCAAAAAGCGAAATGGCTACAGTATTACATCAGCAGTTAGACGGTTGGGTAAATAGTTACTCTCCGGACTGTATCACAGCCCAAGTTTATTGTTTGCCATGTCAAGTCCAGCATCATTTGAGAAAAAGGATGAATCTGAACAAGCTGTTTTGGCAAACTGTTTTTTCAATTTATTGTCTTCAATTTATTTTTAAATTACAGTTCATATACAACAGGATATTAGTTTCAGGTTTACAGCGTAATGATTAAACATTTATATTCCTTATGATGTGATCACTCCAGTTAAGTCTAGCACCCATCTGACACCACACATAGTTACAATATTATTGAGTATATTCCCTAAGCAGTACTTTACATCCCTGTGACTATTTTTATATAACTGACAATTTGTACTTCTTAATCCCTTTCACCATTTTTACCCATCACCCCAACGCCCCTCCCATCTGGTACCTATCAGTGTATCTTTATACATGAGTTTGCTTGTTTTGTTTCTTTTGCTTTTTAGATTCCACATATAAGTGAAATCATATGGTGTTAGTCTTTCTCTGTCTGACATATTTCAGTTACCAAAATACACTTTAGGTCAATCCATGCAGTTGCAAATGGCAAGATTTCATTCTTTTTTATGGTTGAGTGATCCTGCATTTTATATATGTACCACATGTTCTTTATCCACTCATCTATTGCTGGACACTTAGATTGCCTCCAGATCTTAGCTGTTGTAAATAATGCTGCAATGAACATAGACATGTATAAATCTTTTTGAATTAGTGTTTGAATGTCTTCAGATAAATATCCAGAAGTGGAATTGCTGGGTCACATGGTAGTTCTATTTTTAATTTTTTGAGGAACCTCCATACTGTTCTCCAAAGTGACTGCACCAATTTACAGTGCCACCAACAATACACAAAGTCCCCTTTTCTCTGCATCTTTGCCAACATTCGTTTGTTGATTTATTGATGATAGCCATTGTGACAAGTGTGAGGTGATATCTCATTGTGGTATGAATTTGCACTTTGATGATTAGTGATGTTGAGCATCTTTTCATATGTCTATTGGCCATCTGTATGTCCTCTTTGGAGAAATGTCTGTTTGGGTGTTCAGTCCATTTTTAAATCAGATTTTTTTTGTTTGTTGTAAGTTGTATAAATCCTTACATTATTTAGTAATTTTTAAAAATATGGAAGACTTTACAAATTTGCATGTCATCCTTGAGCAGGGGCCAGGCTAACCTTCTCTTACCGTTCAAATTTTAGTATATGTGCTGCCAAAGCAAGGGCTTCTTATATATTTTAGATTTTAACCCCTTATTGGATGTACAATTGGAGAGTACCTTCTTCCACTAAGTAGTTTGTATTTTTTTGTTCTTTCTTCCATTATGCAAAAATTTTTCATTTAGTGCAGTTTTATTTTTTTCTTTTGTTTTCTTTGCCTGCACATCAGAAAAAATATATTGCTAAGAGTGATGTCAAAGAGTTTACTGAATATGTTTTGTTTTATGAGTCTTACGCTTTTGAATCTTACATTTAAGTGGTTAATCCATTTTGTGTTTATTTTTGTGTATGGTGTAAGAAAGTAGTCTAGTTTCTTTTTTCTATTTCATTATCTGTCCAGTTTTTCCAACACGATTTATTGAAGAGACTGGCTTTACCACATTGTATATGCTTGCTCCCTTTGTCATAGATTACTTAACCATATAGGCGTGGGTTTATTTCTGGGATCCCTATTTACTTTTCCATTGGTCTGTGTGCCTGCTTTCTGCCGGCACCATGCTGGCTTCATTCATTACCACAACCTTGCAATATAGTTTGATATTGGGTGGGATTTACTTCCAGCTTCATTCTTCTTTCTCAGTGATGCTTTGGCTATTTGGAGTCTTTTGCAGTTCCATGTAAATTTTAGGATTATTTGTGCTAGTTCTGTGGAATATGCTATTGGTATTTTTATAAGGATAGCACTGAAGGTATAGATTGCTTTGGTTAGTATGAGCATTTTAACAATGTTAATTTTTTTAATCCATTAACACAGCATATGCTTCCATTTATTTTTACCTTCAGTTCTTTTCTTCAATGCCTTATAATTTTATGAGTACAATTCTTTTACCTCCTTGGTTAAATATATTCCTACATATTTTATTTTTTGATGCAATTGTAAATGGAGTTGATTTTTAATCTCTTATCTTTGATAGTGTGTCATTGGTGTGTAAAAATGTGACCAATTTCTAAATATTAATATTGTGCTACTTTATTGAATTCATTTATTAGTTCTCATAGCTTTTTGGCAGAATCTTTATGGGTCTCTCAAAGCCTTTATTTTGTTGAGGTATGCTCCCTTTGTTCAGATTGCTGAGAGTTTTTCATTATAAATGGGTCGGATTTGTCAGATGCTTTTTCTGGGTATGTTTATGTGATCGTGTGATTTTTATCCTTCATTTTGTTTATGTGGCATATCAGATTAACTGATTTTTGGGTACCGAGCAAACCTTGCATCCCAGGAATGAATCGCACTTGATCATAGTGTATGATTTTTTTAATGATTGCTGAATTCAGTTTGCAAATACTTTCTTGAGGATTTTTGCACATATATTTACCAAAGTTGTTGGCCTATAATTCACTTTTCTTTGCAGTGTCTTTGTATGGCTTGGTATCAGGATAATGCTGCTCTGTAAAATAGTTTGGGAGCCATCCTTCTGCTCCAATTTTTTGGAATAGTTTGAGGATAGGTGTTAATTCTTTTTTGAATGTTTGGTAAAACTCACTTGGGATGCCATCTGATCCAGGATTTTTGTTGGTTGGGAGTGTTTTGATTACTAATTTGACTTCATTAGTAGTTTTCAGTCTATTCAGATTTTCTGTTTCTTCCTGATTCAGCCTTGGAAGATTGTATGTTACTAGGAACTTAACCATTCCTTCCAGGTGGTCTATCCTATTGGCATATGATTGTTTGCGGTATTATCGTAGCACCCTCTGGATGTCTGTAGCGATGGTTGTCACTTCTCTTTCATCTCTGACTTTACTTATTTGAGCCCTCTCTCTCTTTTTTTCTTGATGAGTCTGGCTGTTGGTTTGTACTCTTATTTTTGAAAGAATCAGCTCTTAGTTTCACTGATCTTGATTATTTTTTTAGACCCCATTTCATTTATTTCTGAAAAGATATTTTTATTTCCTAAGAAGATTTGTCTGTTTCTTATTGAATGGCCTTGGTACTCTTGTTGAAAATGATTTGACCATATATCTGAGGATATATACTATGTTTTAAAATAGTGAATCACAAAACCCTTTTGTACTAACACCAGAATATTCAGATGAACCAATGACATAAAATAGAGCATAAGCCCGTATCTTCTAGTATGTAAAGTTGCCCCACACTATGAAGTAACGGGAAACCATATTTAAAAAACAAGTGTGCTAGAGCCTATTGGTTAATTACTTAGGAAATTATAGTAAATGTTTCCCACTTTCCACTTATCAAAATTAATCCCAAAAGGTCTAAAAAGTAAAAAATAATATATGTATTTATATGTCTCTGAAACTTTTGATATAAGAATGGGGAGCTACTTTTGTTAGCTTACAAATGTAGTGGACTTAATCACAAAAGTAAAACAGAATACATTTAGTGATACAAAAATAGAAAGCAATTCCAAAAAAAGCAGTTGGCAAGTCATAAAAAATTCTTGTATAATTCTTAAAACACCAATATCCTTAATGTACAAAGTGTGTATAAATCAATGAGTAGTAGAACATCCCAGTTTTTAAAATAGCCAAAGATATTTTAAAAATTGAAAATACAAGTGACCAATGTATATGGAATAATGTTAAACCATTCAAAAATGCATAAAACAGTAAGACAGTAATTTTTACTCATTGAAATTTAAAAATGAATTTATAAAGGAAAATACCAAGTATTGATAAGTGAGATACATTCATAAACTGTTATTGGCAATGAAGACTGGAACTACTTTTCTGGATAAAATTTAAGAGTATGTACAAAGATTCTTATAGTATTTATAGTATTATAATATTATGAACCTCAGCCCTCTCCCCAGAGCCAAGAAGCCCAGACTCTTCTCACACATCCCTCTTCCACTCCGCCTTTCCTCTGCCGGTATGCAGGGTAAGTGGCTGCAAATGAAATTTTGTGTGTTGGCACTTTAAGAGGCTCTCTGCATCTCTAGCTGTCTCTCCCTGGTGGGCAGAATCCCTGCTGCTTTTCACAACCAGATGTTATTTGGGTTCCTTCCTGGTTCTAGTGCTGTAGGCAGGGGAGCACCATGTGGGGTTTAGACCCCGCACTTCTCAGGGGGACCCCCAGGCAGCTGAAAGTTCCTCCAAACTTCAGCTGCCACCTCTAAGAGTCCAGCCATTTCTCTCATGCCTCCAAACTCCCTACCAGTCTAGTAGTGAAGTGGTTTCTCTCATGTGTCCTTGGTTATAGGCTTCTTTCCATATAGTGTTCAGTTGGTTATTCAGGATAATTTTTCTTTAATATAGTTGTAATTCCAGTTTGGTCCTGTGAGGAGGTTAGTGTCACTTCCTCCTACTCCATCACCATCTTGGGTCCCTCCTCCCCAATTCTGTAAATAGGCAAAAGATACCAAAAATTTGAAAATATAAATGACCAATGTATGAAATATTTAAAATCTTCAAAAATACAGCTAAAACAGTAAGATAGTACATTTTACCCATTGGATTTTAAAGACAGTATTGTAAATGAAAATGCCAAGTTATTAATAAGTGAGATGTATTCATAAACTTGTTGGCAGTAAAGACTGGAACTACATTTCTGGATAAAATTTAAAAATATACACAAAGGTTCTTAAAGTATTTGTTCCTAGATTGGATCCTGGAACAGAATACTACATTGAGGGAAACAAAACAGTGAATCCCAATAAAGTCTGAAGTTTAGTTAATAGTATTGTACCAATGCTAATTTCTCCTTTTTTGACAAATATGCCATGGCTATGTAAGATGTCAAAATCGGGAAGGTGGGTGAAAGGAACATGTGAACTCTCTGCACCACTCTTCATCTTTACTGTAAGTCAAAAATCACTGTAGGACAGGAGCAATTCTGTGGCGTCAGAGGACCTCCAGGGCTCTCCCCACTAAGTTACAAGTTGGACAGCTATAATTCTACAAAGCATTCCCTGCTCAACACTCCAACATGTCTGACACAGCTGACATGGGCATATTTGAGCAAACAGCGCTGATGGACGGTGAGGGGAGGTCAGACACAGAAGCCGACTGCTGTCTGGTGCTCACCCTGTCCCCTAGCAGACACCATAGCAGTGACTGACAGCAGTGATGGTTCGTGGTGCAACCCCCATTGGGCAAACCAGAGGGGCAGAGACAGGAATCGGTCCTGGGTGGCTGGCACACACTGAGGCTGTGCCACGGGGCAGGGCAGCAATGTAAAGGGTCCAGAGTCCTAGCATTCCTCGCACCAGACAAAGGATTCTGCAGAGCCGGGAGCACGTGGGCCCTATCCACCTGTGGCCTCTCTGGCAGTAAAACCCTCACTTGGCAGATCGCAAAAGGGCCAACCTATGTGGTCTGTACTCCTCGCAGCTAAATCCACTGAAGAGAACAGAGCCCCAGATATGACAACCCGTTTTCCCCTGCGCGCCTTTCCCCCCCACCAATCGCAGCACAACCTTGTAGAGGCAGCTGGGTCAACCCAGACTGAGCAGCTCTGCTGGCAGCGACAGGAAGGCACCAGCATCAGGAACACACAGAAGACCCATAGTCTGCACTTCCGAACCTACAAGAGGAATACCCTGAGATAGACGCAATTACAACGTAAAGGGGACTCCTCCTAGTGGGAGAGGGCACTTTTTCCATGACTGAAGCAACACCACCCCAGAGATTCCAGAAGCCTAGGAGTACACTTAAGAGAAAATAAAAACTTGCGATTTAGCGCCACCTACTGGAAAACAGATAGACCTCTACGGACCAACTTGCTAAACACTGAAGTGGTCAAGTACTTTTTAAAAAAATTTTCACTCCCACAAATGCTCAGGTAGAGAAATAATCCATAAAGCACAGTGAATAACTAAGTTAACAAGGGAATTCAGAAAGAAAATGAAAAGCCTCCAGAACATAACACATGAAGACTGTGACTTAAAAGACAGGGCATTCAAGATTGCAGATCTAGAAAAACTCAATGAGATACAAGAAAACTAAGAAAAATAATTAATTCAACAATCTTAGAAATAAAATCGATAAACAAAAGGAGTATTTCACCAAAGAGACTATAAAAAAGAACCAAACAGACATTCTGGAGATGAACTCAATAAATGAGATGAAGAATGAATTAGCGAGCTTAGGAAACTGGGCAGACCAGATAGGAGAAGAATTAGTGATATAGAAGATAGGAATCTAGAAATGACCCATGTAGAATAAGACAGAGAATTGAGAGTAAAAAAAAAAAAAAAAGGTGAATGTACTAGAACTATCTGACTCCATTAGATAGAGCAATAAAGTATAATGGATATACCAGGAGAATGGAACTAAGAGCCCATTCAAAGAAATAATCAACAAAGACTTCCCAAATCGACGGAAAGAACTGAATCCACAAACTCAAGAAGCTAACAGAGTACCCAATTATCTCAATACAAAAAGGCCTCCTACAATGCATATTATTTTAAAATTATCAAAATTAAAGACAATTCTCAAGGCAGCCAAGGAAAAGTAAATGTTAGCCTAAAAAGGAAACTCTATTAGATTATCATTGAATTTTCCAGCAGAAACCATGCAAACTAGGAGAGAGTGAAATAAAATATTCAAATTATTGAGGGAATCTACCAGCCAATAATAATATATCCAGTAAAATTATACTTTAGATATGAGGGAGAAATAAAGGTTTTTCCAGATATACAGAACCTGAGGGAATTTATCACCACAAGACCTACATTGTAAGAAATGCTGACAGGTGCTCTTCTACCTGAAACAAAAAGACAAAAGGATATAAAACTATTAGCAAGATAACTAATAGACAGAAGCAGGAAACTGCAAATCTTGTTCATAATAGGGTATTAAACACTTATTTTTAGCATAAAGGCTAATGGAGGTAAAGAAACTTTAGAAAAGACAAAAGCTACTGTAATTTGGAAATGAACACAGCATAAAAAGGAAAAATTTGTGACAACAAAAACATAAAAGTGAATGGGGGAAGGACTGAACTTGCACAGGTGAATGGAGTAGCAATCAGAAGAGAAAGGACTGTTGTATATGTGAAAATTTATTTTGCATAAACCTAATGGTAACCACCAAAAAACATCTAGAACTGAGACACATAACATAAAAAAAGAGAAAGTAGAGAAAAAATTATAGAATACTACCAAACTAAAATAACAGACAGAAACACGAGGGAAAAGAAACAGTGGAGACACAGAGCTACCAGAAAACAAAAGATAAAAAGGGTATAAGAAATCCTCATTTATCAATACTCACCTAAATGCACATAGACTGAACTCACAAATTAAAAGGCACAGAGGAGCAGGATGCCCTGGCCAGATGGCTCAGGGTTGCAGGTTAGATCCCCAGTCAGGGCATATACAGGGGTTAACTGATGAATGCATGGGTGAGTAGAACAGCAGTTTGATGTCTCTCTCTCTAAGGGCAATAAAAAAAAGGCACAGAAAAACAGAATGGATCAAAAAACAAATCTCAACTATTAATATATGTTGCCTTCAGGAAACACATCTCAGCTACAAAGACAAACTGACTCAGAGTGACAGGGCAGGGGAAATGATTCTTCAAGCAAATGGTGTCCGTAGAAAATGGTGTAGCTGTACTTACATCAGACAAAATATATTTCAAGACTCAAAAGATACCAAGGGACAAAGATGGACATTTTATAATGATAAAGAAGACATCACATTAAAAAGACATAACACTTACTAATATACATATACACCCAATCTGGGAGGACCAAAATATATAAAACAACTACTAACAGAAGTAAAGGGAGATACTGACAAAAAACCCAAAATTATAGTGGAGACCTAAATACATCATTGGCAGCAATGGATAGATCATCCAAACAAAAATCAATAAGGAATTAGCCTTAAATGACACATTAGACCAAGTGGACACGATCGACATTAACAGTTTTTCATCCCAGAACACCAGAATATACATTCTTCTCCAGTTCACATGGAACAATCTGAAGGATTAAACCATATGTTGGGGCACAAAACTAGCCTCATCAAATTTAAGAAGATTAAAAACATAGCTAGCATATTTTCCCACCACAATGTTCTCTGTATTTGGAAATCAACTACAAAAAAGATATATACATTCATATGTTTAATGCAGCATTATTGACAATAGCCAAGATTTAGAAGCAACCTAAATGTCCATCAAAAGATGAATGGATGAAGAAGTGCTGCATATATACAGTGGAAGATGATTCAGCCACAGAAAAAGAATGAAATATTGCTATCTTGAACATCATAGATGGACACAGAGGGTATTACACTAAGTGAAATAAGTCAGACAAAGAGAAATGCCAGATAATTTCACTTAAATGTGGACTATAATAAACAAAACAAACAAACGAGCAGAAAAACAGACTCAGATACAGAGAACATTTTGACAGTAGCCAGATAGGAGAGGTGTTGGGGAGATGGGTGAAAAAGGTAAAGGGATTAAGAAGTAAAATTGGTAGTTACAGAATATTCATGGGGCTGTAAAGTACAGCATAGGGAATATAGTCAATAATATTGTAATAACTATATATGGTGTGTCAGATGGGTATCAGATTTATCAGGGTGATCACTTCAGATGTAATATAAATGTCTACTAACAGGGCTGTACACCTGAAACTAACATTGTATGTCAACTGTAATTTTTTTTAAAATGGCTCTTATAGAGTCTACAGGTGTAAACATTGGGTATCACTGTGTGAAATTTGCAGTTCTGGGGTTCATTAGTAAGGCTGTCTAAATAAATTAATCTGCTTAACCTTTATAATATTAGTGTAACAGTTAAAGCTCCAAATCTAGATACATATAACATTTACTGTAACCCCCCCTTTTTTTTTTCTTGTCTAAAAGCTGAGGAACTTTCTAAGAAGTATAGAAGTATGAAAAGACCAAGACCAGGGGCTTGAGGTCAGAATGGGTTCAAATATGAGCCTGGCCAGTTATTGGGTAGGTTACATTTAATAAATGTTTTAACCGTTTGGAACCTCAGCTTCTTCACCCTCAGGCCAGCAGTGGTAGCCTTTGGGTACTTATAAAGAGAGGCAAAACAGCATAATGGTCAAGAACATGAGCCCTGAAAACAGACTCCTGGGTTTGAGTTCTACCTGTACCATTCATTAGACATATGATTTACCAAGTTTCTGAACCTCTCTGGGCCTCAGTTACATGTAAAAGAGGGGTACCTTTAGTACGTACCAAATAGGGTTATTGTGAGGATTTAATGAATTTTCCCAGTAGAGGAGATGAAAGTAGAGAGCATCTGGTATTGGAACACCTGTTAACATGATAAAAACTTAAAGTTTGCCATGGTAAATTTTTTTTCTAAAAGTTCAAGAGGATAAAATTATTTATAAAATTGTTCATTGTTATTAGAGATTTTGTCTTATATGCTTTAATATAAGCATTATAAAAATATCTTTCAGTGGGATATATCAATACATGACTGTGCCCTTCTCAAACTAAATATATATTTTGTTTATGCAAATCATATGACTATTTCCTTGAAAATACTGCCCACAAGTGTGGCAATGTCAACCCTCATTAATTTTGCTGTAGGGAAGCTATTGGTTGAACTTTCTGGGTTTTGCTCTTGGGCTACCCTGAGTAACAATAGCTTCTGGTTTTCTACCATATGAAATCTAAAAATCCCTCAGTAAAACACCCTATTTCCCCAGTAAGCCAGAAATCATTAATTTCCCACATACGGAAGGAAAATTCCAGCTTACTTAGTGAATCCTCCCCCACCAATGTTCCTGACTGCTAACACAACCCCTCCTTAGGTCACTGTGTCTATCACATGACAGTGTGAAGACGGTGTCAGCTCCACTCCCTCTGCCTGCATACTTCCTAAAGCAGGATGACTGGAGGGCTTTGATATTGTTTGTATACCGCCACCTTGTTGGAGGCAAAGGACCAACTGCACTCTCTACTTCAGCTGCTCCCAGAGCCCACCACCATGTATATTTTCAACTAATGTATCTTCAATATCTATTTTTAAAATATTACAATTATCCATTTATGGAACAAAACTAGTCATTATTTACTCCATTCTCTGTGCCACCCTTTCCTTTGCCATCTCTGAGTTGGTTCAAGGACTAGGGTCATGCTTCTTAGCACTTCACTCTTTCTGCAGAGACAAAGGAAGCATGACCCCAAGAACAGGATGACTATGCAAAGCAAGGACCACAGAAATTGTTACTGGGCACCCGAAAGCCCAAGGCCACACTTGGAAAAAACTAGCTGTCCTGGCAAAAGAAGAATGATTCTACTGTAACCGTCATCTGGCTAGGACTGGGCAGGGGTCAGAGCAGAGTGGGCCTTGCTTCAGAAGACTGTAAATAGAGGTTAGACTCTCAATATGAAACAGCAGCAAAATATCTGACTAACTGTTTCTTTTGACAGACAAGGGCACTGGAGCCCAAGGGGGTGTCTGCATATGGTCATACTGCCCACCAGGGACTGAGCCAGGACTCCTTTCAACATCACATATTTACATAGTACAGATGGGCTCAGATTAGAGAATTGCTCTAAAAATACAGTACTGGTTATTCTTTCTTTCCTAAGGAAAACAAATCATGGATCTGAAACTGCACCATTATCGGACATTATATTTGACATTACACACATTTAAAAAGAAATGCATTATGACAATGCTGTCATTAGAATGTGTTTAGCCTTGCATGAAACACAACTTATAACTGAGAATGAAAGGTTAAAATCCATCTAAAGAATCATCCATGCAGCTTGCTTATTTACTACCTTTTCTTTACCCTCATCACACCTAATTCCTTTTTCTTCTCCCGTGCCAGTATTTTCTTGTTTCTACCTTTGCATGTGCTGCTTCCTCTGGCTTGAAAACTTTTTTTCATACATGTACTCATTCTTCAAATTACTAGGTTTCTCTGTAATTTTCCTTTTCCTTTTCTAGTCCCATTGGGTTTTGCATTTGCTACATCCTAGCATTTAACAGACTTTATTATTTGGATGTGACCCTATCTCTTCTTAGTATTGGTCTCATGCCTAACAATGCTCATCAGCAGAGCTTCTCCCATATTTTTATAGAATTAGGTGTGATCACAGCAAAGGAATGGTGAACATGGGATTCACTATGATAGCTACTTCCCATAAGAGGAGGTCTACTTTTGATTTGATGGTGAGTTTGTGGGTCCTTATTACATATTTAAAAATAAATCAATAAAATTTTTTTCATTAAGTATAGTAACTAGAAATTACTCACACAAGGGAGAAGATTGGCCTTGTTAGTAGCAATTACTTCACAAACGTTGCTCTTTAACCTTAAACCGTCTGGTGCTAAAGCTGAAATGAAATGTCTAAACCTGATCTTTACACTGGAACTCATGGGCCATTAGACATTTATTTCGGTGAGTAGTTTCAGTTTTAGCAGAAACATTCATTATCCATAGGAGTAAAATAATCCCTAGAGTGACATGAATCACGGGTGCTTATTTTGGGTCTCTTCATCACCACCATCAAAGAAGACGTATTAACTCAACGCTGAGGTATGCACAAGCATCAAAGGCGACGATTTAACACGTCAATACTACGTGTTCATCTTAACCAGGGGCCGGTGGCTTTTCCGAGGATGGGAAGGGCCGGCTCTTGGCCTCGGGAGCGCGAACCGCCCCGCCTCGCTGTGACCCGAAGGTCCCACCCCCTGCCTGGTTGCCGGGAGGCCCCATATATAAAACGGCCGAAGGCAGCGGGCCGCAACAGCCCTCTAGGGCCCAGACGACGCCTTCCAACCCTAGAAGCTAGCCCCACCGCCTCGGCCAATGAGGTGAGCGGGCCGCGGCTGTCCGCTCCACCTTCGGTGACGTCAGAGCGACGCCCAGGGCGTGCAGGGAGGCGGGGCCGCCTGGGCAAGGGCTCCATTAGGTCCGCTGGCTGCTGGTGCGGCGCGGACGAAAAGTCTTCGCGGGTGCTGGTTGCAGCTGCTGTCGTAGTCTCCGCCGCCGCCGCCTCCTCCAGCCCTACCTCTGCACTATGGCTTTCGTAACCAGGCAGTTCGTGCGCACCATGTCCTCTGCGTCCACAGCATCTGCCTCGGCGAAGAAAATCATCATCAAGCACGTGGCGGTCATCGGCGGCGGGCTGATGGGCGCCGGCATTGCCCAGGTGAGCCGCCCATCGGCAGCGCACCCCACCAGCTTTGCTGCCCACCTGCAGTGAGAGCGCTGGCCGGCGCGACCCGGCGGGAAGTCTTACAGAGAGACTAGCGTCCACGGGAGACCCGGGGAATCGCCACCCCGCTCCCCCCGCGCATAGTTGATACTATCAGGGGTCTGGACCTGTGAGTGTGTTCATTTCGCAAAGGTCCTGTGTCCTGGGGCCGTGTCTCAGTTCCCTAGGCTCTAAGTTCCAGCCGTCCCCAGGGCCTGACGAAGGCTGGGTGGAGCGCCCCGGTGAATGCACTTTGGAACTGAGTTGTGCAGAGAGAAGCTAGTAGTATTCTCTGTGTCCGAGGCTGAGACGTAACGTGCTTGCTTGCTTCTTGGCTTGCACCCGAATTGCTTCCAGAGACCTGGGATTTTTTAAAGCTATAGAACCTTTGTAAGAGCAGTTTTCTGTTCTCATAAATGGTCTGCTTTTAAGCCCCCCTGTGTGTCCTTTGCTTGCTGGGTTAGAAAGAATAATAATAGTCATCACTTTTGTAGAACTTTGTAAAGTTAATCAGCTCTAGACGCCCTGTGAGTTCACCAGAGGCTGCGCGAGGCAACGTTGACCTTTCACCCAGTGCCCTCTGTGCTGAGCACTGTGAGATTTAAGGGCTTGTAGAAGTAGGAGGGGAAGATAAGTAGCGGAGGGCCTCCAATATCAGTGTACATCTTCAAGACTGCCATATTCCAGCCAAGCTATGGCTCAAGGTCAGTTGTGCACTTGATTACCCGGATACTGTGATATTTGCCTCTTATTTATTTATGTTTAACACAATCCAACTCATATTGGAGAACCTTGATTTTCACATCCTACTTGACTATATTAGTATTTCAGCCCTTTGCACCTTGTATTGTTGAAGGGGAGACGATTATCTAATTTTTCTTAGTGGTAACTCAAATGCGGTGGATGCAGTCATGAAAGAGTTTATTTTTCAGTGTCCTTCCAGTCAAGTCCACGTTTCCATGTTTGATCTTTTAAATGATCTTTTACTATTATTAAATATCATAATTTTCCTGTCTCTGCGAATTTTTTGTAACATTAATTTGATTGCATTTTTTCCTAAAATCTGTACTTTATTAAGATTTTGTCCTTCTATTTACAGTTTTCCATGTTTACGGACTTACATTGCCCTTTTTATTGTGTGGATGCTTTGGCTGCTAGGTTATGGTGTCACCCTAATGTATATTCTGCAAGAGATGTGAAGAGTAAGTCCCTTTAATTTAAGTCCAAACATTATACTGCATTATAGTTTACTCAAGAGGAAGTTTAGCTTGAGTGCACTTGTATTCCCCTGCTCTACCAAAAGTCTTCCACAGCTGTGAGAGTGAGCTATGTTGTGGGAAGATATAAAATCATGAATTTATTTAAAAACATTTAAACAGCATTTAAAAATTTTACTTTTATGTATTGATCCTTCGGAAAAGAGAGAGAGAGAAACATCTGTTTGTTGTTCCACCCATTCATTCATGTATTTGTTGGTTGCTTCTTGTATGTGCCCTGTCTGGGGATTGAACACCCCAGCCTTGAGATATGGGGACAACATTCTTAACCAACTGAGCTGTCCGGCCAGGGTTTAAACTGTATTGTAAAGACAAGGTATTAGAGCCTTAAGCCTCCAAATACCAATATAGGGGATGGGTCCAGAAACTATTGTTGTTGGTGCCTTGAAAATGTCAATGAAAGAGATTAGAAACTAGGTATAAAGCAGTATGTAAGGTTGCTTAGTTCTCGGAATGCTGTATCCATTATTGGCTGGGAAAGGGTGTTATATTGCACAAAAAGGCCCAGACATAGCACCTAATAAAATTGTAGGAATGGTATTGGAGCTTTCATATGAGAAAGGAGGGAGGAGATTGACATTGATGGGAACACAGACTTGTGGATCAAATCTTTGAGTAGCTGGACCAGGGAGTGCCTTTTGAAGTTTAATGGGGAATAAGAGAGCTATTTACCCCACAGGTTGGAAATATAATGGAACTGTCATTCCAAAAGCTGATAAAGACCAAAAATCTAAATAGTGGACAATCATAAGGAATAGTAGTTTCATTCTTACAGAACAAGGTTTACAAGAGCCTCAACCATTTTAGATGACAGCTCTCCTCCTGTGGAGCGGAACCATGCTTTTCCGCAGCACGTCTGTGGGCCACTCCTGGCCAGTAGGTCGGTTGGTTTCAGCGGTTTACCTGATCCGCTTTTTTGGCACTCTACCCTGAGGCACACAGTTCTAAGCAGTATTGTCTTATTGTTCATGTTCCTTGACCTGCATCTTTTGGTACAGGGTAAATCTGTCTTGTTCATTGAGTGCCACAGTCAATAGTTGTGTTTTGACTATTGATTGGCTTCAGTTCAGTGCGGGGAATTTGATGGTCTATATGCTGGCCCTGCCTCATGTTGGCTGTGTAAACAGGGGAAGGTTACTTAACCCCTGTACCTACTAATCTCTAAAGTAGGACTAATACTAGTACTGGCCTCATAGGAGGATCTAGATGATTGAACAAATTAGTGCATGTCAGGCACTTAGCACAGTGTCTGGTACCTAGTAAGAGTTCACAAAGGGTTAGCTGCCCCTATGATTATCTCTCTCTCTTTTTTTTTTAATCCCCACCTGAGGATATATTCAGTGATTTCAGAGACAGAGGAAGGCGCTGGGCAGAGACTGATATGAGATAAACATCTGATTGGTTGCCTCCTGCACACTCCCCTACGGGGAATTGAACCCCCAGTAACCCAGGCATTTGCCCTGACTGGGGATTGAGCCCACAGTCTTTCAGTGCCCGGGATGACGCTCCGACCAACCAAACCACTTGGCCAGGGCTATGATTGTTATCTTCACTGCAGTAATGCTTGACTTTTTGTCCTTCTCCCCCTCAGATCACTCCTGTCTCTGATCGTTGCGGCGGAGGTAGGCCTGTAGTGGTAGACGGAGAGTATTGATTGTGATTCTGTTCCATCTCACTTAATGGCCAGTTGATACTGTGGTTTGTCCAGGGACTCTGAAAAGAGGGAAGGTGCTTCTTATTCTTTCCCTGTTGTTAATCCTTACAAAGCACAAGAACAAACTAGCGTTTAAGGTAGGCTGCTAATTCGGCTTTTGCCTCACTCTCCCAAACTCTCTGAAGTAGTTTAATTTTAATCACGTGTAGTTCTGTTTAAAATCTTAACTTTTAAAAAATTTTTCATTTTTGCCATATGTTCCAGTTGGTGCTGAGTAGGATGGAAAAAACAATTAAGTAGATTTTGTGGGAGCCTGACAAATTTCTTGAGCAATTAAGCAATTTAAGACAGGTGAGGTCTGTGCTCTAATTACAGTTGATCAGAGCATAGGTCATTTGTACATATGTATTCTCCAAGAGTATCTATTTTGCCTGTCATTTTTTTTGTTTGTTTAAAATTTTAAAAAATTGCTTAGGCTGCAGGTTAATATTTAAGTAAAGTTAACTTGTTTTTAGTCTTTGCGCATTATTGACTTCCAATTTGGTTCTGATGGCCAGTTTGTCATCAGCTGGATACCTAAGCTGGCAAAGAAGCTTACAGCATCAGATGACCCTTGAGTGGGGCTTAGGTTGTTTTTTGCTTTACAAATGAGGAAAAAAAGGAGCCCAGAGAACTTGTAGTGTTCATTAAATTAGTGGTGAGGAGTCAGTGAGCTCCCTGGGCATGGCATTTCAGAGGCTGAATTTCAGCTGGGTTTTTCTCTCCCAAAGGGTGTTTTTTGGGGTTTCTATTTTTCTTCTTTTTCTTCTTGGTCTCTCTTAAAAAGCAAATAGTGGTCATTTCTTCTGGGAAGAGCCCCTAAGGCTATTAAAACAAAAGAGGGGACAGCATTCTAAGTTACATATGAATATTTCCTTGATATTTGCGATACTTGATGAGGACTCAGGTGACCCAAAACCTTCTCCTTAGCCACTGAATTTGTTCATTCTTCACCCCAGCTTTGAATTTTCTGATGCCGAGTAGAAGAGGGATAAAGAGTTGTTCTGTATGTTTAACTTTATTCTGTTTTGCAGTGAGTTCATCTCTGTTGAAATTTGCTTGAAAACAGTGCAATGGCCTGGGAGAAGTTTTGGGATCACAGGAGACTGGCACAGTCTCTCTTTTGACTCTCCTTGCGAGAGGAATGTTTTTATTCCCAGGTGTTAACTTCCTCCTCAAGCGTATTGGATGTGTTTGTCATGAAGTGCTTCCCTCATTTCCTATGTTGTTGCTCACTTCTTGATTGGTCTGTTCTCTGCCCTCTGTGATATACGGGGACAGTAAACCAGCCTCTGTCAGCATGTTAGCCTTTGGCTTGGAATGGGGCTGACCTACATAAAAAGAATACCATGGAATACCTTTGGTCATAGTACAGTAGAGATGGTCCCTCGGGTTTGGGGGTTTTTCTGCCATATGCTAGATCCAGCCTCACTATTTATCTGTCCCCTGCTTGAGTTTCTAATTTCCTTTCCCCTCATTTCTCTCTTCTCTCCACATCTGCCTTAGGCATACCTCTCCCTGCCCAGCTTTCCTGGAACCACAGGAAGATAATGCTGCTGCTGCTCTCTGTTCTGTGTCTCTGCTGGGTTATGCTAATGATGTGGTGGGATGGTTTCTGGTGAGCAGTGGTCCAACGACTGAAAGTGAGCAGGTGGTGAAGGACCTGCTGGTGTTTGGATCCCAGCCCTTCCCTTCCTGGCTGTGGGAACCTTGGGCAAGTTATTTAGCCCTCCCCTGCCTCTGTCCTTTATCTGGGATTTAGGGTACTTGCTTCACAGCGTTATGCAAGTTAATGAGCCAAGTGCTTAGAGTCATACTAATGTGTTCAGTGGTAACTCTTCATTAAATACTTTTATATAGCTCCATCAGATCTAATCTGGCGACGGCCCTTATTTTATATTATCCTAACTGTCTTGGAAGATATTTGATAGGGGAGATATAGGGAGTTCAAACAGTTCTAAAGATTTCAAGACTAATTATGTGGGTTGTTGAGAAAAATATCTTAGTGCTCTATCAGGAGTGTCCAACCTTTTGGCGTCTCTGGACCACACTGGAAGAAGAAGAGTTGTCTTGGGCCACACATTAAATACACAAACACTAACAAAACCTGATGAACAAAAAAGAAGGTTTTAAGTAAATTCATAGCCACCCTGGGCCGCATGTGCCCTGCAGGCTGCAGGTTGGGCACCCCGATAGACATTTTTGGGCATCACAGTGAGTTCATACTCACAAAGTATTTACAACAGAGCCCGGGACTTAAAAAACTCTACAAATGTGACACTTTATTCTGTTCTAAGTACTTGATGTTTCCATCATTTCATGTGACCATTATAATAATCACTTCTGCAGAGATGGTCCTGGGGTCAAGTGTCAGAGGCAGAGCTGGGGCTATAACTCTGGTCTCTTAACTCCTCCTCACCTGGCTAGAGATCCCAGAGGCTGCGATAACCACAGTTCTGCCTGCACCTCTGCCTCTGCTGTCCATGGGGAGGCATGGGTGTGGCCTCCACGGATGAGGGGATCCTTCATGGCTGTCCGGAATCCACAGATATCAGCTTGACATTTCCTCAGCCGTAGACTCAAAGTTCGAGTCACCCGCTGATCATCTCTGCTTGGATGCTCTGCTGCCATCTTTCTGCCAATAGACTCAAAGTCAATTGCCAGACCTCAATTCAACCTTTCTAGAGTGTTCTCCTTCTGTTATTACCACTGTTGTTCTTCCAACCACGCGTACTCTGAAGAGAGGGTCGTGGTCAGGTCTGCTCCACACTGCAAACGGCTCTGAGGCCTTCCTCTATGAGGAAGGTTCTCTGCTGCGCTTCCCTTTGCAATTTCTGTTACCTTGCTCGTTGTGGGAGCCTCTTAAGGAGCCCTTTTCACTAAAGCTGTGCTCATCCTAGTAAGCATTGCCATATTAATCTTCCTAGGGAGCAGTTTGGATTGGCAGCTCTCTCTTCTACCTGGAAAGTGTCCATCACGGTAACCGCTTTCAGAGATTCTTATATTTAGCTAAGACTTGGTTGACGCTGCTGACATGTCCCATTTTCCCTTCTCCTTTGCAGAATTTGTGGGAGACGGGGTTGATGGGGAGAGTCCTGGGAGAGAAGTTAGTGATAATTTCTCTCCATTACCAAACTCAGACGCTTATCGAATTTTTTTAAAACTTGTATATTTAATAGACTTCTTATCTAAAAATGGAGGCACATTTTCTTGGCTTTTTAGAAATACTTTTTGAAATATAAAAACCTAAATTTATATAAAGAGGCCAGCCCGTGATTTTAACTATTGTAAGAACAAGACAGCTGATTGTAGTGCTAAGTGGTGGTTGAAAGCCTCAACAGAATGCCTTTTTCTAATTGTGCAAGTTATTAAAAACAACTCGTTTTGGCAGAGTTTACAGTATTGCACAACCAGAGATAATTATAAAGCCAGAATTTCCAGTTCTGAGAGATGTAACTGATGTATGACTTTTCTCCTCCCTGGATCAAATCACGAGAGCCCAAAGCCAGGCCTTGTGGGCCAGGCACAGGAGCTTGTGGGGCACAGTTGGTGTGGGGAGCACTGATTAGGCCCGTTTATTCTGGGGACCCAGAGGGAGTTGGAATTCCAGTGTGGCAGATACTTCGTGCAGCTTCGTGATTTTTCCGAGAGAATGTAGCATTGAAGAAACGCAGCCCTCCTGTAGTGCTGGGGCACACGGAACACCTCACTGGACCAGCTGACGTAGATTACAAATTCACCATTCAGTTTATGCTTCAGAGAAGCTGCTTCCAATCTGGTGATATGTTTGTAAAAATGTAAATTCATTATGTTTCTGCTTGGCATGTTTACTTGGCCCTGTGGCTAGACTACTCACTGGCTTTGAGAAGTATGCTATTCACTGGGTCTATTTTTACAGTCCTGAAGCACCCTGTCTAAAAATATTTCTCTCTGGCTAAACCTGCCTTCTACCAAGGCTAGAGAAGTTGTGGAGCTGAGGACATGGCCTTCAAATAAAATTTTTTCCATTGCAGATTGTTTGTCCTTAAGGTCTTACAGTGTGTAGGTCACTATCATATAAAACAAGAGTTCTTTATGGATTACTTTAAATCGGTCGCTCAAGTTAAAGTGCCAAGAAGAGTCTTCCTTATTTTTGTAAAATTAGCAGATGTTTATGGGAGGAGGAAGAAAGTTCTGTTACTTTTTATGGTCCACTTTTCCACTGCCATCTCTTCAGAAAGTTGGAATAACTTGGGTGGTACCATTGCGTAAATCAGGAACCAGTGTTCCTGATTCTTGCATCTAAGACACATGAAATTCCTTCCTAAGTAAGAACCTTCAATACAATAATTATGTTCACTTTGTGAGGGGAGGCTCTCCGTTACCCTATGAAAAAGCCCAGGACCTCCCAAAGATCTAGTCTCATCTTGATTTTTCCACCAGACAGATGTACTCGTTCAGTCACCATTTCCTGTGCCCGTGCCACAGCCAGCTGGGGTCTGGGTACCCAGCATACAAAGATGAATGACATTCAATCAGGAGCATGCAGTAATGGGATAGGGGAAATGACACTTAAACAAATGATCATAACCCACTGTGATGGATGCAGTGGTACAGTATGTGGGAGTATTATAGGAGCATGAGGGACACCTAGCTTGGGGCTGAGAGGATCTTGGGGTGAGGATGTTTAGTATCTGGAGGAGATACTCAGGTTTACTTAATGAGGTGAAGTTGGAGAGAAGGTGCGGACGGTGCAGGGGCCTGGAGGTGAGAGAGGCAGTAGCAGATGCAGGGAGCTACAGGCCTTGTGGTATTGATGTGTCGGGCAACAGTAAACTGTGTGTCTGGAGAGGAGGTGAATCCCCATCCTTGAGGGCCTTGCATGCCATGTGTAGGAGCTTGAATTTTATTCTGTGGTCACTGGGAGCCATTGAAGAGTTCAATGGAGTAAGCAATAAACTACCTTTTACAGAATTATGTTTAGGTAGAACACAAGTGCCTGCATGTGATCTTAGGTGAATAATTTTTCGGCTTTAGTTCCCATTTTTTCCTTGGCAAAGTGAAGGTATCCTGTTGAATCAGAACAGAGGTCTTTTTTTTGTTGTTGTAAAAAGTACGTAGAAAACACAACATTTATTGTTTTAACCATTTTAAAACACACAGTTCTGTGGCATTCTCATACATGCACATTGTTGTGAAGCCATGAAGATCATTCATCTCCAGAACTCTGTTCATTTTGAAAAACCAAAACTCTGCACCCGTAAATAATAACTCCCCATCTTCCAGCCCCTAGCAAACACTGCTTCACTCTCTATGTCTATGATTTTGACTATTCTAGATACTTCACGTAAGGTGAATCGTATAATATTTGTCCTTTTCTGACTGGCTTATTCACCTAATATAATATCTTAAAGGTTCATATGTGTTGTAGCATGTGTCAATTCCTTCCTTTTAAAAAAATTTAGATACGATTGCCAATATAACATTGTATTAGTTTCAGGTGTACAGCATCATGATTCAATATTTGTATATATTGAGCAATGATCAACATAATAAGTCTAGTGGACATCTCTCACATTTTCATTCTTGGGATGAAATTTTTTAAGAGTCACTCTCTTAGCAACTTTCAAAGGTACAATATAATATTATTAACTATATAGCTGGGCATGTGTACTTTTTAACCCCTTTCACTGCTGTGTTCCTTGCCTCTGGTATCCACCAATCTGTTCTCTGCACCCATGGTTTTTGTTTGCTTTTAGATTACATGTGTAAGTGAGATCATATGGTATGTCTTTGTCTAACTTATTTCACTTAGCATAATGCCCTCTAGGTCCATCCATGTTACAGATGGCCAAGGTTGCTTCTTTTTAATGCCTGAACAACATTCCTGTGTGTGTATACATACATATACACCACATTTTCTTTATCCATTCATCCATCGATGGACACTCAGGTTGCTTCCATATCTTGGCTGTTGTAAATAGTGCTGCAGTGAACATGGAGGTGCATACATCTTTTCGAGCTAGTGCTTTCATTTCTTTTTTCTTTTTTCGATAGAAAGTGGAATTGCTGGATTATATGGTAATTCTATTTTTAATATTTTGAGGAACCTCCATACTGTTTTTCACCATATCGGCACCAATTTACCTTCCCATTACCAGTGCACAAGGGTTCTCTTTTCTTTGTATCCTCTCTGATACTTTTTGACAGCCTTTCTAACAGGTGTGAGGTGCCATCTATTGCATTGTGGTCTTGATTTGCATTTCCCTGATGACGAGCACATTTTCAGTTACCTCTTGGACATCTATATGTCTTACTTGGAAAAATATCTATTTCAGCCCTTTGCCCATTTTTAAATTAGATTTTTTCTTTCCTTTGCCTTTTTTTTTTTTTTTTTTTTTTTTTTTTTTTTTTTTTTTTTTTTTTTTTTTTTTTTTTTTTTTTTTTTTTTTTTTTTTTTTTTTTTTTTTTTTTTTTTTTTTTTTTTTTTTTTTTTTTTTTTTTTTTTTTTTTTTTTTTGCTTTTGAGTTGTATGAGTTCTTGTTATATCTTGGCTATTAACCCCTTATCAGATACATGATTTGCAGATATTGTCTCTCATTCAATATGCTACCTTTTCATTTTGTTGGTGGTTTCCTTGGCTGTGCAGAAGCATTTTAGTTTAATACAGTCCAACTTGCTTATTTTAGTTTTTGTTGTCTTTGCTTTTGGTGTCAAATTAAAAAAATCATCAATAAGACCAATGTCAGGGAGCTTGCCTCCTACATTTTTTTCTAGGAGTTTAATGACCTCAGGTCTTACATTCAAGTCTTGATCCATTTTGAGTTAACTTTTGTGAATGGTGTAAGTTGTGATCCAGTTTCAGTCTTTTGCATGTAGCTGTCCAGTTTCCCCAACACCATTTATTGAAGAAAGTGTCCTTTCCCCACTGTGTGTTCTTGGCTGCCTTGTCATAAACTAATTGACCGTATATGTATAGGTTTAATTTTGGGCTGTCTGTTTCATTGTTCTGTGTGTCTACATTCCCACCAATACTGTACTGTTTTGCTTTATAATACAGTCTGAAATCAGGACACGTGATGTCTCCAGCTTTGCTCCTCTTTCTCAAGGTCACTTTGGCTCTTGGAGGTCGTTCATGGTTCCATACAAACTTTAGACTTGTTTGTTCTATTTCTGTAAAATTGCCATTGGAATTTTGATGGTGATTGCTTGAACCTATAGATTACTTTGGCTAGTGTGGACGTTTTAACAATATGAATTCTTTCAGTTCATGAGAATATCTTTCTATTTATTTGTGTCTTCTTTGCTTTCTCTTATCATTACTTATTGTTTTCTTATATCTCGTAGTATACATGTCTTTTACCTCCTTGGTTAAATTTATTCCTAGGCATTTTGTTCTTTTTGATGCAGTTATAAACATAATCATTTTCTTAGTTTGTCTTTCTGCTCGTTTGTTATTAGTGTAGTAGAAATGCAACATTTTTGTGTATTGATTTTGTATCCTGCAACTTTACAGATTTTTTCCTTCCTATTTTAGGAAATAATACTCCACTGGAATATTTTTAATGGAATATTTCATTGCATGTACATAACACATTTTGTTTATGTATTCACCATTGACTGACACTTGGGTTGCTTCTACGTTTTGGCTGTTGTGAATAGTGCTGCTATGAACAGGGGTGTACAGATATCTGTTAGAGGCTTTGCTTTCAATTCTTTAGGCATACTGTATTCCATGGTATTCCATGGTGGCCACACCATTTTACATTTCCATTAGCAATGCACAAGGGTTTCAATTTTTCTATATCCTTGTCAACACTTATTTTCTATTTTTTTAATAATAGTCATCTCTAAAGGTAGGAGTTTATGAAATGGTCGCAACTTAATGGATACGAGTAGATCAGAGGTTTTTCCGCTGTGCCCTATGGACATTAGGGGTTCCGTGAATATCCATGGTGGCTCCCAGACTCCCCTTCTGTTTTACATATTGCTCTTCTGTTTTCATTTCTGCGAAGAAGGATTTTATGGCCAAAGACGTTTGGAAAGCCACCGCACCGAATGATTTCTAGGGTATCTGCTTGAAAAGCTGATGGTTTCGATTATCTGTAATTAATAAACATGAACCATAAATGTTTTTGCTCTTCTCTGACATTACAGTGGTTGAGAAACAAAGGTGCCTCAGTTTCCCCAGTGTGGTACAGAAGAAACCTGTGTTGGAGGGAGTGAGCTTATGTGTCTCCAGCTAATCCTTGACCTGGTTCATGCATGCGCGCCTCTGAGACGGACACAAACACAGGGTCTGCGTGCTTCTGGCTTTGCCCACAGCCCCTTTGATTAAAGGTGTGTGACACACTCCCGTATTGGAGGAAGCCAAGCGCGAACCTGTTTCTGAGGCCCCGTAGTGGCCATGCTGCACAGCGCTTGTCCTCCGGTTTCCCTTCTTCCTGGCGTCTCAACCAGCTGATCCCCAAAAGTAACAAAGACTTTTGCAGCATTTTTTTTCCGCTTGGTAATTTACTAAAGACGTTGGTTATTAACTTTTCTTTCTATCCTTTTCAAACTATAATAATGTGATTTTTCATAAATCTAAAATAACTTGAAAGTTGTGTAAAATTTGTTATAGTTTCTAGCAACAAAACCAGTCATGAATCCTTGAGACCTTATTCCTAAAATAATTTACGCATTTTTTTAAACAAATAGGCCTATTATCCATGTATTCTTTTCATAACTATTATCAGGTGTCTCCCACCTGCTAGGCGTTGGGCTAGGTGGGAGGGGAAATGTGACTGTTGCTCCCGAGGAGCTCACTGTAATAAGGGCAGAGAGTGCCTGCCTGTCAAATGCAAGTTTTGGTGGTTTAAATACCTTACGGTAAGGCTTTTAAACACTTAAGATATATGACATATAGGATATATCTTCTTATGGTAAGGAAAAAGGGACATTTAAGAAGTATATGTAAAAAAAGACACGTATATATTGTACTATGTATATGTATATGCCGTTTATATTTACTAGAAATTCTGGTGGACTATAGATAGGGGTGTACCAGAAGCACACTATCTTGGGGTTTGTGGTAACAGCAACTGCAGACTCTGAAGGAGTGGATGATGTAACAGCTGTTTTGGAAAAGTTGCCAGGTATCATCAGAATTCAGTATTGGTCAGCTTTTCAATGTTTCCTTTTTACTGTCTGGAATTTCTCCTTCATACTGGTTGGTTAATGACCTTTTTGCTGAGATTTGTGAGATCTTTACAATGTGAAATACCGGTTGCGTTCACATTCCGAGGATTGGGCCACTGTTATTACATAACTGCGTGGCCATTGGTGGCTCACACCAGCTCCACTCCCTGTTACTTATTTTCTTTCATTATTTCAAGTCTTGTATGAAAAGTGTGCTATGTCTGTACATTAGTAGAGGCACAAGAGGAAGTGACCGCCTCTCCCAGAGGTTGGAAGAGGTTGCACTAAAGCAGAGACAGCCAAGATTGGATTATGAGGGATGAATGAAGTCCCCACGGCAGCAGTGAGGGAGAAGGAGCTTCCTGGTGGTGGAGCTCTTTTCGGCAGAGCATGGGGCCATGGACTAGCTTGGGGGAGGGAGCAGTGTGGAGTGGCTGGAGTCGGGTGCAGGCTCAGGTCACCGCCCACCAGAGCATTTGGTATTTAGCAGTTATTTATTGGACAACCATCATGTGCAAGCCATGTGATAAGTACTAGGGGACACAAAGACCAAATAGTTTCTGCCATTATGGGATTTTAATTCTAAGAGCAGAGGTCATTAGACAGAGATCTAAATGACACAGTTTACTTTGGTATAAAGTAGCATAATAAGAGCAGTAAAACTCTAGCTTTGAGGTTTTAAGAAGAGGAAAGAGTACATTCATTTGGGAGGGGGAAAAAAGCTTCACTGGAGAGAGTGGCATTTGAAATGAGCCCTGACTGATGGATAGAATTCCTTGGACAGTAAGGGTGAATTTAAAAGAAAAGTGTTGTTCAGCCAGATTGTGACCCTCAGAAAAGTGGTGCCATTAATGAAAGTCAAGAAGAGCTGGTTTTAGGGTCAAGATGATGACTGTAGGTTAGGACAGAATATGTCAGTTTCAGGCACAGTTGGAATTATGAGGATGATTGAGATTCCAGAAGGAAAGGATGTAGAGACAAAAGAAAAGATTATTAAAAGTAGAGCCTTGAAGGATACCTTTGTGTAGAACCTGAAAAGATTAAGAGAAGTCTGTTAATATGGCTTAAAAGCATAGACAGGTAAAGAAATTGAAATAAGAAATTGAAGAGAGTTTCAGGCAGGAAGTCCTGGTTGACAGTGTACAGGCTGTACAAGGTAGAACCAAAGAACAGGCCTTGGTGTTAGCAATGAGAAGGCCATTGGTGAGTGACCTGCGATTTCACCGAGTAGTGGTGGTGGAGGAACCATGTTGCCAGGCTGTGTGAATTGCATGGCTTGGGAGAAAGTGAACGTGTCTAATGTAGTGACGGAGAGCATCAGCTAACAGGCATTGTGCCCCTCCCATGAGCCTTGGCCTTGGTCTGAGTGCTTTAATCTGTTAACTTCTCTAACCCTCACAGCAAACCTGTGCGATGGATGCTGTTATTAACCCTTATTACAGATCAGGAAACCACAGATAGAGAGGCTACCTCACTTGCCCAGAATCATGTAGTAAGTGGCTAAGTTCAGGTTTAAACCTAGGAAGTCCGGTTCTGGAACTCGTGCTCCACATACTACTGTGCCACCCAGGAACTCAAGGCTTTCAGTGGTAAAGTGAAGACCAGCTTCAGGTGGCTAGGAATATTTGTACCCCACCCCCTTCTTTCTTTCTTTTTAAAATGAAGAGAGATCCTAGCCTCTTTGCAAAACTGAAAGGACCCAGAAGGGAAGGCCTGCAAGGGAAAACCAGAAAGGGAACAAGTCTTGGGATCAGAATGTGTAAGCTCAAAAGCAAAATAAATAATTTATTTTAGGAGGCTGTACCTGGATCCAGTGTTAGGTCTCAGAATCTTGCAGAAGGAGGAAGGGGACTGCCTAAAATAAAAATAACAAGCTATTGTGATATGTCAAGCAGTATTCTGGATATTTAACATGTATTAACTAACTCCTTTAATGCGCCCAACAACCCTGTTGCCCCAAATTTATAGATAGAACAGCTGCAGAGGTTAAGGAGCATTTCCTGTCTCGCAGGCAGCAGAAAGGCCCCAGAGGCCGGCCCTTCCCCAACTCACAACTGTCTCAGACTGTTCCCTTAGACCCAGCCATGGCTTTCGGGGTCAGGAAAAGCCAGCATGGGAGCCCTGGGTGCAGGCAACCCTCGTTTCAAGTCCCATTCACATCCAGACCGTTCTGACAGTGCCTCCCCCAAGGGCTACATGAAGATTAAATGTGATCAGTGATGAGGACTGAAAGCTGTCTGAGAGCGGGGACTTTGTTGTGTTCACCACCTTATCCCAGGGCCTGAACGGGCGCAGCACAGGTGCTAAGTCAGTGAAGGAACGAATGTAGTGAGGGGCCCGGCATGGAACTCTAAATGGTAGTTCCCCCTCATCCCTAGGGGCCACTGGTGTTGGGGTAGAAGATCAAAGTGCTCACCTCTGAGAAGCCAAGTTTTTTGTTAGTGACCTTTGATCATTTGGTGGAAAGCATTTTCTAATAATCTGCATTTTTACCCAAACTGTTTAAAGGCTTCTTCATCATCCAGATTGTTTTTATATGCCAGTACAATTACTTGGCTTCCTAGAAGAACACGGCACGTCTTGTTCTGTTGTTAGCCTCCAGTGTGTACCCAAAAGCCAAGAAAAGATCTAAGCACTTGAAGGACTCCTGATTTTATTCAGGAGTAGTAACTGGAAACTTGTACTCATGAACTACCATGATCTTTCATAAGAATGAGGTTGGCCTCTGCAGCAATTAGGGATAATTCTTACAAGAAAAGAATGAAGAAAGGGAAATGTTAAATGGAGAAGAGATTTTAAAGTCAAAAAGAAGAAGCTGAAGGAACTTGTGTAGGACAGCCTTAGGAATTAAGAGTTTTACATTTTGAGACCTTGGTGTCTAGTGGAGGAAGGAACAGGAACTGTGGAGACAGACTTGCACTTGTTTAAGGAGACAAACCGAACATTTGTTAAGGGTTAGGAGAGGTGAGCTTGGAGACTGGAAACTGGGTTGGGATGCCACTGCTGGTGAAAGTAATGAGCCCCTAAATTGGAGTGCTATGTGGGACTGAAAGAGGAATGTTGAACAAAGTGCTAACATGACGTTTCAGTTTAAATGTTTTTGATACTGTAACTCAATGTACATACCTTTTTTCTTAACATGTGATGTTTTGGTTACAGTAAAGCCTAGATGAGGTCATTGATTTTTAAACTAGGGTCTTTAAGCATATTTTGAGGATCCAAAATTTCTGTAAGTTTTTAAATGATGAGTTTTATTTTTCATTGATGACCCTAAAATGTTAAGCACAGGAGTCGTATTCTGGATGATATAAATGGTTGTATCGCTAGTGAAATCTGAGATGTCAATGCCAGCAGGTAATTTACGTTCAGGGTATTTGTGCCAAGTGAAGCTACAGCGCCTCCTCCAAGAACATTTTGCCGTAGGTTGAAGAAAGAAAGGTGGTGGGAGAATGGAGCGGTTACTGGCATTTAATGATGCTGTGTAAAAGCTGTGAATGCCAAGTTACTGAGTCTGATAGTGGTCAGCACTGTCTGCATGTTGTAGACCCCTGTGCTCCGTGGATCCTTCTTCGGTTGAATAATTAGCTGTAGGCATAGTGGTAACTTCAGTGAATTTTCTGAATGTTCCAAATGTCAAAAATAATCTTACACGCTTAACTATGGCAGATTTTACAATCATAATTATCTTTAAGAGAACAAGCTACAGAACTGTAAAGTGACAAATCATTAAAATTGGCATTCGACACTTGGAGAATTAGTTAATAAATAAAATTAAGTGAGGTACGATAGATTGGCGTGGTGTCTGGCACACGGGAAGTACTCTAAACTATAGCTGTTCTAGGGATAGCAAACCTCCATGGACTTTTTAAAGGGATTTTCTTTCTCTAGGAGGCTCAGGATTTCTCCCAGCATTGTGGCCTGTGGAAAAGAGGGACGGAGAGTGACTAGCTTAAGGGTAGCGGGTGCAAGCCAGGAGCCAGCAGCTGACAATCTAAGGAAAGTGCAGGGCAAGGTGCAAATGCAGCCAGAGATCCAGGCTAGAACAGAACCGTGGCAAGGGACTGGAACATAATGAAGGGAACAAGTGCAGGGCCTGACCTTCAGCAGTTCAGAAGCAAGCTGTTTAGGAGAGCTGTAGCAAGACGCTCGGGGTCGAGAGTCCCAGGCAGAAGGGCGGCCTGACTGAGGCTGACCTTCCTTGGGGAATTTGGGGAGCACCAAGAAGATGGGAATCTTCCGGATAATGTCTTCTGAACAATGTCTGGAACTGCGTCCTGTGCAGAGAGCAGCAGGAAGACACCGGACCCAACTGGTTTAAGCACTGAAAGTTGCTGGCCTGTCGGGGTTGAGGAGGATAAGATGTCAGGCCAGAAGAGGCTGCGGTGAGTGGGGACAGGGACAGGGATCCAGGCTAAGTCCTCATGGTGGAGTGCTGCGCCTGCACATGGGCTGCACATCAGAATCACCTGGGGACGTTTTAAAATGCCAGTGTGTATGTGCTACCCCAAACCTAATGAATCAGAGCATCTGCAAGTGGGGCCAGGTGGTGGTCAGCCTAAATGTTCCCCTGCTTATTCTAATCTGCAGCCAGATTTGAGCACAGATCTTAGAGCATCAGAATCACCGGGAGCCCCAAACCAGAGTTTGACTCATTGGGTTTGGGGTGGAACCTGAGAATCTGCGTTTATAACAAGTTCCCAAGTGGTGTTTATGCTGCAGGGGTTTGAGAAGCCCTGCCCTGGAGCCAGGGTTGTTTAGGGTGTCTTTTTAGTCTTTAATACTCACATGGGAACTGCCATTTGTCTGTACCGGTGGTGTTTGTCAAGTCATTTTGCTGTGGATAGGACTTTGATTTGATTGAACTGAATGCTATTTATGTTGTTACCAGCTATAGGACTTTGGAAATGTTATTTAACCTCTTTGAGGCTCAGTTTCCTCATCTATAAAATGGAATGTGATGAGAATTTCATAAGGACTGTGAAGGTGTATTAGTTAGAATTTTAGTTTTGGAAGGAACTGACATGCATTTATTTAGGAGGAATTTTTTTTGTTATCATCACCAAGTCTATCATAGTTACTAAAGAAAGCAGAGGAAAAGAGAAGACAAAAAAAATTAGTAACATGAAATTTCTGTAAGATAGCATTTTATTATTACTGTGTATTGAAATCTGGTTGTCTCAGCAGATAAGGTAGCATTCCTTGTCCTCTAACTTGGTGACAAGAGGACAAGTTCTGGAGCCAGGCAGTTTTGGAACCTGGCTTCCCAGCCTCACAGCTGAGTGACCTTGAGCAAGTGACCCCCATCTCTCTAATTCTCTTCTCTTCTTTGGCAGAATGGGAGTGATGTCTTCCACAGGGTTGTCGGATTGATCAGAAATAGTCTCAGAATATACAGAGAATGTGCCTGGCCCACAGTAGGTGCTCAGTACACAACACCTCTTATTTTTGTTACATTTGACTTTTTTCTTTTTAAAGGCTTATGTTCCTTCTGTTAATTGAGGGTAGAAAGAGACTGTTGCTTCTATAAGCTCTCCCAGCTCTCAGGGAGGAATAAGACAAAATAATTTGGGAAGAAAAGAGATGACCTTTAAGTGGCCTGTGGCTGCTTAGTCATGCTTAAGGCTGCGTCAGCTGGTCACATTGCCGTCACATCTGACATGGATCGTTGGGGTGGGGAAGGACAGACCGCTTGCATCCTGATTCCATCTCTGTGGTAGGCCATTTAGACATAGCAGTTGGAGAGGAATACAACCCCATTTGGAATAGATTAGTACAATCAAAGAACGCTGGGCCCCAATATCCTATGGATCTTTTATTAAGCAACTAATATGTACCAGGCAGTGAGCTAGATGTGCTTCATTCGTCATTGATTCTTTCAGCAGCTATGAATTGAGAGCTCGCTGGGGGCCAGGCGCTGGGGTTTGCAAGGACGAAGTTCCTCCCACGGTGTCGCCAGCCTTACGCCCCTAGGGTGTGCCTGCAAGGAACTTGAGCATTACGTTGCGTTGCTCTCTGCAGGTGGGTAGAATGAAAATGCTGCTATAACTTGAAATCACTTGGAGTTCTGCTGTAATGGTAGTATATTGCTATACATTAAATTTTGACCTGCACCACAGAGTTTCACTGTAAAATGGCAAATATTTTAAGAAGAGTGAAAATGTCTCCCTTTTTCTTTTCTTTTTATTGAATTTATTAGGGTGACATTGGTTAATAAAAGTATATCGGTTTCAGGTACAATTCTATAATACATCATCTGTATATTGTGTGTTCACCACCCCAAGTCAAGCCTCCTTCCATCACCATTTAACCCCCCTATATCCTCTTGTACCTATTCTACTCCTGTGCTGCTCTTTTTCGCCTGTATTTTCTCCGTTCAGACCAACTATATCCATGTTGGGTTGAAACAGAGATGTCCCTTTTCTCTGTGTCTTGGAATAACTGCACCATAAGATTTCCTTTGTATTTTCCTGAAGCTTTGTGAATTAACCAAGGAAAGAAAAGCTAAAGTAGAAAGCGGTTAGCTTCCACACCCCCCACCCCCAAATACCCAACCAACCAAACAACAACCAAAAACATCTGCCAGGGATAACCATTTAGAGCATACAAGGGTTACCTCCTCACTAGACCAGAAATACTGGTTTAGACATTTTGGAGAGCCCAAACTTGCAGAAAATGCTCCAGTAATTTGAGATCCTCACAAGAGCAGTTTCTTTCAGATCAGTGATGCACTGCATGGCTAAGGGAAGTTTTTCAGAACAAGTATGTGATCACTGACACACAGGGAAAGAAAATCTGTTTTCTTCCTGTTAGGTTTGGCCCCTGCATACACCTCCTCCAGGTGAGACGAGAAAATAAACAAATGTTTTACACACTCCATCACTTTCAGATTGTCACCTGACATGCATTTTGCTGTCTTGAACATTACCTTGAATTAATAGTTGTTTTTGGCTGGTGTCTGCATGTGCGTGTTGTCTATGAATGTGTTCATTCACACCCAGGATGAAGCCAGGTAGTGACTGAGCAGCCCAGTCTTCCTGTGGGAAAGTGGGGGCACTTTATCAGAGGGACTTTGGATAGGAGTGGAAAGTTAGCATTTAGGCCGATATGCTTTTTGTCCATTGTTTTTCCTGGTTGAATTTTATTGTTTTTATAATGTGCATGTCTCTTGGTTTACTTGAATATTTGAGGGTGCTTCCTCTCTAGGTTTGGTTTTGCTTATACTTTTAAAAAACACTAACCATAAAGACAGCATTGTGGCTTATCTGCAACCAAAAAAATGTGTCCTGTGACTATCATAAGCAAACAGAAAGATAATAACTTTGAGAGTGGCTTCTTAGAAAAAAGAAATGACATCACCTTGCTTGTTCCACTGCCCTTTTTTTTTTTTTAAGTCCTCACCCAAGGACATATTTTTTCTACTGCATTTTAGAGAGAGAGGAAGGGAGAGAGCGAAACATCAATCAGCTGCCTCCTGTGCGTGCCCAGGTGGGGATCGAACCTGCAATCTAGGTATGTGCCCTGACCAGGAATCAGTGCCCCAACCAACTGAGCCACACCTGCCAGGGCCCAGCCCGCTCTTTAAGATTAATGCTTTATTCCTTGGGAAGCTGACCCATTCTATGTGTACTCCTCTTGTCCAACCTTCTGAGATTTGCCACCTGATAAGATTCCTCACCATGGCAGTTTTTATTTTGTTTGACAGCCTGTGTATGGAACTTTACATTGTTAGTTTGTTTTTTATATTTTCTAAGTGAAATTACAAAGTCTCTTAAGTAAAAAGACACTACCTTCTTTTTTCTTTTCTTCCTCCCACTGTTTCCTTCAGCTTTGGCTCCATCTTGTGCCACATGTACTTGAATTTACCCCTATGCCCCAACACCTTGAGGAGCACAAAAGCCCAAGTGATGCCTGCTGGAGGTGACATGAGGGAAATTGGGTTAGGACCTCAGCAGCTAGGAACCTGAGGAATTGTGTCTGGCCTAGCAAGGATGATCTCGGTCAGAAGTTAAAAGGAACAAAGTGAAAATCACTGTGTCATTCCATGGGGAACTTGTCAGACAGAACACAGGAGCCAAAGCAAAAGTGGGAGGTCCCCAAGCCTGCACCGCTGCCTACCCAGCCTTGCAGAGGATTGTATAGTCAGTCACCTCGCCTCCCTTGAGCTGTTGCCCCCCAGGGTGCCGGTCTCAAAGCGTTGGATTTCATCACCAGCTCCATCTGGAATCTGAGGTTTATTTCTTCATTTCTGTGTCAGAGTTCTCCACCAACACCCCCTGTACCCCAGGACTGGTGATTTGCTAAAAGGGCTCACAGGACCCAGCCCATACGGTTTGCCCTCCATATCTGCTGGTCGCACGTCTGGATTTAACCAACTGCGGATCAAAAATGTTCAGGAAAAAAAGTTCCTGAAAGTTGTTCCCTAAATATTACAGTATAACAATTTTTTACATAATTTTTACATTGTATTAGGTATTATAAGTAAGCTAGAGTCTATTTAAAGTATACTGGAGGATGTGCTGCATCATTTTATATAAGGGACTTGAGTATCTGTGGATTTTGGTAGCCACAGGGGTCCTGGAACCAGTCCCCTCATGGAGACCCAGGGAAGACTGTAACCATGCTCATGGCTATGATTTGTTACAGCAAAAGGGATGCAAAGCGAAGTCAGCAAAGGGAAAAGGTGCTTGGAATAAAGTCTGGAGGCAAGCAGGCTCAAGCTTCCACAGTCCTCTTCCAGGGGAGTCATGCAGGACACCCTTAGTTCCTCTAGCAGTGGGTTGTGACAGCAAGTGTGAAGTGTTGTCTCCCAGGGGCGCTCATTACGCACCCAGAGCCCTGGGCTTCTGTTGGAGCTGCTCACATAGGCACCCTCTGCCTAGCGAGTGCCAAAATTCCTGACTCTCAGAAGGAAAGCAGGTGTTCAGCGTAAACCACGTGGCACAGAGTCCAGGTGCAACCAACCATCCTTACCAGGGAACACTTGGGATCCCTCCCCAGATATGAGCTTTCAGATGCCAACCAGCGGCATAAACCGCCTCGGGCATGCTGTCCTGTCTTTTTGGCACCGTTTCTAAAGTTTCTCTTTTTACTTTGAATTTATCGAATTGGAGGTTCGCATTCGTGTCCAGTGATTAAGGTGTTGGCTAGATGGGCCTTGGTCTGTCAATACTTAGGGAGAACCGTGGTCTGGATCGATGGGTATCTTGCTTTCTGGACATGGTTTTACTTCGGTGGTGCTGCCTGCTCACCTGCAGCCTGGGTTTCTGCCCGTAGGGCAGCTGGACCATCTGCCTCTGCTTTCATTGAGTTGACTTATCGCCGCTTCACCCCCTTGCCCTGCTGGTGCTTATCACACTGTCTGGTACCTGGCATTGCTTCCCTTTCTTGGTTCGTAGGTGGGCTTGGAAGCACTGGCCATTACACGTCCAGGCCCCCCAGGCACAGGGGTGCAGCTTTCTGGGGAGAATGGTGGGGGCATTGTAATTAACTTCCATTTAAAACCTGTCTTACTATTTTTAAAAGTACTCTTTGGAAATCTGTCTTTGAGATTTGAACCTGTTTGCATTTGAGTTTTGCTCTTCTGTTTCTATTTCTTTTTTCTTTTGGGTATTTTGCTTTGAGTTTTAGTTGCCTGGTTTCAGAAATCTCACTTCTAACGGTGGTTTAGAATTACATACAGTTGATCCTTGAACAATGTGGGGGTTAGAGGCGCTGGCCCCCGGGCACAATCAAAGATCCACATACAACTTTCGAGTCCCCCAAAACTTAACTGCTAACAGCCCACTGTTGACTGTCAGCCTTACCAATAACGTAAACAACCGATTAATACATATTTTGTCTGTTAGATGTATTATATACTATATTCATATAGTAAATAAGGTAAAGTGTTAAGGAAATCATAAGGAACAGAAAATACACTTGCAGTATTTATTGAAAAACATCCACATGTAAGCGGACCTGTGCAGTTCAAACTCAGGTTGTTTAAGGGTCAGCTGCACCTTTCAGTGTCACCTGCGGGCAGATTCATTCTAGCTAACATGCCCTTCCCTCTCCTACACACCTGTGCTCTGCGGGGGCTTCTCAGACCCAGGGAGGGCATCTCGGTGTCCGGCCTCATGTGTCAGTTATGTTTCTATCAGGCCACTTGTGCCTCTACTTACGGCTTGAATTGATTCACTTTTACACCTGTCTGTAATGTGACCAGGACCATTTTTAGCCACACCAGCTGTTTCACAGCCCTGGCCAAAACTATAGGCAAACTGCGATAACATAGGGATTAATTGTCACTGATGGTGGCTAAACTAAGCTGGTTACTTTCAAACTTGTAGCAGCTTCACTAAATATGCCCTCAGGATTCAGCTAGGGTGAGTATGGGGAAGGGGGAGAATTGCCCTCCCAAACTGTTTGATCACCAAAGGCCTACTTTCATGGGAGTCTTGTCATTAGTAACCCTCGGGGACAAGAGTTTCTTTTGCACCATTAACTCTTGGTGATCGAAGGGCTGCAGAAGAGAAGAGCCAAGGCACAGGGCCGTTGCAAGAGGCTCCAGCTCTGAGAAGGGGCTGGCGGGCGGGCGCCCTCTGCAAACCAGCTGCTGAGCACCGGGAATGTGGCTAGTGCCACTGAGGAGCTAAATTAAAAACTTTTTTTCAATTACAGATTGCTTTCAATATTTTGTATTAGTTTCAGGTGTTCCGCATAGTGGCTAGATAATCATAGACTTCACAGAGGAACTAAATTTTTAATTTTACTTAATTTCAATTAATTTTAGCCACATGTTGCTAGTGGCTTTCATGCTGTATAGGGTAGTACAGGAAGTAGTTACAGTGTGGCCTTTAGAACTTTGATTTAGACCATAGGTTTTGAGAATTTGCCGTCGTTCATGTGAAGGGTTTGGACTAGCGCCTGGTGAGAACTGTGTTTTTAGCAAAAACTGTATGTCTAGTTAATTTTGGCTTATCGGGTTTACTTAGTATGTTGAATAGAATGGTGGTAAAGTTCATGTGGAATATGAAACTTTCTTTTTTTAACTTTTCTTTCTCTTCTAAACAAAATTATTCTTGGTTTGCTTTAGGTTGCTGCAGCAACAGGCCACACAGTCATCTTGGTAGACCAGGCAGAGGACATCCTGGCAAAATCCAAAAAGGCAATCGAGGAAAGCCTCAGGAAAGTAGCCAAGAAGAAGTTCGCAGAAAACCCCAAGGTACTTTCTTGTTACCCGAGTCTCCGACCAGCCCTCTGACCCCTTCATGCTCTTTGGGAAGGAGAGATGCTGGCCTTCGCTTACTTTTTCAGTTTGTTTATGTAAAACTGATTTCTCCATAACTTTAGACCAATATAATAACATAGTCACTAAACATACAGGGGACACTGGCTAGAAAACAGGAGAAGTAAATAATCACATTGTTGGGTGGGATTTGAGGCTGAGGAGAAAGGCCCTGTGGGTGGTGAACTCATTCTGTCCCATGAGAGTTTGGGACTGAATGACACCTATTTTGCTATAAGGATGGATGAGGGAGAAGCAGGAAGATAATTTTTGTACTTGCAAGTTAGAAAGGGAATGACACAGTAAAAAATGTACTTAGCTAGAACTCGCGATTGCTGAGATAAGGCCTTATGCCTGTTGTGTGTGTGTGTCTGACTAGAAAGGACAACTCAGAGTGAGTCCTCGTCACCGTCTGCAGCAGAAGAGGTGCCGGAACCTGAGGAACCCCCAGGAGGGTGGGAACTCTGGCCCTTTTTCATTGGGCCTTCATAAATTATTAGAAATACTGCAAAAGTCGCCCCAGTGAATTTTTGTTTACCTCTGTCAGCTTGTGAAAGTTGCTGAAGATTGATGGCCTTGGGGCTTGGATGGAAATCCTCTGCATATACAGGCAGAGGGCAGTGCAGGTAGGGTTTTCATCTGAGGTATCAGCAGGGATGTGTGTCTAGTTACCTTAAAAATTTTTTTTACTGTGGTAAAATATATATATGATAAAATTTGCCATTTTAACCATTTTAACTCAGTGACTTTAATTACATTCACACTGTTGTACAACTATCACTGCTGCTTCCAAAACTTTTTCATCTTTCCAAACAAAAACTGTACCCATTAAACAATAATTCTCCATTCCCTTCTCCCCCCAGTCCTTGCTAACCTCTGCTCTTTCTGTCTCTCTGAATTTGCCTATTCTAGGGACTTAATATGAGTGAAATCATACAATATTTGTCCTTTTTTGACTTGATTTCTTTCATGTGGTGTAATTCTTCAAGACTCATCCATGAACTTCATTCCTTTGTATGACTGAAATATTCCGTTGTATGTGTATGCCACATTTTGCTTATCCATTCATCTGTCAGTGGGAACTTGGTTGTTTTCACCTTTTGGCTGTTACGAATAATGCCGCAGTGAACATTCATATACTGTCTGTTCAAGCCCCTCTTTCAGTCCTTTCGTTTATGCACCTAGAGGTAGAATTGCTGGGTTCTATGGAAGCTCTATGTTTGTTTGGGTGTTTGTTTTTGTTTTTTGTTTTTTTGAGGAACCACCAAACTGTTTTCCATAGTGGCTGCACTATTATACATTCCCACCAACAATGTGTGAAGGTTCCAGAAACTCTACATCCTCACCAACAATTGTTATTTTCAATTTTTTTCATAGAAGCCATTATAGGAGCCATCGTCTTGAAAGTGATAGTTCATGTTTTGGGTTTGCATTTTCTTAATATCTAGTCACCATTTAAAAATCAAAGGGACAGGGACGGATACAATTTTCACAGTGAGTCTGAACCCAGATTCATAACCTATGTTTTTTCACTTGTTTACTGTGCAGACTTCTGCGGACCGTCCCCTTTGAGCAAAGACGGCCCCCTGTCCCTGAGTATGAATAGATGCCCCTGCGCCCAAGTGGCTGAGCTCCGGGAGCGCCACTGCGCAGGGGTCTAGTCTCCTGGTGTTTCCCACCGCTGCCAGGGACATACTTTGAGGAGCGACGTGTCATCTTCAGCCTGTCTGGGTGACATACTACATTCACCCCGCACCGCGCTGACCAGCACAGCAGTGCTGGCTGCGCGTGGCTGTGGAGCACGGAGCAGGTGGCTAGTCCAAATTGAGTTACACTGAAAGTGTAAAACAGATACCAGGTTTCTATTTTTTTCAATTTTCAATAGCAAAACAAAAAAGTACATAAAACATTTAATTTTTTAAAATATTGATTATAGTTTGAAATGATAATATCTTAGATATATTGGGTTTAGTAAAACTTTTACCTGTTTTCTCTTTTTAAAATGCGGCCAAATATTTAAAAATTGCCTGTCATCTCACATTATGTTTCTGTTGAACAGCTCTGGATATTTGGCCCTTTTCGTGATGATTTGGGAGCCTGTGCTGACGATGACCATTTTGGTGCCCTATGGGCAAATTGCATCTTGAACCCAAATGGCAGTTGCCAGAGGAATTGTCTGTTTCTGCCCTGAGGCTGTTTGTGGAGACCCGGAGTCACAGCTGAGGAAAAGATAGGACTGGAAGCCCTTTGAGAACAGAGGCTGTGTCTGGCATGTTTTTGAAACTCCAGTTGCCGGCACGTGATGGGCAATTATTCCGTGATGAATGACTGCTGAGTTTGGCTTTCTTACCCGTCCCGTTGCCCTTACTCAACCCTTCCCTTCCACCTGTGAGCGGGGACTAGCCCGTACCACCTCTCAGACTAGCGGATGGGCCCGAGCTAGGCTTTCACCCTTTCCTGGGAGTCCTCTCTCAGCTTACAGGCTCCCCGGAACGGAACACAGCGTCTGTCCCTCTGCAGAGGGACAACTATAGCCGATACAGCTGCCGTGAACAGACAGTTTAGTGACCAGAACAGATCTAGACAAAAGCGTGAGCGATTACGACCTATGCCTGACAGTGGTAGTTGACCAACGGTTGGAATTGCTCTCAGGCGGAGTTCTCGCCTTGGTCTAAAGTACAAGGAGATGCTGTTGTCTCTAAGCAGAAACACAGGGAGCTTAATTTCTTAGAATTGCAGGTTGCATTCAAGCTGTGTCTGTGGTGTGTGGGCCTTTTCTCACCCTCCTTTTCCTTCTGCCTGAGCAGCAAGTCACACACTTTTTTCTGGTGAGCTCAGTGAATGTTCTCCTTCTCCTGCAATAGGCAGGCGATGAATTCGTGGGAAAGGCCCTGAGCAACATCTCGACCAGCATGGACGCGGCATCTGTCGTCCACAGCACGGACCTGGTGGTGGAGGCCATCGTGGAGAATCTGAAAGTGAAGACTGAGCTGTTCAAGAGGCTGGACAAGTTTGCTGCTGAGTACGTGGCCCCTGACGTTCCCGTTGGGTCCGAGGGCCCTTCCCTGGCTCGGGCTTTGCTCCTAGGAAGGCATTTCTGACACGACGCCCACTTCCCCTTCTCTAGCCCACAGGCCTTGTTCTCCATCCCCCACTTCCAGTTGGCTTCCTGAGGCTTGAGCTCTCCTGATCCGATCCTGATCCGATCCTGATCCCCAAGCCAGGGTGGGGTTTCCCTTGGCCAGTGGAGGGTCCATCCAGGGACAGGCCTCTGTCTCTGGCAGCGCCTGTGTCTTCTCAGGCCTTTCCCGGCCAGCGGATGGAGGAGGCTTAGGCCAGTCCAGTGTCTGCTGAGGAACCTCAGGGTAGTTCCATGTGTCCCCTTTATTTGGGTGGAACAGACAGAATGGTTGCAAGTGAAGGGGATGCCTCTTGTCTCCCCAGAAGTTCCTCAAAACTCTCCTGTTTTGAGCTTTATCTGTGTTAAAAACAAACAGTCTTGTGAGTATTAAAGGAGCCTTAAGTTCTTACCGGGCTTCTGACAAAGGGTAGGAGAAGAGAACCAGCCTGGAAGGCCAGCCACGCAGGCACCTGGGGCTCTGGGCCCGTGCGCGGCCAGCCAGCTCCCTCGCGCGTGCCCGTCGCGTGCTCAGTCCGGGGCTGTCTGCTGTGCTTGCCTCCTGGCTTTTGGTGAACGTGACACCTGACTGACTCATTCACCTTCTCTTCCTGTTCTGCTCGGGCACCTCTCTCCTTGGATGGACCTGAAGGTCAGAATAAGATTATATAACAAAAGTAATTCTGAGGCAGCCACCAGTGCGCAGTGGCTAAAGAGAGACCCTTGCATGCCTGCCTGCTGGAGTGTCAACCGTCAGCGCTACATAGCCTGGTGTCTGGGAGTCCCTTCCCCTAGCAAAGAGAAGAGCCTTACCTTTCTGTCACCCATCCATCGCTCTGCTGATCCACGTGCCCGTGCTTTGTATACTGGCATCTGGGGCCTGCAGAAATGTCTGACAGAAAACAAAGACTCTGTGGTAGCAGTGTCAGCTCCCAAGTCAGCAGGGAACCCTCTAAGATAACCAGACATCTGCCCCAGGAAAGAGAGTGTAACCCAGCAGTTCGGCCTGTATTGAAACGTTAGTCCTTCCCTAGTGACTGACAGGTCTGACTGCCCTCTTTGGCAGCGTCGAGTACTGGAAGGGCCATAGGAAAACGGGGGCCCGGGGCCACCTCCCGCCGCTTCCCTCTGACCGTGGACTGTCGTGAAGCCACCTGGCTCTCAGCTTTATCATCTGTGAGTTCAGTTGAGAGGTTAGGGGCAAATAATTTCCAAGACCACCCCAGTTCCAACTCTCTAAGACTAGGTTCCCTAGTATCCTGTGAAATAGAAATAGTAGTGCCTTCGTCCTGCTGCACATGTGACTTTGCTCCTGGTCACCAGCCACCCTTCTCGACATTCTTGTTTTCATTTTGAGTAGCTTGATTGAGATATACTTCACTGCCATGTTTTACGGTTAGGTCCTATAACAGGAGATCAAAATATGTTCCAGTGATAACATTCCAGATGGAGGCTCTTTTGGAATGACTGGCTCCCGGAGGAGGACTCCCTGGCTGCAGTGTAAGAACTGCAGGCGAAAAGCCCGGCTGGGCCCTCCCTCCCCCTCTGACACTCCCGGACTCCCCATCCACCCCAGTCCCCACCCCCTCTCTTGCCTGCTCTGCACTGAGGCCTATGGGCATTGCTAAGGCTTGTGCTGTTGATTTCTTATCAGTACATTTAAGAGAAAGGTAGGGGTGGGTTTTCTTGTGCCTGAGTGTCAGAAAGGGAAAAACAGAAGGTGGTCCAAGAAAGTCAAGTGTTTCAAGGAAACTTCTGTGTGGAAGATACACAACAACCCTGTTTGTGTCATGTGTCAGTACATTATGTTGAGAGAAGGCATGTGAGCTGCTGTTAGGAGCAGAGCCAGCTCCACCGATTGGGACGGGGAGCATAGAGGTCCCTGGGAGGAGACATTTTCCCCTTCAGGTAAAACATGTGCTGGGAGTGCCCTAGGTTGGGGACACTTGGGACTGGGCTCTGTTGTAGCCTCATCATTTCACAAAACATGCCCTCCAGTCCGTGCATCTTTGTTTCCCCTTTTTGGAAGCAGGTTGCTCTTCAAAACACCCTGTCATACCAGTGCACCAGCCCCCAGCAGGCGCCTGCTACTGTGGGTCAGGGTATTGGTTTGTGTGAGCCACACTCATTGTTACTGTAGGGGGCCTCCTCTCATTACCCGCCGTAACAGACGATGGTTTATAGCATTTCCTCCATTGACAGACTTTGAAAACTAGAATTTTAAAACTTTACACGTCATATTTTTAAAAGGAAAAGTCCCTCTACCTAGCTTTTAAATTGGCAGACTTGAAAGTTGTGTGGGGAAGGTGGATGTGACAGTGCCTTAAAAGGGAAGTGCCGCCCTGAGCTGAGGACACTGGGATTTTCCCTCAGGCTCTCAGGCAGCCACCTGCCCACACTGGCTTCTCCTCCCACCTCACTCTCCTTTCCTCGTTCCAGACTACTCGTTTCTTCTTCTGCCCTTCCTCCCACTTGCCCCTGAGTTCTGGCAGATTGCAGTATTGCTTTTTGGTAAGGAGGAACCCCCGAATGTGGTCAGTAAGGGACTGCCCTCCCTCCTGTACTGTGACCAGGCATTGGTGGTCCCAATTAGCATCAGGCTGTGTTGTGCATAATCATCCACAAGGTGGCGCTGTAGGAAAACCTAGAAGTCGCCTGTTTAAAGATTTGCCTGTTGTGCATTTGGCACCCCCCTTTATTGTTTTAAAAATTGAATTCGGTTTAAGTCAGTGTGTATTTTTAAAAATAATTTATACATACAAGAGAAGATGGTGCTGCTTTTTTAGGAGCAGAATACCTTGAACTACATTTATCATGTATGTACATGTATCTTTCCATTCCCGGTTCTACTTGTGTAACCTTTAAAACTGCTTTTGGACCAGGTGGTTTTCTTTTCTCTTCGTTTGAGTCCCATTCAATGGAGAAGTAAAGATTTTCACTTGAGGGGGAAAGATCTTCGCTCATGTTTCTTACCTGAAGTTTCTACTTTAGAATTCAGGTGTTTCTTTACAGTTTTTTGTGTATCTGATGCATCCTTCTTTCTTTCATTAGCCTTTGATCCCTTAGAGTTTTATCTTGTGACTGAGGTTGGTTATGTAGCTGCCTCCTTTTTTCCTCACATGTCATGAATATTAACTAATAACAAGTAGAGAGGAGAAATTTTGTTTTGTAAAATTAAGGAAAGATTGGCAAAGATTAAGTACACCTCTGGAATAGGTAACTTTTAAAGTACTCGGTATAAAACTTTAAAATTAAATGAAGCAGGTCACTTGACTTCAGCTTCTTGTAGGAAGAAGTGTCTTCCCTGACTTCCCCCGGAGGCCAGGGCCACAGACCCGGGCGGTAAGCAGTTGCCTTGCGCATTGCACCCGGGGATTGTCCTGTTTCCAAAGATGGAACTCATTCCAGTGCTCACCATCTTTCTCTCCACAGACACACAATCTTTGCCAGCAACACTTCCTCTTTGCAGATCACAAGCATAGCCAATGCTACCAGCAGACAGGACCAATTCGCCGGGCTCCATTTCTTCAACCCAGTGCCCATGATGAAGCTTGTGGAGGTCAGTAGGTACCTGCTCGTGCACGTCTGCTTGCTTCGCCAGCTCTCGGCCCTGCTTCTCTGGTTCACACCTGCACTGCCACTGGGGATTGCACTGGATGGGCTTTAATGGAAGGAAGTTGTCCTTGTGCTGTGATTCTCTGGCCATAGCCTGTTCTTTCAGAACCAATGGAAGGCCCCTGTGCTTTGTTTCTTCACAGCCCTGTGTTCTGACCCATGGTGTCCAGGAGGGCTGTTCACTTTGTGGAATGTCATTTACTTGTTTGTGCCATAGCCGATGGGCAGTGCTGAGAGGCCTCAGACCAAGAAGGCAGCACTGAAGACCACTGGCTTGATGAGACTCAGGGGAGAGCCTCACATGCTCACACAGTCTCATTGAAGTCAGTTTGCTCCAGGCTGTAAGCGAAATTCTTCTTAGACAACCTGGTGTTACCCAAGAGCCACTATACCACCTTGTGCACCATCCCTGAACTCGGCCTCATTTCATAGGGCCTCAGTGTTGTCCCCAGATGAGGCACATCTCTTAGATATTGTGATTTGAGCTACTTAAAGAGCTCCTGATAATCTGGAACCTCCTGACCACAAACCCGAAGGCAGAAGGGAGTGGCCAGGGAGGGCTGCCAGCCTTCCAGGTTGGGCTGTTTCTGCTTGGTTGGAGACTTGGGGCAGGGTTGGGGGAGTGGGGGGGGGCGGCGGGAGAAGATGGAGTCACAATAGACAATTTGCACCTGAAGTGTGGCAACTTGCCTTTTACAGGGGACTAATTACAGGGTGTGAGGAGCAGCCGCTATTAAAGTAGCATTTGCTGTGAGGTTGAGGATTTATTGCCCTGCGAAGTGTGGGGGACGTGGAGCTGTGGAGCAGACCCCAGAGCCCTGCCGGCCCAGCTGTGAGGGTGTTTGCGGCTCATTTTCTCCGTTGCTGCCTCTCCTGCAGGCCCCCTTCTTCCCTTGGCCTCCATAAGCATTTGCTGCCAGGTTAACGATGGCTGTATTTTCCTGTAGTTTTCTGTCAAGTGACAACTCTGACCCATCCTGTGATAGGAATCCATCTGTTCTACTGACGTTGCTCCCCAGCTTCTTCCAGCTTACCCCCTTCCCAAGGCTGTTTTTGAAGAAGTTGAAGAATGAAGGTGGGGGTGGTGCAGGGAGTGGAGAAAACCACCATTACCCTCTTTTATGCAGAAAAGAGCAAAGGAAGTGGAATGGAATTTTTAACATTTCAGTACTTAAGGGCTAATTACTTTCTTTAGTTACTATATTATGTGCATATGTGTTTTGGAGATGAAGATTTACTTCAAACTCTAATAATATTGTTTTCAACTGCAGTTATCTGAAAATTCCATCTCTGTCTTTGGAAATATCGTACATTGGTTGTTAACAGCCAATGCTTATTAGCAAATGTTAGCATTTTCTAGAAAATGTTTTCTAAAAGGGCTCTTCTCTATTCCATGTTTATTCTTTAACTTGAGCTCTTGCATATGTGTCTGAGTGGCTCTTTTACTTGGAACTGTACATATACATTTCTTTTGAGAATCTGTTGGAGCTATAAGCAGATTATCTACAGCACGCTGCTCTTTGTTGAATGAATAAATATACAACCCTTCTGCTAAAAACATTTACCATTGACTTCTTTAAACCAAATTATTTTTAAAACTCCGTAATTAGCAGCCTTGCCCTAGCTCCATCTGTATAGCTCTGATGGAGACTTGACCCTCCTTGGGAACAGCTCTTGGACTGCTGGACTGCTGTTTGGTTTGTGAAGCCTGCAGAGCAGGGCCTGGCCTGGTGCTGCCCAGTCTTCATCTCCATCTCCATGGTGCTGCGTTCTCTTCCCACTCATTTACTTCCCTTAGTGTCATCACGCACCACCACACCCCACGCTGTGATCACATTAAAATGCGAATGATAATTCTCTTCATGTATATAGCACCTTTCATCTCGCACAGACACCAGCTCATTAAGCCATACAGCGCTCTTACTAGGACGTGTCAGGTATCATTCTCCCATTTCAGACGAGAGAGGTGAGGCACGGAGCATTGGTCTGCCTTGCCTGAGCTCATAGAAAGGTCCGATGCAGAAGCCAAGCCCGTTTGCTTTGGCTCTTGTTGAAGTTTCTTAACTGGCATTTAAATTACATATATAGTATAAATTCACCTGGCCCTCTCTCCATTTGCCAAAATCTAATTCCTGACAGGTAGATTCTCTTACTGTTTCCTGAGGGCTGACTCTCGCTGTGCTGCTTGGTGCCGTTTCCTATAGATCCCAGCTGGCTACTGGACCCTTGCACTGCACCTCCTGGAGGTTCACAGGACCATGGGCACCCTCCCCAGGCTCCTGGTGGGCAGCAAGCCCTAGCTTTGAGCCCCTGTTCACTGGAAATGAAAGCCTTCCTCTGTGACAAGCCTGTTCTGAAGCAAAGGGAGACTTTAGGCCCTGGGGTGCTGGTGCACAAGAGGGTGGGATTATGGGTAGACACTCATCTCAGAGGCCAGGAAACCTGGGACTTGGGCAGATCTCTCAGCATTCTGGGCTAAAGACTCCGTACAGAGTCTTTAGGGGCAGCCATCGTGCTTTAGTAGACTGGTAGTTGCCTCCCTGAAGCAGCGATCAGTAGCAAGTAAAGTACCAGCAAAAGCCAGCCTTTACGGAGCACTTCATGCCTGTTAGGGCCGCAGGTAATGCTTTACTTCCTCAACTAATTGCACTCTCACCTCAGTTCCTTGAGATAGAAGGATTTCAGTGTCATGTCAGTTTCACAGAGCATGCCCAGAGTCACAGAGCCACTAAGTGGTGCCACTGGGGTTTGAGCCCGGGTCTGTCTCAGCAACAAAGCCTGTGAAACTCCTACACATGCACACACATTTACATTTTAAGCCTCGATTTTGTGTGTATTCTGCAGTACTTCACTGTCTTAAAGTGGGTGTTTTGGTAAATGTTTGTTTCTGATTTGAGATCCTTCCATTTTTGCTGCCCATGTGGATGCTTTTGGTCAGTGTTTCTTGAACTGTTCTGTTAAAATTGTTGGCTGACTCTTGGTCATAATTCTTTTCCATTTTGCATTTCCAGGTCATTAAAACACCAATGACCAGCCAAAAGACGTTCGAATCTCTGATTGACTTCAGCAAAGCCCTGGGAAAGCATCCTGTTTCTTGCAAGGTAGAGTTTGAGTGGCTTGGGAAGGGAATGATTTTCCTGGGACCCTGACTTTAGCCCATGTAGAATTTTCACATGGCAGAATGACTTGAGAGATGGGGCTCTTGAACTACAGGCCGGTCCATGGCTGCCGACAGCCAGGTGCGCCTCCTGTCTAGCTCGCCAGCCAGAGAGCCCAAGGCTGTCATGCAGAGGCTGGGACCCTAACGGGGCCGGCTCACTGTTGATGCGTAGCTGTGTTTCCATCAGTGGATTTCGGTACACCACCAGCTTTAGCTTCTGCTGGGCCACACGGAGCCAGAACCACCCAGTGTGTCAGGCACAGCCTGACGTTCACATCCCTCCCAGACAGACACTAGGCCTCACTGTCGGCACACGTGGTCAGGAGGCAATGAGCGAGGAGCAGCCACCCTGCCCCAGGTCGCAGCAGTAAAGCTGTTTCTCGCCGGGATGTTGTGTCATGGTTGGTGTTGTGTTGCTTTCAGTGAGAAGTACAGGCAAATGGAGAGCACACCTCGGCCTTTCCCCCTTTCTTAAGGTGCCCATTGATTAGATATGGAGTGACCCCCTCGCTGTCCACTGCTTCATTCGGATTCCCTCAGTCTCTCCATTGGTTTACCTCCTCTTTATGTCCCCCCGAGTTTAGGGACCATCCTTCTGCATGACTTGGCAGTTTTTCTACAGAAGCAGTTGTGTCACAGAATACTATTATAAATTTTTATAAGTATCTCACCTTATAAATTTCTAAGTATAAGTTTTTGACCATAAGCTTTTGTATCATTGTGGTTCTCCTCATAGCATAGTTTTGCCTTCTAAAGGGTTCTCAAGTTTGAACTCACGGTATTGTATTAACCCATGAAGCCTCACGTCGTTCATGGACCATCTGAGTCAGTCGACTATTATTGTGGACCCAGGAGCCAAAGAGAGCGGACCAGCATATGCCATTGCCCCCATCCAGGGCAGTGTTACTAAGGGGTCTCATCATTTTAACACTCATTTGTTGTTTGTTTTGTTGTGTCGTCCAGAACACTCGCTAGGCTAGATCTTCATGCTTTCTGGGAATCTTTCTAGGGCAGTTATTCAGGCTCTTGGCGAGGCGTCCAGACCATATAAGGCAACCGCATGGTGCAGGGTCTGCACACTTTTGTGTAAAGGGCCAGCAGTGAGTATTGTAGGACACGTGGTTTCTGCCACAGCTTTTCAGTCCTGCTGTGGCAGCAGAAAAGTAGCACAGCAACACATGCTGAGGTGAGTGAGTAAAACTTTATTTAAAAAACAGACTGGAGACTGGATCGGACTAGAGGATTGTGGTGATAATTACCAAGAGCTGACAAAGAAAAATGGCATTAACGTGCCTGCAGTGTGTCTGTTTTCATAGTGAGATTTCACAGGGAGAGCATGGTGTAAAACGGTTAAGGCCATGGACTCTGGGGCCAGCCTGACTGGGTTTAAACCTTGGCTCTGGCACTCGCTAGCTGTGTAACCTGGGGCAAGTTGCTAAACCTCTCTGTGCCTCGGTGTCCTCTACCTCACAAAGAGGTAATGTACTCGTCTCACAGGGTTAATATGAGGAATAAAGGAATTAATATTTGTAAAATATGTAGAACAGCCCAGGCACATAGTAAATACAGTAAAGTATATTTAGTACATTAATAAAAGAGCATGAACAATGTAAGCGGTGTCTCTTCACAGCCCACTAATATTTTGAGATTATCTGTCTCAACACTCTCAGCAGCACTGAATATTTTAGTAGGGAGAGGAAAACCCTTTCCCAATAATCTTATTGGCAAAATACTATTTTGTTCCAATGAGTATTTCTTTGATTAGTAGTGTGTTTAAATATTTTGTGAATTTTAGCACCCTTTCCCAGTTCTTTCTGTAGACAATATTAATTCTGCCTATGTAAAACCTGTATATATTGTAAGCGAAGCAGGTGTTTTTCCCAGGCTGCTCTCTGACTTCTAACCTTGTACATGGTGTGCTTCATGTTCTTGGGTACACTATCTTGAGTTTCCGCAATAAAAGTTTTGAAGATGAAAGGCATTTTTGCCTGGTTATAAAATCAACATTTTTTCATTAATATAATCTTGGTTAAACTGATAAAGGCCTTTTGTGGGTATCTGTATTCCTGGGAGATAGGGGTAGGGGATGGTCTCAGAGGGGGCACAAATCCTGTGGCTTTGCTGCCCTGTGCGTACCGTGTGCAGTCACGTTAGCTGTGGGCGTAGTGCAGTGTTCGCCTTCAAGTCGATGTTTATGGGTTGCCTCGTGTGTGTTAGAAAGGGAACCAACGGCCAGGGCGAGGATTTCTTCCTGCGGGGAGATCACAGCCTTTTACTAAAAGAGGGGCACCATTTACTTAATGGAATCAGCTTTACATAAATACCACCAAAAAAATTATAACCGTTGCCTGCCCCACAAGCCCACAAGAGGGATCAGTAGGTGGACCCACACCCCACACTTGGCCTCTGGGAGAGATGAGGAAGCATTTCAATGAGGAGGGAAGGCGTGGAAGATGTCATCTGGGGTGGTGGGTCCTAAGTGGTGTGTGTGAAAGGCCCACGATCCGGCTCTCAGGGCATCTACTCGATTGTCCGGGGACCCTCTTCCCAGCTCGACCGTCTCGCACTGTGAGTGGAAGCTGGAGAAAATCCTGAGGGGCCCAGGAATGCATGGCTCCTAGGAAGAAGTGCTGCTCCTGTGAGGGCTGTTTAGCATGGAGCATTACTTGTTCTAGGTTCCTGAAAGGAAGGGGGGAGGGGGGGGAAGGAAAGAGGCTACCATTAGAGCATCGGGCAGTATACACAACAAAGGTGGTTCCTGATATACCTTCACAGCTTGTCACAGAGAAACGATTACTCCCATCTCACAGATGATGAAGCTGCATTTCAGGATGGCGCAGGGTCAGAGTATTAGAATTTGAGCCCTGATGTGCCTGCCCCAAAGCTGTGTTCTTCTAATGGCCCCCTACCTTGATCGGCCTTTATTTCAGGATCCATGCAGTGGAGGCATCTGCTAAGGTGGAAGTAAGGCTGTGCTGCCACTTTAAAACAAGTTTTGAAAATGTATAGGTAGCTCCGTAAATGTGGGTAACATAACCCAGTGTGAGAAGGGGCAGCCTGGTGACTTCGCAAAAGGTAAAGTTCAATGAAAATTCACTGATCTTTTATTTTTCTGTCCCCCAAAACAGGACACACCTGGGTTTATTGTGAACCGCCTGCTGGTGCCGTACCTCATGGAAGCAGTCCGGCTGTTTGAACGAGGTAGCCGTCCTGAGCCGGGCGGGGGCAGCAGGCCTGGGAGGCGCTGCTCTCTGGGAGTCCTCATGCGGGGTCTGCAGGGGGGGTGGGCCGCGCAGGGCAGGGGAGGGGCTTCCGTTTGCTGGCTGTGGGACTTGGCCTCGCCCTGGGTCCTGCTACCTTTGCCACTGTGTTTCCAGGGGTTTTTGGGGTTCCTTGTGAGGCCTTTGAGGTGTGGCTCTAGGACCCTCTGCTGTAGTCCCAGCCAGAGGAATTATACCGCCAGCCCGGATTTATAGCATGGATCTCTGCTTTTGGTTAAAAGGTTTATCACTTGAAATAATAGTAATACTGTAAAATTCACTGGGCCAGATGACCTTCAATTTTCCTTAAGGGTCTAAAATTAAGACTGCAAGATAGGAAGTAAGTAACATGGTACATTCAGCCGAACACCACGTCTGACAGCCCTGTTGGCCTTGTCGGGTGATTCCATGGTTCGTGTTGTTATTTTAACCTTGAGAAAGGTCAAAATGTTTCCTGAATACTTGTTGAAATATAAGACTTGAGACCTGGTTCAGGTTACAAAATGTCATGTATCCTCCTGCCTGCCTTCCCCACCACATCTCTGGAAAGGTAACTATCACCTCTGCTTCAAAGGCAAACAGACTTTAATAGGACTGGATAAAAAACAAATGTAATTGTTTTCAATTACTTCACAAATGCTTGCTCCCGAGAATGTCATTTTTGAAACAAAACGTTTATACCAGCTCTTCTGGAGAGATGAAAGCACATTTGCTTTCTCACAATCTGCTTTAAATATTAAAACTTTTCTCTGTTTATGGAAGCATTTGCCTCACTTTTGCTCCGAGATCAAACCAACACTTCTGTGTTTATCTATCAGCAAATATGCCTGATTATACCTCCACGAAAGCGGCAAGTGTTTTGCCCTAACCTTGAAAGGCAGGGTGGTTTTTTCTAATGTCATGTGTTAGAATATAGCATGTGGGTGAGCCACCTCCGAATGGTGTTTTTCTCACTGAAACATACCGTCACTTTGATATAGTTTCAGATATACCTTGTAGCTGATTGTAAGTTGAAATTCATCTTTTCTCTGTCCCTTCTCCGGCAGTGGTCTCTTTCTATACAGAGGGACCCCCTTTGACCTTCACCGTCACCAGTGGCCTGCGGGTGAGGCTGGGAGGGGGACCCGACCCCACGGGGGACCACTCTTAGTCTGCTTTGGCGCTGCCCCCAGCTCCCTGTCCTTGCTGCGCCCTTGCCTCTCTCCCCACAGCCGCCTTGGGGCCGTGGGCCGGAACAGCCGGGCGCCGGGTCTGGCTCGGGTGCTTTCTCCCAGCCGGACTCCTTATGTCGCACCTCAGGCTTCTCACCATGTCGCTGCCGCTGCCTCAGTGTTCCCTCCTTCAGCCAACACAGAGGGGTGTTTACACGCGCGCCAGCCACCCCGTCCCCACCTGTCTGAGCCGAGCGGCTGGCTCACCTGCATCCACTCAGCTTTGAAACCTGCTGCCATTTTGGATCATCCTTCTCTTGCCTGTCATGTCTGTTCATTTGTCACTTTAGATTCCTCCCTGTCACCCCGGTTCCCCTGTGCTAGTCAGCCTACCTCAGTGAGGCTCCTTCTGGCAGCAGAGGTGTTCACATGGCCTCTTGTCTTTCTCTAACTGGTCTGCGCTGCCATGCCCGCAGAAAGTAGCATGCTGTCCCCAAGGGCGAGGAGACAGTGCCTGCTGTGTCTGTCTCCACGCAGCTGGGGGAGCCCTGGGGTCCAGCACAGGGTCACACAGTAAGGTCAGTGACTCTGTAGCGCAGCTCGGCCCTTTCTGAACTCATTTGAGGCGGACTCCATACAGCAATGTCCTGGTCAGCTCAGGCTGCTATAGCAAGAATGCCACAGACTGGGTGGCTTATAAATAACAAGTTTATTTCTCACAGTTCTGGAGGCTGAAAGTCTGAGATTAACATGACAGCAAGGTCGGATTCTGGTGAGGGGCCGCGTCCCGTTGCAGACTGCCCAGTCCTCACTGGTCCTCGTGTGGCAGTTGCACAGCTAGGGAACAAGCTCTTGAAAGGGCTCTAATCTCATTCTTGGGGGCTCCACCCTCATGACCTCATCTAACCCTAATCACCTCCCAAAGGCCCCACCTTTTTATATCCTTGCATTGGGGGTAGGGCCTCAACATCTGAGTTTGGGAGGGCACTCGGCCCATAGACGCTATGGGTAGGCCTATGGTGCAAGAGCTCCACGCAGACAGGCTGGCACAGGGCTGCCTGGAGTGGCAGGGGCTCGTCAGGTGCAGGGGTGGGCGTCACAGCAGGGGCTGTCTCAGTCATCATCCACTCAAGCATCCTGGGCAGCTGGACCGCTTGCAGAAAGCCACAGGCTGTCACCACCATCCCCCCTCCCAGTGGTATCTCAAGGCACTCTGCTCCCCCCTCACCTCTGCCCTCTGATGCTCTGTGCCTTGGGGCATCCGCGCTGGGCCTTCTTTCTCGGCGCTCTTCGGCTCTGTCTGCACTCTTCTGTTTTCATTCATTCCTACTATAGTTACGGCCTGATTGGTGGGGTTGGTCAGAGCTCGCTCCCCAGACCTTTGAATAGGCTGGTGCCCAGTAGCAGATGGCTGACCCCATCGGATGCCACTCTGACAGATCACAGCGGGCTCTGGCAGGGTGATGGGGCCACATAGGTAGCTCTTCTCGGACGACACCCTAGGAGTGCCATGAGCTGGTCCCCCAGTCACTGAGATACCTGCTCGCACTGCCACCGTCCTGCTCAGGACCTTCAGTGGTTCCGTCATCACCCGCCTAGTACAGTGCCCCTGCCAGAGGGCCTTCTTTCCTCGCCCTCTGCCGCTACCTTCATCACCACATGCCTAACCCTCACCTGTCTCACGGTGCCCCACCAGAGTGTCCTCAGGCCGCAGGCTGGACCTAATCTATGTTGTTGTATCCTTTTCCCTGTGGCACGGCTGGTGTCTTCTGTACTCTTTTCTGTGGCAATATCTGGGTGTTTCTTTTAATACCCCACAAAGTGCTGGTATCAGACCGGCATTGAGGTTGCAGTCAGTGGCTGAGCAGCAGTTCTGATCCCTGTTGCTGTGACCCTGGTTGTTGTTAATGCCAAGAATGACTGGTAGGTGGCGCTGGTGAGCCAGCAAAAGAGCCGTGTTGGGGCAGGTCCCAGGTTCCCGGGCTCCCATGATGCAGAAGATCCTGGGAGTTCACTGAGGAAGCTTTTCTTTGTTGTCTTAGAGTTAAGCGCTCTTAACTGGGTAGGGGGAATCCCTTCAACCTCTTAGGGTCGATGCAAAATGTTGCATGTATGTACGTTTTCTTTGGATAGGGTGTCAGATTCTCAGTGACGTGCTTCACTATAAGGGAGGTTAGGAAGTTTTGGTCTAAAATGCGATGCCACATTTAACTCCCATGTGGCTCACCAATCTGTGTATGTGTGTTTTATTTATTTCTCTCTCCGTTTTTCCTCTTTGGCTCTGTATAACTCAGAGTAGAATTTTAGAGTTGTGCTGACTTTGTAAAACCGTTTAGTTTAGTTGTTTTTTTTAATGATATGCTGTCTTCATGTTATGTTTTGAAATAGTTAAGTGAGTCTCTGAATCTAGAGTTACAGTCTTGCCTCTAGGATTCATTGCCTGTCCTTAAATATAGATTTGATTAAATGGCTTTAGGTAAGTTGGAACCATTATGCTATCAGATTTCTGTCCCCAGGGAGTCTATATTCCAATGAGAGGAGACAGCCCCTAGTAAATAACCAATGGATAACAAGCTAAGTTGTGACCAGTAATCTCTGAGAAAGATAAAGGCAAGAGGATCGCAGGAGTCCTAGCCCAGAGTCCTGACAGTTGCTTGTTAATATGCATGGAGAGAGATGGTACTCTGAGCAGATGTCACATGTCTGAGGACACTGGGCACCAGGCACAGGGAACAGCAGGTCCTGAGCCAGAGGAATGTGCCAGGCTGTCATTCTAACATTCCGGCCCTGACACTGTAGACGCCTCAGGATTTAATGAAATTCTGTGAGTAGAATCCACTTTTCAGTTGCCATGTTCCTCCTCATTCCTGCCTTCGTACATGCTGTTCCTGCTGCCTGGAATGCCCTTCCCTGTCTTCTCTTCCCTTGGAATTCTCTTCAGGACATTTAGGACCTGGGCCTGGTGGTGATTCTGGTAAAGTCATGGTAGTGTGAGTAAACCTCTCCCTCTTTGCCCACAGAGCTGTGTGAATCTTCAGCGCTTGTTATAGAGAAATTTTTGGTTTTCACCTCTGAAGCCTCTCATTATATCATGAGTACTCATACTTGAGTGGTCCTCTCGGTTTTCTTTGTCTCATTCTAAGTCTGGGTTCCTGGTACATCACAGATATGAACGCAAGTGGAATGAATGAATGGGGGCACCTGAGAGGGCTAACGCACATGATCATTTTTGCTCTCTTTTCTTGTGACCTGAAACTCAAATCATGATTTTCAGGATCTTCTGACTAATTAGTGGAGTATTAGTAATGTGACCCTTATGAAATAATTGGTTGGTATTGTGATCACCGTGGACTACCTTGAAATCCTTTAGAATGATTTCGGTACTCAGTGTGCTTTTCAAAAAGCTTTTATAGATATTTAAGTAGTTCCTCTTTCTCATTCCCAAAAATCTGAAATATTTAGGTATGATGCCTCTGAGTATTTTACCATTTTGGTATAATTAACTCTTTATGCTTTGGAACAAAATTCTAGATAGCCACTTATTGCAGACTTGTCCTATTCCTGATTTCAGAGAAAGAGGATAGGTGGTTCTCTGTAAAGACCTCTTGTGGCTCAAAGACAATATGTTAATGATAAAATTCCAAGGAAAAAGCACATTGGTCCTTGGCTTAGTCTTCTCAACACGTTTTCAAACCTGCATGGCCATTCTAAATCAGGCTTGGGCCTTTCTTTGAACATCATCTTGGTGAAGGGTTTCTGTGAATGTGATTCTACAGGAATATTCATTACTTGTAAAACCAAGAAAGCTAGAATAGAAAAAAAAATCTATAAAATAAGTACAAAAACATAAAACTTAGTTCTTTTTAAAAATAAAAAGTCCATTCATCAATCAAAAATCTGCTCTAGCTTTAAATGATATTTTGGTAAATTATTCCAGAGTTGGAAAATTCCAAGCCATTAGAAAGTAACTAATGTTTCCAGGCCACTGGGCTTTCTGTCTCCATGGACAGAATTCACCTCACAGAATCGCCTGGTGGGGTAGCTTTGAAAATCCTGTGACCTGTTTGGCAAAATCTTACCCAGAAATCCTGACTCTGAATATTTTTTGAATGTAAAACTCTAGTAGTTCTGGAACTAACAACCTGACGAGGAGAACTGTGGGAAAGACAGTGGTAACTGATGGCTGCCCTCTTCTCCCCAGGTGACGCATCCAAGGAAGACATCGACTCTGCTATGAAGTTGGGAGCTGGGTACCCCATGGGCCCATTTGAGCTTCTGGATTACGTTGGGCTGGACACTACGAAGTTCATCATTGATGGTAGGACTTGGGATTCTCTGTTGTCTTTCTCTGAGTCGAGGTAGTCGCTCTCAACTATGACTTACAATGCCTATTTAAAACAGAAATTACAAGGGGTCTTAGTAGACTTTCCAAAGTCCTGCCCACACCGGCTTAAAGAATTCAAGTTAATAGATGGTAGGAGAAAGAAAAAATGTGACTGCCAAATGTCTCCTCACAGGGTACCTTTTTTATTTTTAACTTTTCATTTTGAAATAATTATAGATTCACAGGAACTTTCAAATATAAAATAGATAGGTTCTATTTACCCCTTTTCCCGGCATTGCCTAATGGTTCCATCTTGCATAACCACAGTACAATGTGAAAACCAGGATATGGGCTTTGATGCATTGTGTCATTCTCTCACGTATTCTGCTCAGTATAACCTCCCGTGCAGTCAAGATACTCGGCCATGTTCTTTTTTTTTTTTTTTTTTTTTAGAGCGTCCATTTTAGTCCCTGGCTGAGTGACTTGGTTGGAGTGTTGTCTTGGGTTCTGTCCCTGGTCAGGACACTTATAAGAATCAACCAGTGAATGCACACATAAGTAGAACAACAAATCGATGCTTCTGTCTCTCTCTTCCTTTCCCTTCCCTTCTCTCTCTAAAATCAATTT
>PVJD01000789.1:0-139069 GCA_004026545.1 Mormoops blainvillei | reverse complement strand
TTAAAAAAATTTTTGGTATATTTTATTGAGCATACTATTACTGTTGTCCCATTTTTCCCCCCTTTATCCCCTCTGCCCTTTACCCCATCCCACCATCCCTATACCTCTTAGTTCATGTCCATGGGCTGTACATATCAGGTCTTTGGCTTCTTAATTTCTTATACTATATACTATTCTTAGCCTCCCCCGTCTTATTTTATTTTATTTTATGAACATTTTCCCACCACCACTTTGCCCCTTTGGCTTTGTCGATGGGTCCTTTATGTGTGTTCCTTAATGACCCTCCCCTCCTTTTCCCCGTTACCCCCATCCCTCCTCCCCCCTGGTTACTGTCAGTTTCCTTTTTATTTCAGTGTTGCTGGTTATATTTTGCTTGCTTGTTTATTTTGTTGATTAGATTCCACTTATAGGTGAGATCATATGGTATCTGTCTTTCACTGCCTGGCTTATTTCACTTGGCATAATGCTCTCCAGTTCCATCCATGCTGTCGCAAAGGGTAGGAGCTCCTTCTTCCTTCCTGCTGCATAGTATTCCATTGTGTAACTGTACCATAGTTTTTTGATCCACTCATCCTTGTGGTCTGAGGAAATGCTTGATATGATTTCAGTTTTCTTAAATTTGTTGAGGCTTATTTTGTGTTCTGTCATGTGGTCTATCTTTGAAAATGCTCTATGTGCATTGGAAAAGAATGTGTAGTTTGCTTCTTTGGGATGAAAGGTTCTATATATATCAGTTAAGTGCACTTGATCTAATGTGTCATTCAGTTCCACAATATCTTTGTTGATATTTTGTTTCGATGATCTATCTGCTGTTGACAGTGGGGCATTAAAATCCCCTACTATAAGTGTGTTGCTGTCTATATCTTTCTTGAAGTTCTCCAGGATTTTCCTTATATATTTGGGTGTGCTTATGTTGGGTGCATATAAGTTTACAAGTTTATGTCTTCTTGATGGATTCTTCCTTTAAGTATTATAAAGTGTCTTTCTGTGTCTCTTTTTATGGCCTTTGTTTTGAAGTCTGTTTTTTCTGATATAAATATTGCTATCCTGTTTTGTTTCCCTGTCCATTTGCTTGGGATATTTTTTTCCAATCCTTTATTTTCAGTCCATGTACTTTTTGTTCTGTGGGTCTCTTGTAGGCAGCATGTGTGTGGGTCATGTTTTCTTATCCATTCAGTTACTCTATGTCTTTTAATTGGAGCACTTAATCCATTTTCATTTAAAGTTATTGATAGGTACTTACTCACTTTTTCCCTCTCCACTTGTGTTCCTCTCTCTCTCACTCTTTTTCTTCATCTCCTTAAAGCAGTTCCTTTAGCATATCTTGCACTGCTGGTTTGGTAGAGGTGAGGTGTATTCTTTTAGCCTTCTTTTGTCTGAGAAACTCCTTATTTCACCTTCCATTTTAACTGAGAGCCTTGCTGGGTAGAGTAGTCTTGATTGCAGGCCTTTGCTTTTCATTACTCAGAATAATTCTTGCCATTCCCTTCTGGCTTGTAGTGTTTCTGTGGAGAAGTCAGCTGCCAACCTTACCGGGGCTCCCGTGTATGTTGCTTCCTGTTTCCCCCTTGCTGCCTTTAAGATTCTCTCTTTGTCCTTAATATCTGCCATTTTAATTATGATGTGTCTTGGAGTGGGTCTCTTTGGGTTCCTCTTGAATGGGACCCTCTGTGCCTCCTGGACTTGAGTGACTTTTTCTCTCCTCAAATTAGGGAAGTTTCCCATCATTACTTTTCAAACAGGTTTTCTATCCCTTGCTTCTCATTCTGGTTTTCCTATTATATGGATATTATTACGTTTCATGTTGTCCTGCATTTCCCTTAACCCCTCTTCATTCTTTTTGAGTATTTTTTCATTTTCTTGCTCTTTCTGGGAGTTCTTTTCTACCACATCCTCCAGCTTGCTGATTTGATCCTCTGCTTAAACTGGCCTGCTTTTGATTCCTTCTACTGTGTTCTTTAATTCAGAAATTGTATTCTTCATTTCCTCTTGGTTCTTGTTGATAGTTTCTGTGTCCTTTTTCATGCTGATATAATTTGCAGTAAGTTCCTCCTGTAGTTTTTTGTAATTCTCCCTGCGCTCACTGAGTTCAGTGAGCTTCTTTATAATCACTGTTTTGAACTCAATATCTGATAGTTTACTTGCCATTATTTCATTTAGTAGTTTTTCTGAGGATTCCTCCTTTCCTTTCAGTTGGGGGTTGTTTCTTTGTCTTCCCATTATTTGTCTGCTGGAGCAAAACCACAAAGCCCAGGAAACAAGCCCATGGTCACAGAAATAACTCCCACCTGCAATCCCACCATCAACAGCAAATGAACCAGTATAAATAAGGCTGTAAAGAGATTAATACTATTATAAGAACAGAGAGAAATAGACTATAGTATAAAACCTAATGACTTAATATGCACCAACTTGATGAACAAAAAAATGAATGTTAAAAAGCTATGTAGTAAAGAAAATACTGCAAATCATGGAGAAGACTTTCTTCTCAGTAGCCTCTAGTATTTACTGCTGTTTTTTCTTTCTGGATCCACCTCTGGTGATGTCAGATGTTGACCCCATCTGACCTTAGGCAGTCTGCTTGAGACTTCCATGGATCTACAGTCTGTGCCTGTCTCCTTCAGTTGTTAATCTAGTCACTCTGTGCTCAGCAGTCAGGCTTAAGCACCATAGGGCCGGGCTGAATCTCTCCTGGGGTTAGGGCTGATGTTTCCCCTCAGGTTGCTGCTCACAGGGGCAGGGGCAGGGGCAGGGGGTGTCCTGTGTGAGCTTGATGGCTGCTGCCTTATGGGGGATGATTCAGCACCCAGATCCCGGAGGCTGCTCTCTCAGTTCTCTCCCCAAAGCCTCCATTCCCAGTCTCAGGTGTCTCCAGCCCACTCTGCCCCCATTTGCCGGAGCCCAGGATAAGTGGCTGCCAATGAAAATTTATGCGTTGGCCCTTTAATCGGCTTTTTCAGTCTCCAGCTGCCTGTCTCTGGAGAAAAGTTACTGTCTACCTTTTGGGCTTTGGTGCTGTAGGCTGGGGATCCCCACTTATGGCTTAGACCCCATTCTTCTCAGGGGGATCCAACTGGCCACTTAAATATCCCTCTGGTGCTGCCACCTGTGGGTGCTCAGTCAGCTGTCTCGCTTCTCCGCCGCACTCCTTACCAGTCACGTTGTGCTGAACTGATTCTTCTGTCTGTCTGAGGCTGTAAGGCTTCTCTCTCGCTATTGTTCAGTTGTTTGTTCCAAGTGATTTCTCCACAATTCAGTTGTAATTCCAGATTGGTCCTGGGACGAGGTCAGTGTGACTTCCATTCACTCCTCCGCTATCTTGATTTTCCTAAAATCAATTTTTTTTAAAGTGTCCATTTTACTATAGAGGCTCTGAAGACAAGGTAAAAATAATTGTTAAAATCGCACTGCTAAGTTGAATGTAGCTCATACTACCAGGTTTCACAAAGAATAGTTATGTGTTTGGGAGAAGTGAGGAAGGTTGTACTTGGCGCATGACCTTTGGAATTTTAAGAGCATGTAAAATACCAGTGGCATCAAATTCAGATTTTTGACATGTTCTGAAAGTTGTTTGTGCCAATGACAACTCCAGCCACAGACGACCCAGCGATTTCAGGAGGGCTGTGGTGCGGCCAGGCTTCCAGCAGTGTGGGGGGCGCGGGCAGGCAGCACACCTCCTTTGGGGCCCCTGGGCCTGCACCAGCTTGGCCTTCCTCTGCCATGTTGGCCTAAGGGGCACCACGCCCAAGGGGCTCTCCCCCATCAGAGTAGGGACCCTTCCCCTCAAACTCTGCCTCTAGACTTGCCCTGGGAATGCCGAGTTATAAAAATAAACCCTGCACTTCTCCTAAGCCCTCTTCCCTCCTCTCAATAGGGTGGCATGAGATGGATGCACAGAACACCTTGTTTCAGCCCAGCCCATCCTTGAATAAACTGGTCAAAGAGAAAAAGCTTGGCAGGAAGACCGGAGAAGGATTTTACAAATACAAATGACAAGTGTGGATTCTCGGCTCCGGAAAGAACCCTGTAAGCTCGTCCCAGCAGCTGCCCTAAGTGCCCGCGGGAATGCTCTTGGGGCAGACGTTCTCATACAAAGCACTGTCTGTTAGACGTGCGTTTTGATCGTAATCTCTCTGATGTAATTACTTACACGTAGCAGAGTCCTCCATTGAGAACAAATTCCCTTTTTTAGTCTCTTCATTTCTGTATGTTTTCTAAAAAGCTTTACACCCTTGGTGCCTTGGAGCAAACATTTCTTTTGAACCTCATCACTTTTATAACCTGTTGCCTGATTACATTCACCGATAGAGGGGAAAGCACTTCCTCCAAGAGCGTGCTGGGCTCATCACTGCCACACGGGAGTCGTGGCTGCTGATGCGTCCGTGGTGTGTCTGAAGTTCTGGAGGGAGCAGCATTGCATTGCACCTTTGTGAGAACGTTTGCTACCTGCGGCGTCAGGCCTTCTCCTGTATTCTGGGCGTGACGTCAGTGCCCTGTCTTTATTTAACTCCTCATCGAGATGCTGCTGGATTGGCAGGAATGTCTCCATGTGCTTGGGTTCCAGGAAGAGGTTTCATTCACATCTGAAATCAGAATGGTTATGGTCTCTTTTTTTTTTTTTTGTCTTCATGAGAAATCATTACTGCAAATGGCCTATAAATTGATTCCAATAAAATACAGACTTTTAATCTGTGAAAATCTGAACTGAAATGAACATGTATAATTTAAAATGATAATATGCTTAAATGATTATAAAAGTAAAGCTTGGTAATTTAGGCAAGAATCTTCTTTAGTGTGTTGCTGTTTTTAAAGCGGCTGTGCTGAGGAGGTGTGGCAGGGTGTGTTCCTGTGGCCGTGACTGCGGGCGTCACTCCAGGTGTTCCACCCGCACAGCAATACTAAGGGCACAGAAAACAGTTTTTAAGGAACATCTGGTTCTTTGCCAACAAAGAGAAATAATGTAACATAAGCTTCTTTTATTTTTTAAACTTTGTTTTAATTTTTTCAATTACAGTTTACATTTAATATTATTTTGTAAAAGTTTCAGGCGTACAGCATACTGGTTAGGCAATCACATACTTTACAAAGAGCCCCGCCCCGACATTTCCTGGGCCTCCCCACCCCCCGGCACCACACATAGTCATCGCCGTGTCATGGGCTATAAGGCCTGTGCCGCACTTCGCACACCCGTGCCAAGATAAGCGGTTCGTTGCTCAATCATTTTTCTTTTTCTTTAAAAAGTTTTTTATTATGTATTTTTCCATTACCATTTAGTCCCTGTATACTCCCCCCACCCCCACCCCGCTGTGGCCACCACACTGTTGTCCATGTCCATGAATCCTTTTTCCTTTTTCATAAGCTGCTTTTAATCATTGGCTTGTGAAAATGTCTTCCAAGATAGAATTTTGAAGCTGGAGAGACATCAGAAACCCTGAGATCCAGTGACCTCATAACAAAGACCCTAAGTTATGTGCCCAAGGTCACTAGCAATTTTGTAGTAGAGCCAGGATTAGAACTAGGGTTTGATGATAAAATTAAGTACAAAATAGCAAATTTGAGAATGTCAAATCCAGACTTTCAAACAGGACTGTCCCCAAAACGGGCATCCTTGTTTGGTGTCCTGGGTCATAAGCCTAAGGACTGAGAGGTGCCCCCGCACCCCTTGACAGAAGGGAGCTTATTTTTTTTTCTTGCTTCTAACTATAGCATAATAGGAAAATAAATAACGCACATACATTTCTACCACACATAGGACCTGGTGAGGTAGGAAACTTGTAGGTTATTCTTATAAAACATTTCCTAACGAAAAAAAGGAAGCACCTGTGATGCCACCGCCGTTTCCATTACTCAAGGTCACCCTTGTGGTCCCCCTGCCCGCTCACTCCCAGGCTGGCTCTCGACCTTTGACGTGTGTTCTGGCCTTAGGAGGGGCCTCATTTCCTTCTCACCACAGTGCCCACAGGATGTGGGCCCTGGTTCCGAAAATGGCAAGGCTTGCTCTTGACCACTGAATTCCCGGGAAGAGAGAAAACTCATCCGTGTGACCACCAGCCTGCCAGGATGTGAAGGTCGGGGTCACAGTGCTTTTTCTCTGACTGAGGTTCCTAACTGCACTTTTAGCATGCCAGCAAGAAAAGCCTGGCCTCCAAACATTCTTTTATCATTTTCAGAAAATTATGCATCATGTTTGGGACCAGGAAGGTATTTCGAACATCCTCTTAAAACGCACGAGTGGAGAGTGGCGGCCTTAGTAACTACCAGGTTTTAGGTCAAGAGGATACTTCTCTTCCCTCTCCCCTTTACTCCCTTCTTAGTGATGATATTCCTATAGTAGAAATGAAGATTTTGAGACGAGAAGGAAAACCATACAATTGATGAAATGGCTTGTTGAAAAAGATTGAGTGACCCTCTGAGCATAGCCATCACCTAGACCTCAGTTAGACTTAGCAAGGTGGCATTCCCTGAGGAATAGTGTTAATGCTTAGGAAGATATCTTTGTGGACCTTTAATATGTGTAAGATTCACTGGTTAATAGCAGTTTCTCATGGGGGAATGGTTAGCTAGCTTTTGACATCAGTTGTAAGTTATATTTCAGTTTTGGGGACTGTTAAGCGAGGCAGCATGGGAGCAAAGTGGGACCAGATCTTGGAACTGAGAAACTGGTGTAAAATCAGGTGGTATAAAATGATTCCCTACTGAGTGTTGTTAGATAGAAAGCTTTCTGACTTGTTAACAGGTCAGCTCTTAGAAGCTCATTTTCAGACTCAACCACTGATCGACAGAAGACAGAGCTGCCATGTTAGTCACGGCTTACGTAACATACTCTATGCTTTCTCTCTTAGTTTTCCAATTACGCTTTTCACATGTTTGAAACAAGCTTTTATCTTGTCCCACCTTAATTTTAATCCCTTTAACATTTCAACCTAAGTAAGCAATTAAGTCTACCAAAAATACAAGATACGACTATAATTTTGTGGGACTAATATTTTTGTAAACAGGCATTGATACTACATAAATAGTAACAAAAAATGCTTTGAACAGTGGAAGTATTGCTGTTTTCAACCCATTTGGTTGTGTAAATCCTATTTTTAAAACCAGTCAATATTTCATAATCACAGTTTTTGTTTCTACAGCAGAACAAATTTTAACTCCTGAAAGACAAAAATCCAAAAATTGATAGTAATTCAGTGTTTTATTTAAAAGTCACCAAATGTAGCTGTTGCAGAATTAACCAGTATAAATGGTTAATACCATGGGCCTTGGAATGAAACAGACTTGGGTTCCGGGGCTCAGCTTCACTCTCTTTACCTGTGTAGCCTCGGGGGGTTGTCTTCTGAGGGTGCCTGGTAGAATGGGCAAAATGATGACCCCTATTCCACGGGCTGTCGAAGGCCGAATGAGGCGGTGGGTATCATGTGTTGCACACACTGCGTGGCATAATATGTCTGTCGTGACCACCACCTCTTGGCCCAGTTTGGAAGGAAGCTACAGTTCCTTCGCAGCCTATGGGCTGCAGAGAGCCTGAACACTTTACACTTGAGGGGAGTGAGCTGAAGATTGGGAACAGCTCAAGAGTCTTGTAAAAGTCTTAGAAGTTAAGCTGTGGGTCCGTCCACTTGGGTAAAAGATAAGTGCTGGAGCTGCGCACCACAGCCTACAGCTGCTCTGGAAGATCTTCCCAAACGTCCGGTGAGCTGCAGGAGGTGGCTGGCACTCGGGCAAGTTACGTCTCATGTACAGTTGGTAGACTGGCTGATTCAAGATCCCAGAAAAAAAGCAAATTTATAGGAGAGAAGGTCCCAAGGTTTTCCTAACATGATAGTTACGGAAATGGCAGTGAAATGTGAATAGAAGAAAAATGACATTTTGACACTATCATTGTTTGTCAAGACAAAGCCCCTTTGCGTGATGGGGCGACTGTGCAGACCTTTGTCACTAGAGAAACTGCGGTGTCTGAACATGGTTCTCCAGGTCTCAGTGAGACACCTCAACCTCCTTACTGGCATATTCCACCCAAAAAATGCAGTCAGTTTTTAGGCAAGCAGATATTAGAAGGGAAAACCTCCTAGAATAAGAACTTTGGCTCCTGCTACCTCCTCATAAACAGCCATCAGCTCCACCAGGTTTAGATGACAGGGAACTGAGAAGCTTCCAAAACCAGTGCTGGGAAGATTTGTTTGAGCTAAGGGTTCTGCTTGGGGCAGTTTGAAGAACTGAACCCTAAATGCCTCACCCTGCAGTCGTGTGGAGGTTTTGGCGTCTGCTCCCGGGGAGGTAGACTACCAGGGCTCGTTAGCCTCCATGTCCAAGTTTCGAAAGGGTGATGGTGCCACTGCATTGATGGGTGGCGGGAGTGGCGGAAGCACCGTCATCTAGCCCTGCGGGGCCAGCTCTGTTGTTCGGGGCCAGGGAAGAGACGACTGCCCGCACACTGCTCCCAGGTGAGCAGCTCTTGCTTGACTGGTGTCAGATGAAAAGGTGGTGCATGAGGGCGGGATGGGGTAAAGGGCTGAGTCTGCACAGCTGGTAGAGACTCATGCTTCATGCACGTCCTGGTGTGAGACCAACTGCCCTTTCAGCGCTCGGTCTCTTGTGGATTCTGCCAATAGCTGGCATATCATTCTTCACTCACAGGCCTATGGTAGTTATTAATGCTTATGTCTTGATTTTTCTCTGTTATCTACCCTTACCTGTTAAGTCTCCTGTATGTCGGGAGTTTCTTTTGCTGGGGGAGAGAACTAGTTTATAACATCCTTTGACTACAATCATAGCTCTGTCACATGCTTGGCGGTCAGTGAGGGACAGCAGAGCTCATTCATGGATCTGCAGTTTGCAGCCCCGGTCCCTCCCCGGTGACCACAGCCTTATGAGGACTCTGCACTCCCGCTCCCGGGTTTCCTGATCAGAGTTGAAATTCCCCATCCTGACTGTTCCGAAGGGGTGGTGGTGGGGCGGTGCGGACGCTAAGAGGCGGATAGAGATGGTCCTCCTAAAGCCTCAGCGCAGAAGTTGGAGTGGCCACACTGAAGAGTGTTGTATTGACACTGAAAGCTCATGGAAATGGGCCAGGTTTTGTAAGGGCTGCCTGGAAGGGTTCGAGCTCTCTGGGACTAGGCACCAAGGAAAGAACAGCCCCTGCTGGTTGGAACCTTGGAACTGGGGCAGGCCCACATGTGACAGATGAGGCTATCAGCAGGCAGCTCCCCCAGCGAGCCCTGTGCAGGCCTTGCCCTGTGAGTGCTGACGGGCGCCTCGTGCTGGGTGTGGGGGGAAAGCTCGACCTTAAAACCAGGGGTCGCCTTTCAGCGACCGAGCAGCAGGTATCTGACCTAACTTTGGGCCTGTAACAACAAAAGCCAATTGGTGGGGCTCCATTCTACTTGGGTAGCTTCATCCCTACTCCCTGTGGGATATGGTAGCATTATAGTGTGGAACGTAAGTCAGCAACTCCACTGACTGCCGATTGAGACAATCAGGTTAGAGATGGAAAAGAGAAAAGGACTCATTTACCAATTCCACTGGACTACAAAGAGAAACAGTTGTGTGACTATTAGATTAAGCAGTGTTCTATCTGGCAAATAATTCATTCTCCATCAGTTTCTCCCATATATTTAATGGAGATTAAAAATTAGGGTTCTTTTACTAAAACCACAGCTGTGTTAGATACTGGGCGGTGAGTGAGGGCCAGCAAAGCTCATTCACAGATCTGCAGTTTGCAGCCCCGGGCCTTCCCCCGCGACCACTGCCTCCTGAGGACTCGGCTGTGGTCAAGGCTGGAAATTCCCCACCCCTACTGTTCTGAAGGGGGCGGGGTGCAGAGACTGAAGGGGTGAATAGAGACAGTCATCCTACAGCTTCAGCATAAAAGTTGGAATAACAATTACAGACTAAGAAAAATACTTATATACACATCAGTGTAGACCCGATATAAGTCAAACTGTCCATTTTCTGTAAGTATTTCCTTGATCTTTGGTCCAGAACAGATTGGTTGGTCTTGGCTACTAGATGCTTCCATGGACAAAGAAATATGCTCTATGGCTATAGGCAATACCAAAATGAAATTTTTTTACACTGGGCAAAAATATGTTAATAACAAATTACAAAACAATTCACGGGGAAACTCATTTATTAGTTATTTCCTATGTGCCAGGTGTCTCCCCTATGTACCACTCGCCATACCTCTGTAGACGTCAGTGATCTTAGCCCACAGGGAGGTGTGCTTGGCGGGCAGGTGCACAGCAGCCGGCAGTGGTGGGCGGGGGTGGCCTCCAGCTCCGTGCGACTCCAAACCTGGGCTTTCTCCGCTACGCCACCTCCTCCCTAATGCAGAACCTGGTTTTCTTGTGTGTGTATTTTTTTAAGTCAGAATTACTATTCAGGAAAAGGATGCTTGCACCTTATAATAAACGCAGAGGGGAATAAGCTTATAAACAGTGAAAACATTTTTCTGACATACAGTTGTTTCAGCATAACCCACCGGCAGGCACTCAGTACAATGTACTGAACAAGGGCACTGATCATTTCTTTTATACCAGAAACTGTGGCCCACAGCCCTGCCCAGGGGTAGACATTAGGATTTTTTTTCTCAAACTGGGGCAATTAAGTAAACAGCCAGTTTTCACTTGAGTTCTTCAGTTTTTACCACAAACTATTAATTCTATATTACCTAATATGTATAAAGCTCTGGCTTAGGTTGATTCATGTGAGTAATGTTTATTTTAAATAGCTGCTCTTGCTACACCTTTCTCCTAGCCTCCCTTTGAACTTCTTCTAGCTTCTGAGGAGGAGAATGTAGGTTTTCCCATTAAAGAAGTGCAGAAGCTTCGCAACTTCCAAAATGGTATCCACTAAGTGACAGCCCACAAAATCAGTGGTCTTATTTTTTTCCCCATAATACACCTATATAAGCAGCATGAATCACATTCTATTAGCATTAAGATGCTTAATTGCAAACTATTCAGTTTCAATTAAAAAACAGTTCAAAATTTTCCGTGTATGTCTGTACATATCCCTGGAAGTTAGGGCAACTCTTAAAATTCTATGTATAAAAGATAACGCCCTGTGGCATGTGCAGTAAATGTAATTTGTACAACAGCTACTCCGTCATGTGGAATTTTTCCTTTTGTCAGAACCATATATTACTCCCTCGTGACTTTTGTTCCTTAAGAGGAAAGCCACACGGACATCTCCGGTCATTGCTCATGGACCCCGATTAGAGGTTCCATATTGTGGCCTTAGACCAAACTCCAGAGGAAACAACTATTGTACTTAGGACAGCTGTAGTCATTAAACTGTTCAAAAACTCCTTCCAGCTAAACAGCTAGTTCCAGCAACCCTAGCAACCAAACAAACCTGGAGGAAACGCCCCTTGTAAGGGCCAGCGTGCCAACTGTGACCTAAGAGAAAGGTTGGCTCCCAGAAAAAAAAGCATACCCACCCTCGGGGCACACGGTCCAGCTTGGAGCCTCCGGCAGGGAAAAAAGACTCCTCGTTCTGAGACCAAGGGAAGCAGTGGCTGGGCAAGAGTCCCTCTGCCCAGACACCCAGGAGAGCTTCCCGTGGTTTGTACCTCTAGGGGACTCTTGACTCTCCTTCCCCAGAACCGCTGTCTGCAGAAAACAGCCGTGAGGTTCAAGTTCTCTGGGAAGAGTTATTCTGCAAGCAGTGTGAACAAGGAGGAGGGGACTGAGTGTAGGGAAGGAACCACTGGTTCACAAAGGAGGCAAACAACCCATTTCTTTCAACATTGTTTATTCGGTTTTTGTGTGTCAGAAACGTGGAGGGAGAGGACTCCAGTGGGCTGTGGGCGAGGCGTGAGTCTCAGCTTTATATCCTTGCTGTTTATGTTTACGTGATGGAGAGACTTTTCTTATTAGTGGGTTTCTTTCTAAGATCCAGAAGAGCCCATCAATGTGTTGCAACAACCTTTTCCCCCACCAAAAAGTAACGCTTAAATAAGTATCACCTCTTACCTCATTTTGTTGGATTTTCTAGTCAACTCTTGAAAAGAGCACAGTGAGGGCTTCAGACAGTTTTAACCATTTGGTTCACGTACATTAAAAAAGCTTAAGAGCCCTGGCTGGTGTGGCTCAGTGGATTGAGTGCTGGCCTGAGAACCAAAGGGTCGCCAGTTCGATTCCCAGTCAGGGCACATGCCTGGGTTGCAGGCCAGGTCCCCAGTAGGGGGCGTGTCAGAGGCAATCGGTCAATGTACTTCTCACACATCAATGTTTCTCTCCCTCTCTTTCCCCCTTCCCATCTCTCTATAAACAAATAAAATCTTTTTTTAAAATTTAGAATCTAATTTTCAAATGAATGTGAAACCTTTGTAACAAGTAGTACCCTGAACACAGAATAGACATTCTTCCCTGGTTCAAGTTTAGGACTAAATGAAGAGGAATTGGAGAGGTTCCAGAGGATAGTAATAAAAATGATTAAAGGACTGATGATGAAAGGTTCAAGGAATTGGGATTACTTAGCCTGGAGAAGAGAAATTTGAGGGGTGATTTAACGGCAATCTTCAAGTACAGTATGTGGAGGATTACAAGTATGGTAGCCAGCTGTTCCCCAGCTGCACTGAAGGCTGGAAAAAGGAGATAGAATTTCAGCAGGAGATTTAAGTTAGACCAGTAGTATGAATGGTCCTCATGCTAGTTCAATGGATGGGAAACGGTTGGCCAGTCCCATCTGAATCCTGGTGACACTCTTCTTCCCTTTGGCCTGATTTCCATCTACACCTGGAACACGGGGGCGGGGCCCATGCCACAGGAGCACCTTTGCGGCGAAAGCTGAATCCCCATTGCCTCAGACGGAGGCGAGCCAGCTCTGGCCCGGCCCGTGGGCTTGGTTCACCAAAACCAACTCCAGATTAGCAGGAACTTCACTCTTTCAAAATATTACACTTTAAAAAAATGTTTTATTACAAAGCTTCTTTTAAAAAATGCTCAGCACATTAACTCAAACTGGAATGACAAACGTTAGATGATAGTTTGGGGCAAAGGCTGTGCCTTGCTATTAAAAAAAAAATGGGTACATCAATGATCATTTTAACAAGTGGCATAAAATTCCACTAACTTGCTAATAAAAACAGATACAAATACAGAACATTTAAAGTAATAACAATTCAAGTGCTGGGCTTTTTACAAGAAGGGGTGAGAAGGAAAGAAATGAAAATGCACTGCAAACTGGTCTACTGATAGTATCTGTTAAGGTTTACCATTAAAAAGAAGAGATCAGAAGAAAAATAAAATGAAATAGTACTGCCAACTGCTACCAACAGAGTGGATTTGGCTGTTACATTTATTCAGCTCTATCGAACACCTTTGAAGACAGACCACTATTTGTTACAAGTCATTCACAGAGAAGCCACTTACTGGACAAGATGTTGCTCCAAAAAAGGTGGCTTCTTTTCATTTCATTTTTATTTCAAACTTTTCCAGATCTTTGAATTTTACTTAGAAGCTCATAGCTAGCAAAATATACAGGAAAATTTAAAAGTGTAAATTTAAAAAAATTCAAGTTTAAAAAAAAAGCGAACGTAAGATTGATCCTTTTGCACTGTTAAATAAAAGCTTTGGGAGAAAGGAAGAAAAGTGAAGGCAGAAACAAAGAGGGAACTCTTCCACGAAGTCCCCACTGGGACGCGGATGGGCGAGCTGGCTGCCGGCTCCAGTTGCGCGTGGCAGCCGCCGAGGCAGCCAAGTGACTGTCCTTGCCAGAAGCTCACAGGTACGGATGCAAGATGCTCTGGGAAGGGCACGGCGGATGTGAGGGGAGACAAGCTGCTCAGCGGACCCAGCGCCTGCTAGCAAACTCATGTGCTTTTCAATTTTGTCTTAAAAAACCTCTAACGCTTTATTTTGGAACTTGGCTCTTGCAGTGGATGAAAGGGGGTTTGGCAGTGATTGTCTTTATGGATCAGTGTCTCTAGCAGTGACCTCAGGGTGAAGTTGGCGTCGATTCTCATTTGGGGTCGACTGGGCAAGCCGTGGAGACAGTCTGGGTTTCAACAAGCTTCCATCTCCAGAAGAGGTCCCGGGGCCGCTGCCTTGGCTTTGCACGTTGGGAATGAGCTTCGTTTTCCACCTCAGGAAGGAACATATGAAATGCTGTTAATGTGAATTTGCCACAGGCCTTTAAAAGATTTTAACCTCTACTGACTACAGTACAGGACTTAAGTCTCTGCATTTAATTAATCCATTTGGTTGATTTGGTGGTGGCTAAAACAGACTGCCCCATGGTAGCCCCAAATCCGCTACGTGAGAGAGAAGTATATTTTATTGAAATGTTTACTTTGGTTCCACGTATGTGTCTACGTATGTGTAAGTTATGTGAAATAGATTATTTTTGAAATACATTTAATACTTTGGGTCATGGCCAAACATGATTTATAAGTGGCGGGCAATTGCCAAATTAGGGAAAGAGTTATCATGTGAAGGGTTTGGGGTTTGGAGTCCACTGTGGGAATCACCGTATGACTCTGTATAAGGGACGACTCTGCGCCCCGGTCAGCCCGGGTGCACAGGCACCTGGCACAGGCCCCTGCGACCAGGGTGTGCTCAGTTCGCCATGTCCGGTCCAAGGTGCACAGGCCTCTCCAACTTTACTTAAGATTTTACAATTCTCAAGACTTTTTTCCTTCCTAATAACGAGGGTCTCTAATGTTAGCCTTGGAATGTACACTTGACAAGTATTTAAGTAATTGTTGTTTAATATTACTGATGATAATGACTTTTCACAAAGGAAAATCCCCAAATCCCAAAATGAGCCGAGATTTTAATAAGCAATTAAAAATAAAATAGAACTTCGTAACAGGATGAGACAAAGACAGAAGGAAAGTGAGAGCATCCCAACGTTTGGTTCCTTCGCCCGGGAGGGCACCTGCCTCCCCTGCTTTGAACTTGGGGAGGCAGGTCCCTGACAATCTCAGGTGAATCCCAACCTTTTGTGTTTGTGCTGCCCTTGTCACTATCAGAAGTTTTCTTTTAAAAATTAATTATAATAGTGAACTTCTTTATGCTTTTAAGTGGGTGGAAAGAGTCATTAGAGGAGAAACAGAAGGAAGCTTTGAAATAGTTTAACAATAAAAACCCAGCTTCAGATAGGGGATTATAGTTGCCGAGTGCTGTTCGTGGAAGGAGGCGCTCCGTGAGGAGGGAGCTATGTGGGGAGGACGGGCGAACGCTGACCGTGTGCCCGGAAGGCGGGCGGGGCACAGTGAGCCCGGGGAGCGTGTCAGCTATTACTGTGGTGACTGCAACGCTACCAGTGGTGGCCCTCAAAATGACTCATCAAAACTGAAGAAACTATCTGTATATCTGGGTAGTTACCGAAAAAAAAAAAAAAAGGGAAATCAGCCACAGAATGCTGTCAGCCAAGGAGGTCTTCAATGCCAATTTCAATTTCTATCTCTGCAAAATTACCCTTTCCCTGTTTAACAGGAAAACACACACTACAGCATCATGGTTTTCCAAATGTAAGCAGGGCACTGACCCTTCACCCAAGAGAATCAGTGCCAAAGGACCCGCTCTTTCACAGGAGGAAGAAGCAGAGCACAGAGAGAGGAGAGGGCATCGCAGCTCCTACATGCACTGTGGCTCTGAAGCCGGCGTTTTCAACGGTTTGCCCCAGGCGGCCGCTCCTGATGAGGGATGGCCTTGCAGCCCTGCGCTCGGGGCGCACAGCAGCCGAACACAAGTGCTGTGGCTCAGAATGGACCGGCCGTCAGAAGCCAGGAATGTCTGCAGGCTGAAGGCAAACTGTCCCTCTGTTGGGATCAGTCCCTAATCCCACCCGCAGTCTGACTCTGAGGTCATGAGCTCAAGACCTCCACAGCCCTGCTGTGGTCCCACGTCTTGAGCAGGGCTTGACACCTGCTGGTCTGTAGCACCCCACACCTCCGCTCACCAAGCCATCCTTTCCCCTTGGACCTTACCCTGAAAAGCCTCCTCGAGCTGAGCACAGTACTAACAGAATGCTAAAACAAACTCGGCTGTCTAGAGGCGCTATTTACCACAGAGATCATACGTACTTCCCAAAAGAATCTCGACATCTAATAAAGCCATTCCTTTCCACGGTAGACGCACATCTCCCCACTGTTATTTCATTATCTCAGTATCCTCTTACAAATCCTCCTGAGAAGCTGGCTTCAGACCCCCTCTGTACAATTGTCAACCAAAAAAGCAACTCATCCCCACCGGATGCTTTTCTAATAATGGAACCAACATTTAAGTAAGTTGGCAAAGAAACCATCCCACTCTCAGATAAGGCAGTGTGAACCTGGTTGCTCCTATAAATACAAGCTTGTCGAGGAAGACCAAGTCTTAGCTCCAAGCAGGACAGATGGGGGCCTGACAGCGTTGCTTCACAGATATAAAACTGGTCAGATCAAGAGTCTTTTCAAGAAACCACAGGCATGACGCTCAGAGACTGGAGACTTCCCACATCTAAGGCTTCACTGGGAGGCTGTGGCGAGGCTGGGCCAGGCCAGGCGAGCCCCAGCGCAGCCCAACCCACCAGTGAAGTCGGTGCAATCAAAGCCGCAATTACTGCTCCCGCTTCAAAGGGAGCCAGTTAAAGCTCAGGTTCCCTCGACCAGGAGTCACTGCCCACCGGTGGGCCGTGTGCAAAGTAGTTTTGAAGGAGGCACTAGACGACCCTCTCCCCGCAGCTGAAACCCATGATGCTCTCTCTCTCCTGGACCAAACTCCGATCTTGACAAAATACCCCACTAACAAAATGGAACCAGAAACCCAAATGGGCAGAATCATTTATTAGGAGCTCAAAGGAAAATCTGAAGATTTCCAGATGGACCCGTTTTGGGGAGATAAATAGCACTAACTCTGAGGCATTAGAGCTTTCTAGGCCTTGACTCAAAAAAAGTGAAGAAAGGGAAAGGTGGGTAATTCCTGATCCATCAGCTCTAACGTAAGATTCTATCGGAAACTGAGTACTTTGCCAGCCCACATCCTGGGGGTTCCACAGCCCAGGGCTGTCCTCTGACAGGTGGAGCCAGCGGGGTGGAGAGGGTCAGCACATGAACGGGACCCCTTCGTCAGCTCAGCCAGCCAGGCCAAGCTGGGGATGGCAGGGCTGTCCGTAGGAGTACGTGAAGATCTGCCCCCCACCCCCCACAGCTGGTGTCAGGTAGTATCACTTCATTGTTCAGAAATGGTGAGGAACCCAAAAAGGTAGGTTGGGATGAAAGAGCCTTCCTTTATCCCCCACCCAAATGTTACTAGCAAGGAACAGGAACTTAAAATGCTTTAAAATTATGACATGAAATGTGAGGAGAGGTATCAGAGATACTGGTTTTGTGAGAGGCGAACAGCGGCAGGTTTCAGCCACAGAGACTGCCTTGCAGCAGCGCGCGACACACTCGGCCAGCTGCCTGAGTGTCCCAGCCCCGCTGCAGGGCAAACCGACAAGCGCCTGTGCTTTCAGGGCATGAACTCTTCCCTTACGCAGCGTCGCGGATGCAGGCGAGGAGAGGCGCGGAGTTCCAGACCAGGAAGCGAGCTGACAGAGCTGGCCTGGCCATCGTCATAGAGGACCTGAGGCAAACGGTCTTAGGGACTTGTCCCAGGTGACCCCTGCAAAGGGTTTCCGGGCCCCCTGGTTCCATGTGGGTCACGGCCTTGTAGATTCTGAGGTGGCCTTGTCTGCAAGAAGCTGCTGAGGGGGAGGAAAAGCAGTGTCAGCTGAGCACTGGTGTGCTGAGCACCGGGACGAGTTCTTCACATGTACAATTTCACGTCACCATCGCCACAGCTCCGAGTATTTCCGTCCATTTACAGACAAGGACACTGGGACTGTGTGAGGTTAAACAGCTTGCCTGAGGTCACCCAACCAATAGGTGGCAGGATTACCATTTGAGCCCTTAATATATGTTCTCTCCACCATACCTTTCTCCTCATTCTGCCAAAAAGAATAAAGCGGCTTTACTGAAGCTCACGGACAGCTTTAGCACAACCTCCTCACTCATCTGGGTATCCGTGAACCTGGCAGCTTCAGTTGTAAAGAACACAGCTGAGAAAAAGAAAGTGATAAAGCCTCAAGCTCTCACAGTACTATCAAGAAGTTCACTCACAAAAATAGCGCATCTTAGGCTTCCTCATAAGAGCAACCTCCACGCACCAACTCGGGCCCCATTTACTTTTATACTTTATTTAAATAAGCTTTGTTTTCTCATTCCCAAATTCACATAATGTCAGAAGGAACATATTACTGTATGGGAGGGGTACAGTCTCAAACAGAAAAGGAATGCACAAAATATTATAAAGAGCAGATTTTTAAAAAATCCACCATGACTTGGGGTCATTAAGAATAGTGGCAGACAGCCAACCAAGATTTTGAGAGATTTGAAGGAAAAAAAAGGATAGTTGCCAACAGCACCAATTCCTTGTTAGCATGTACCACATGCCACATTATATGCGCTGTGGAATAATGACAGGCAGTATTAAGAAACATTTAATTTCAGTGTACTCTCTGTTGAAGATAGAGTTACACCCAAAAGAGTAAAACATTACATGCTTTGTTAACGTAAATAAGAGCTAAACCTAGAGTTCTCTGGGAAACCCCATTATTCAGAAGGGCGAATTTTCTCTATAGTTCCAGACGGCCCAGTGAGAAAAACATTCAATTACACCAAATTTGTCCAAAATACATTTTCAATTGTATCAACCATTCCTGTGCATTGATCTTAATTCACTTTCATCAACAATACTAGATATTATTATGTGTCTCAAGAGGGTTTTAATGAGCCTCACACTTCCCTCCCTCTCCTGTATTTTAATGACACCTGATCAACTTTGATAGCCAGGACTCCAGTTCCTTGTTTCTGTTACCCGGTGCAACTTAAACACAGTTCTAGCTCTTCTGACCATGGAAGAGGGATGAGGAATTGATGGCAAGGGTACTGTAGCACGGAAGAGGTTTTTTAAGTTTTCACCGTGTGTACTGTCCCCTCCCATCTCCTTCACTAACGCACGGCTGTCTAGGCGAAACCCACCCCCACCGTCCGCGAGTTTGACAGGCCCGGCCACAGCTGGCCATGGGGCTGCAGGGCGCACCTGCTGGGCTGCTGCCCAGCGCCCCTCTCACCCCCGCTCCTCACACCCGGCGTCGGAGCAGTGGGCCCTGACAGCCAGTGGCAGTGTGACCGTCTCCTCTGGCCATGGCCCACGATGGATCGGGGCGGCAGTCTGACCACATTGGGCTGACCAGAGGCCCTTCTCTGGAATGTGAAATGTCATCTCTTTGGGAGAGTGATACTGTGACAACACATAAGCTTGGGCATTCTGGACGTGTGGATCGGAGAACTGAGGGAGTCAATCTGCAGGAGGGCGAATGAAGCAATTTTTAGCAAATGACTGGTATAAGGGGCAGGGAGAGCATTTGGACAACCTTCCCACGCCATCCTCCAGTGCCCTCCTCTGCCACACCATCTCCAGCTTCCTCTAGATGCTCCTGTATCCTTAAAACAGAGTTCCTACTCTGCCCAAGCTCACATGTGACCTAAAGGCTCCCATCACAGGAGTGTGAATAAGGCATCCGGCAGAGTGGGCAGAACTTGGAAACCCGCAGTCCACACACAATACTGTCTAGCCACAGTGTCGTTGAGCAGTCATCTCTGTCGAGGACAGTGTGACCAAGCTTGCCCTTACTTGCAGATGTTAATTTTCTTTATTGAATGTTCTCACTACGGAGTCCCCAGTAAGGAACACTAATCAAGAGTCATCCGTCACGAGTTTAGCAGGGATGTTTGTGGACAAACAAGACAAGAGCAGACACAGGTAGGCCACCATCTCAGACAGGAACATGCGCAGGGAAGGGGCTGAGCGTCAGCCTCTCCTGGCCACCGAGGCCTCCATTTCCTGGGCAGATTACACCATCGACTCTGACAAGATGAATGACGTTACCGGGATCCAGCCGCTGTGGCGAATGGCAGGCAGAAGCGGCCCTGGGCGAGGCCTGCATCCAACGGGCCACTGCCAGAGCAGCAGGCCCGTGCGTCTTCCCGGGGAACGCCGCGTGGGCCCTGGAGGCCGCACGGCCCCCGTGGCAGGGCTGCCGTGCTTCCCCTGGGTCTCTGTCCCACGGCCACCCGCCTGCAGACTTCCCGCCCCCCTTTCCAAGAGCCCCCCAGCCCTGTGTGTCTCCTGCTTGTTTAGTGACAACACTGAGCCAGGGCCTTCCTCAGTGTTTGACACACTTAGTGCCTAAGCGTGTGACAACAAGATGAAGAACAGAAAACAGAACGTAATTTTTTAACTTTCTAATTGTCGACATCTTAATTTTTACTTTGAGATTTTTGACAAGACTTTAGGCTTTTCTAGCTGCTTCCATCTAACTAGACATGCCAACCCAGAAGCAAATACCTGGGGGTTTATTGGTACTTAATGGGGGTGACTACAGTTGCACTTGTGGAAGACAAGTTAGAGCAAAGTTTGGACAAAAGTGTCAAACTCTTTTTTTGCTTACCCAGGGTGAGCTTCAAAGACTATATGAAATAAACATTTTTCTTAACAAGACCACTGAAAATATTGAGACCACTCCCTGACTGCAAGGGCAAGGGCCACTCTCCGGCCACAGGCAAGGCTCCTATGAGACCTTCAGGGTCACAGTCCTGTCACCCGGCCTGAAGTTGTCTCCTGTCCCACTCTGTAGCCAGTCAGCTCTGTAGGGAGGCCTCACAGCACCCAGGGGCCCCAAGTTCCCAAACCCCAACCACTTCACCAGGCTCGCAAACACCACCTTCAAACAGAAAGCTAGAAACAATTTTTTTAAAGATGTAAATCCAAGCAATGCGCAATTAACTATCATTTTCTATATTGTACTAGAATTTACCTCTCCCACATACATACCTCTTGGCCCCAGAAAAATAAAGGTTAAAGTAAAAAAATGTTAATTCCTCAGTGTAGCGAGTATACAAGATAAAGACCACGCCAGTGCCAAAAGCAATGTGTGTCTGTCTGCAGCTACGTGCCTGAGTGTCCGTATCCCCGTGTGTGACCGGAGGTTTCTTGCTTTTTTTTAAAAGATAGCTTTTTTCTACTTTTAAACCAGTTCTTTGATGTTATAGAGTCAAAGAAAATACATTACAATATCACAAGAATATCTTTCTCAACCTGTATAATTTTAAGATGGTGGGCTTTTTGTATTTGTTTTGCTAAAGCTACTAACCAATCTGTCAAGTCACATTTTTAAATTAGTAAACTCAGAATGATCATCCTTACTATCTTTTCAAAAATTCTAATTTTTTGCCTCTTTAATTCCTTTATGAATCTTAAGTCAGGAAGGAAAGGTCAGTATTTGATGATAATCTCTGACTTCTGATAGACTCTTGAGATGTTACATATTCCAAATCAAATATGTGCCAAAATACTGGAAACTCATAGCAACTTGATCACTGTTCTATTAAACCCAAGAATTCCCTCGTGACAGACGGTACAAGTGCTACCTGCTCCAGGAAGCCTTCCTGATCCCACTCTGATTTACATACTTCCTGTTCTCTTTACATTTACATAATGCACTGCATGCGCCTCCCTCATAGCCTAAAACGTATTACTTTAAAACTACCCATTTGTATGTCTGTATCTTGTTAAAGCGGGAGCACTCCAGGAAGGAACAGGGTCCAGTTTACAAGCACCCCCACTGCCTAATGCAGCTCTTGACTGGCGGGAGTAGTTCTTACTGTATGTTTGCAGGGTGAATAAACTAACACTTGGCATTCGTGATACTGGCCTTCCAGCGGGACGCTGGAGAATGTGGGCAGCCTCACTTCCAGTGGTCCTGGGCTCCCAGCATTTCCACACGTCCAGAAGCTGAGCATGAACTTGGCTTTCGCGAAAGACCCACGGCTTGGGAATCACCTCCAACCTGGAGGAATGTCTTTTACGGATCCCATGTCTAATTATCCTGGAAGTTGTTGCAAGGTATAGAGACCAGATTACTGCTAATTTCTTTGTTTTAACATGATTTCACCAGAGTAAATACTCTTATAATACACAGAAGTAGAAATACACGGGGAGCTGGGGACTCAGCTGGGTGTATAACGAACAGCTGAGTGGGCCAATTTCTATCTGGGTCTGCGTGAGGCAATGGCATTTCCCATCAAAAAGGGGGAGCTTTAGAGGAAACATCTATCTTTCAAAGAGCAGAAACACAAGTTTTCAGAGAGCTTTTTGGCTCACTGAGGAGTGTCTTTTCCTTACTAGCGGGGCGACTTTCCTTGTAGTTCATCGTTCCATACTAGTTCAGAGTAATGAGTTCTCCAGCATTTGCGCTACAGACATGGATGCAGGGTTTTTCTTTAAGGACACCCAAACAGTGTTAAGTTTCACATAAGAGAAATAAACCATCTCAAAATATCACTTCCTTTTGGAGTCTCGATGTCTCCCCTGTCTGGGCCTGTGTTCCATCAGCTTTACCTGACTAAAGAGGGGAGCGCAAGGATTTAGCTAATACTCAGCAACTTCCCTTCAGAAGCGAACACCAGTCATGTGAGATTTCGCATCACACTACTTGCAGGATTGATTCTAATCAAGTATTTTATGTCTTTGGTTTGTATCTAAGGTAAAGCCAGCACTGGCATGGCCGTCGTCTGGCAAACAGGGAGCCATGTGATCATGTCCGCAGAGTACCCGCCCCCCCAGAGGCAGAGATGCCACGGCCCCAGCTCTGGGGAGCAGCGGGGCGGGCAGGAGTCACCTGTGCAGGGGCTGAAAACAACCACACCGCGTACAAGTCCCTCTGGAGATCACACGGGTGCTTTAATAGTTATAGAAAGCCACAGGCATAGAATCAAGACTACAAAATAGTACATATAGAAGAGACCCAAGTCTCTTTAATAACACTGGGAGGCAGTGTAGACCACGCTGAGCGAGGCAAGACTGGGACGTTGGACCTGAGGCAATGGGGGACTTTAGAGGCCATGGGTCCAGCCCTTTCACTCCCGCTGCCTGGGGAACCAGAAGTCCACTGGCTTTAAATGACTTGCCCCCGGCCACACAGCATGGGCCAATGTGAGGGGCCAGGGGGCCTCACTCCTAGTCTAAGCTCTTTCTACAACAGGAGGCTCTGTTTCCTTTGTCTTTCATTCTTTGCCCCTGCTCTGTGCCAGAACCACACAGAATACCATCCGTCTTTCAGGGGTAACAACTGGGTATTATCGAGTGTCGCCTCCTCAGAAGGGCCCTTCCTGACCAGCCAACCTGAAGCAGACCACCAAGCCCGATCCTGTTTTATTGCAATTATAGCACATAGCACATGTACTTTCCTGTTCATTTTTCATCGCCTGCCCACACAGCAGTGTAAGCACTGTGAGAGCAGGGAGCTCCTTCGCCTCATTCAACCTCCATCTCCAGGTCTTACAACGCAACATGGCATTTATTAGGTGCTCCATCAATCCGAATAATGATGACACAAGTCAACAACTCTATGTACCAAGGTTTCTGAATTCCTGAAGCAAGGAAAGAGGTGGGGGAAGAGTAGGAATAGTATCATTCCTAATTTACTGAAATCTTTACGAATGCAAATCTTAGCTCTTCCTTGCTCAATAAATCTTATCCAATGACTGCCAGTGCTGCTCTCCGAAACAGGACGGTGAGGACAGTGAGGAGGATGGTGAGGAGGACAGTAACTTCAAAGGCTGAGGGGCGGGCCCGAGAGCATCACAAGAGATGCCGAATAGGTGCAGCCCCACCGTCTGCAGCCTCGCCCAGCAGCTGGTGAGAATTTTCTCGTGAGGAAGGTAGGGGCACTTTATTATGTTTTCCTGGGACAGATCAGAGAGGACCCCTTAACTTTAGAAAAAAACAGGTAAGTGATAAGAAAGGACACCAACAGCTGTGACTGATTTTTAAAGATGTTTGGGATACAGTGTAGGACAAAATTATACTTAGCGTAATCTTCTAATCTAAAATGCCATGTAATGTTAATCAATAAGGACACAAAATGAAGTAACAACAAACTTTGAAATACAGAAGTACATTTTTTCATGGTTTTTAAGAGAAAGAGCATTGACAGAAGATGGAATAAATCAGTGAATGTCGGCCCTCGGCACACGGCACTTTGGGGGTCTTCCATTTAGAGGAAGAGCAGGGGAGGAAGGACTGCTGTCCATATCTGTATTCAGTAATTAAAAGGACAACATTCTTTCAAAAAGAAGGCAAAAACCCCACCAAAGCTTGTGCACGCGATTGTTCCTACAATTACTTCTGTTATGAAGCCATGAGCCTCTAGGGGCAGGGGTTGAGTCATCTCTCCGCTCCTAATAACCAAGCCGGGAGTCCTGCTCAGAATAGGTCCTTAAATAACAGCCACTAGGCGGAATTAAACAGGGGCACCTGTGAGATTTTGGGGGTGCCTTGTTTGGACACCTAGATGGAGGGATGACCCGCTTTTCACTCGGAGAAAAGCCTGCCACTCGGTATTCGTTTAGGAGAGTTCTGAGAGCATAAAACTACAGGGATGGGGTTCTGAAGAAGCCGAGGAGCCCGAGAAAGATCAAGAAGCGGCACAGAGGAGAGGGCACCTGAGTCAGGGCTCAGGGAGGGTGACGGCAGAAGGCAGGCTTCTGTGGCACAGGAATGACTGCAGGTAGCAGGTGCCATCATTCCCATTTCATAGATGAGAAAAAGGAAGATTAAAAGGCTAAAGTAGATGGCCCAGGCAAACGGCGGATGTAAAATTCAGATCTCGTTGGTTGGAGTGTTGTCCCATACACCAAGAAGTTGAGGGCTCGATCCACAATCAGGTTGCTGGTTTGAGCCCCTGTCGGGGCATGTACAAGAGGCAACCAACCAACCGTTCTCACATCAATAGCTCTGTCTCTGTCTCTGTCTCTCTCTCTCTCTCCTTTCCTTCCTCTTTCCCTAAAACCAATGAACATATCCTCAGGTGAGGATAAAAACATTCTGATCTATTTGGTGCCCAAATCTCTGCTGGCTCCCTTGGAAAAGTCTACTGACATTTCAGCACCAAAATTTGGTTCTAAAGATTAAGTAGGAGTCACCTGGATCTAGTCAAGCACTAAATGATGTGCAGGCCAGTGCTCACCACAGACATACGGCAGACGGATCCCTTCCTCGGGCAGAGGACACGGGCTTTCCAGGCCCAGGCCAGTGTGTGCAGCAGACACTGCACTAGAGACCACCCCGGGGGACTGCTGATAATTCCGGCTTGGACCGAGCACACTACTCATAAGGAGAAGTAGAGGGCAAGGGAGAGTGAAGGCAGGACTCTGAGGAGAGGGCTGAGGTGGAGCTCGGCGAAGTGGTTTGGACTTTAACCTTCGGACGGTGGAGAGCATTGACCATTTCTAGTCAGGAAGAGACCCAATCAGTCTGTATTTTAGCAAATCCCTCCAGGAGCTGGCAAGAACGTCTGGAGGCAGGATAATGATCCAAAGGCTGTTAAGTAATCCGGACGGAAAAGTCTGTGCTCCTGAGATGGGCCGAGTGTGAGAGGAAAGCCAGACAGACCCAAGAGACAGAACTGACAGGACATGGATGTGGTTGCTAGAGAGAGGACAGACTCCAAGGTGGCTCCTTGGAAAAGAACTGTCACCGAGAGAAAGTGCAGACACTGTGGGTTCAAAGCTTAGCAAAGACCAAATATATGCACAAAGCCCGGTTGCCTGGGCTGGTGGTTACGTGGTCAAAAACAAAATGAGGGCAAAAAGAAATGAAATAAGTATTACTTATAAATACTACAGAAAGATCTAGCAAGGATTACCAGTAAAGAAAACACTTCATAGCAGAACACAGTTAATCAAGTAAGTAGTCCCCATGCCGTATTTTTAAAAAATAAAAAAAAGTAATAAAGCACATCTTTCTTTCTCACTAGGAACAAATAAATTACTTTTAAGTATCTATATATCATCTCAACTGAAAAAAAATCTCTGAAGAACAAAAAGTGCTGAGTCCCGAGCTAGAACGGGTCGGGGCTCCTCACGCCCAGACCTGGGTTTGCCAAGGGAAACTGCATTGCCCCTCGGTTTGTGTTGTTGTTTGTTTGTGTTTTAAGCAGGCAAAGATGCCACTCATCAGAGTTAGGGGTGGCTGAGAAGAGAATGAGGGAAACGGGGCCAGAGATAAAGGGGCAAAAGGGGAAGAAAGGGAGAGATAAACACATACTATATAGCAAATACATAGCCGGTATAAAAACCATCAGATTTTTTAAAGCACTAATTTGATTTTGGTGGCGTTTCCTCTTCAAAGAAGCAGTGCTGAATGGCATCAGTATGAGCAAGAAGATTCACAAGCAAGTGCCTTTGTTTATAACTAGTGTCAGCAGTAGGACCAGAGAGTCGTTCTTACCATGTTTCAGATGTAGGCAGCTGTCATTCTTGGACCTGTACCTGCAGAAAATTGTGTCTTTAACAAATTTTTATTGAAGAGGCTTTTGAACATTCCAAATACGTAGTAGCTACAACATCACGTGGACTTGTTTGCTTTACTTTTTTATGGTTCTTATACCAGCCATTTTTATTTGTGCAGTCCAAGTGGCCTTACTTTTAATGAAAGAAAAAGAGGAAATAAATAGGACCTCACTGACTGATGCCTTGAATTAATGTATAGGAAAGATAAACCCTATCACCATGTTTTATATTTTTTAAATAACCTAAACCACAGAAAAGATTCTTAAGGGGATATAAAGTAGCATATTATAGAATCATCATAACAATTTTCACTATACAGAGTTACGCAAATAGAAGAACCGAAGTGTTAATAGAGCAAAGAGAACAAAGACAAAGAAGCAAATACAAAACAAAACAAACAACCACAGTTAACCAGGATTCCAGGTGACAGGGTCAGGGAAAGGAGTTTTTAGGGGTACCTTCACATAGTCACATTGAAAAGAAAGGTCTCTTAAAATATTTTTAAAGAATTTCAGGAGGAAAAGCAAGAGTTGAAGTATCACAAGTTACAGCTGCAGAATAAAGCAGTGTGTATGCAGAGAGATGCAAACTACTTTAAAGGTGTTCGTCAGAAGCATGAGAATTGACTGGAAAGTCACACGGTGCCTACCTGATGTAGATTCCTGTAGTTTCTCTCTCTTCCTCTTCTTTTTCTTACCCTGGAAGAAGACAGGCACGTTGTCATGTTACAGACTGTTCTGTGAACACAGGGGTGAATGTGACACAAAAAGACAGGCAGGCGCTCAACAAAGAAATAAAGATGCCTCACATCCTTCTCTCTCTCCGCCCACCCCTTCTTTTCCTCCCCACATCTGCACCTGGAAACTGTCAGAAAGCCAGAGAAAGAGAAAATAAATTCTTATTTCTTTGTGACCTTTGTCTCCACAGCCTCACATTAACATCATCAGCATTGGCACTGGAAGGGTCTCACACACGTGCTGGGAGAATGATGTCTTAGGGATGTGGTCACAGAACCCCCTGCAAGGCAAACCCACTCAAGGAGGCAGAACTTTCATTTCTACCCACCACACTTAGAGCCCACTTCTGCTACTGTTCATGATAAACGTCCTTACTGTAAATTCCACCCTACAATTAAAAGTCCAGGGTATTAACCGAGGACCCTTGGTCCCCATGGCGTAGGCATGATGTGACCGAGGACAGTGGTTACAGGATAAGGTCGAACTTAAGGAAACTAAAGGTGATTTCACAGACTTATTCCTGGACATTAAGGATCTTGCTTCCTAAAACAGACATAATAACATGCATGTGCATGCAATTTTAAATATATTTCAAAATCATCTTAATCACAACTTTAAAAGCTTTAGGTCCCATTTATAGTGGTCTAATTTTCTGGGTGTTTTTTTCTTTATCATAGTTACTTTCCTCTCAAAAATAATTATAATAGGGTATAGACACAGTACTTACTCAATTTATATGACTAGTAAATGACCAACCCGGATTAGGATGGTATTTTCAAACAACTGTAACAGAACACATAGCACATCCAATATCTCTATCTTATGTCTGCTATAATAATCACTTTAACATATAACAAGATATAAAACTATAAGGTTGTCATGGACAAAGCCAAAAGGGGGTAGGATTGAGGGTGGGAGGTGGGCATGGGTGAGGCAGGGGAAAGTGGTGGTGGGAAAATAGAGACAACTGTGTATGAACAGAAATAAAAAAAAAAAATCAATCAATCAATCAATAAAGATTGTAGAGACTATATTGTGTGAATACATAAAATCATGTTTTTATAAACCTCAATATAGTTTTTCTTCATGTCCCATGACCCGACCATTGAAGCCATACAGCTTTGGAAAGTTGACTGATTATCTTCACAAATACTAAGGCAACCAGCAGATGCTAGGGACCCTGGGAAACAGCGTGTATCAGTAATAACAAAGCTGTCTTTAAGATTACTGAAGGTGCTCTGGAGGAGGGGAGCAGACAGGGAGGGCATGCTTCTCGCAGACATCCGGCCATCTCCTTTCAAATGGAATCACTGTGGTTTTCGCAAGGTGCTGTGAGTTTCTTTCATGTCTGGAACCGGCTTCTTCACTTTCTCTGCCTTCCTGCCTTCCATTTGTCCTTTAACACTCACAGTGTTGCTTCTTCCAGGAACCCTCTCTGTCTCAACCCACCCTGCCCTCAGGCAGAGCTTACGGCCCTAACCTAACTCTTCCCTGGCGCTGTGATGGGCTGCACAGCACACCTGGGCTTATCAAAGCACTGATCGAGTCAGCACATCTCTGCCACCCAGCTCACACCTGGGACACGTAACGATGGTCTTTGTGAAATAACCTATACTACATTCCAGGGATGGACAGGTGTTTCGAGAGAACCTACATTAATACTAAACAAAAAGAGCTAACTAGTTTGGATGTATTAATGCCAACTTATACAAAAAAATTAACGTGTGGTAAACATAAAAATATTTTTCATAAAATTATATCTACTACTGAGGCTACTAAGCACTAAATTCAAAGGCTCTAGCAATGTAAATATTTGGCTGATCTCACCTAAGAAAATTCATGCACTGTTATTGATTTATGAAAACTTCTGTTATAAAAGTTATTTTAAAAAGTGATAAAAAGAAGTTGGAGTTATAAAACCTCTGATGCCATAGAATACGGCATTTTAATAGTAAGTCACTGAGATATATTTAATATGATCTCAGTGAGGATCAGGATAGCATTCTGACACTAAATACTAAGATAAAATAAGACTACTTTAGACTATTCTTATCCTGTTATTTAAAGAATATCTTTAGCTAAAGTGCTATCACTTGATTGGCTTCTGTTTGCCTTAGTTATTAACAGCCTTATTTTGACTTACTATAAAAATTGTATGCAACAAACCTGGGTTTCCCCTTCATTCAAGAGGATCCTAAAATCAAGTTATACAAAACAATTTCCTTTAAAAATTATGCAGAGGAAAATCTTCCAAGGTAAATTCACATGATGCCGGCTTTCTTTCAAACTGTCTCCCCATCTCTCCACATGGGAAGAAAAAGAGCGAACAAGAGGGAGAGAATGTTTCTTTTATCTCTTTTTAAAAGTAAAAACTCACTTCTCTACTTAAGGGTCAGAACCACAAACTTCACTCAAACACTTTCAATGTGCAATACTAACTCAATCTATACAAATTCATAGCACAGCAAAGTTCTTCCATGGATCAGGGAGGGAGGGTCCACTCTCCCCTCTCAGCCAAATGGCATCCAAAAGAGATCCAGGACAGGGACATCAGAAGAGGACATTTTTGAAAACTGTTAGATGGGAAACTGATTCCCTCTTAAAGAACACGGCAAAGGCTCTACCCAGAAGATGTTAATCGCTGCCAAGAGAACAGAAGCCCAGCTCAGCGGAGAAAACTCTCCGACTAAAGCGGTCTCCGTAAGAAGGCACTGGAAGGCTGAGCTAGTCTGGTCCGGAGATGGTGGAGTCAGGGAGACCTGGGTGTGGGCTGCACCTAAGCCGTTCCATGGCCATGGACAAATTACTTAACCTCCCCGACTCCTCAATTCCCCTCCTCTTTAAAAGACAGTAATACTATCTATGCCACAGGATTATTGTAAGGATTAGAAAACAGCACAGAAGACATTTAAGCAGTTCTTGACAACTGGCATACGGTAGTTATTAAAACAACTCAGGATAGCCCATGAGCTGCTGCTCATACGTAACAAAGAGTAAGACTCAGATATCCTACGTCAAGGTTGTAGCCAATGTTTAAGCTCCCAATCCTGACTAGTAGTGAATTTTTCTTCAGAACATGTTACCAGAAACAATGTGTTACAAAAGTCCTGATATCTCATTATACGGGACTTACGGCCTCAGACATGCAGCCCCACAGGGCCACCCACAGCAATGGCCACATGTTAAATTACATATTGATTAATGGTGTCACTCAGGCCTCTATAAAAAGGGGCCATTTCACTTAAGACTGTCTTAGCTGGCATTTTATTTTGAATGCTAGTTTCACATGGAAAATGAAAACAGTCTTCAAATTTTTTTAATTAAAAGCTTAAATAATAAAAATGTTTCTCCTCTATCACATATTATTTATAATATACTTCCATAGCAATATTCTTTGTTGTATTAAGATTACATTAGTAAGAAGTTCACACTCTGATGCAGCAACATAATTGGCAATATAAATAAGGTATTTATAGTACAACTTTAAAAATATAATAATACCTACTCTGAGTGAAATACATAACAGACATCAGAGTACATCAATATGAAACAAACACACAAAAATTGTCCCCACTACTGATTAGTCTGTGGCAAAAGAGTCACTTGATTACATTGTAAATAAGAATTATAAAGTAATATAATCTTTTTAAAAAGCAATTTGACAATATGTATCGAAAGCCTTTAAAGTATTTATACACTTGAACTCAACAATTCAACTACTGTGAATCTTACCTACAGAAATAATAGTCCTAAATACAGAACGCTGTTATGCCCAGATATTTTCATTGCAGGAATATTTATAATTGTAAAAAAAAGAAAACAGAAGGCATCATAAATGTCTAAGAGCATGGCAAATGGTTAATTATGACATTCACTCAATGAAATATCGTATAGCCATTAGGATTGATATATAGAAATGCTATACCATAAAAAAAATGCTTATATATAAGAGTATGACACCAAAGTGTATGTACATACACACACACACACACATCCAAGTAAAAAATAAAAGCATGCACATAAAAAGTACTGGAAGGTAATGTAATTAGTTATCACTAATGTTGCCTTTACGTGATGAGTTTATGGGCTTAAAAAATCTTCTTCACCAACAACTTAATGATAAGGTTTTTTGTTTTGTTTTTTTTTTTAGTACGAAAGTAAATATAAAGTGTTTTTTTAACTTAAAAAATTTCACTTATAAATTTCATAGCCAAAAAGAAATGACAGCTCGAAGCTTTCAAAATATGGTATACCCGTGAAATCTTTATTATAAAGTCCCCTAACTTCCAAAAATAGGGCATTAAATACACTGTAAACCATATTTCCTTCCTGAAAGTCCCCGAAAGGAAGAATGAGGCAAAGCGGAGAGCCGTCGGCATGCGGAAGGGCCTTACATAATTGTCTCTGGCGGACCAGCCTGGGTAAAGCTGCATGTGAAGCTGTCTTTCCTTCCGCGCTAATTCATAATATTTAGCCTGCTCTTCACGGGAGAGGGCATGCCACTGAAACACAAAAGCAGGGGGAGAAACTGAATAAAGGTAAGCAAATAGAAACTAAGATACATTTCATGTCTTAAACATTTCAGAAGGAAGATATTAAGCATTTAAACACTGATTTATTTTTAAATGGCAGAAGACCAAGTGCTACAGAAATCCAGTCGGGAGTCTGGTGGTTAGTGAGAGACTCAAACGTGGGCTTCCCTGTTCCGTTCTCTGATATCACATGAAACACATCCGAGTCAATCAAAGTATCCAGAGTAAATGATCTGTCGTCACCTACCCTTTCTCTTTTCCAATATAAATTAAAGAGTTTTCACCGCTGACCTCAATGACCGGCTTAGCCCTTTTTATAGTTTGTAGCATATTCTGATATCTGAGCCTAAGTAGCACTTATTTAGGCAAAGTATGATAACTTGTACGTGTCTCTTCCACAGACACATCTTTGCTTCACATGGACACTCTCCCACTCTGTCATGCGAAGAGCCCAAAACCTTGGTCACTGGATCCTGTCTGTAAAGCAAGACATCAAAAGTTGGTCTGTCTCAGTCTCTTCCCCCTCTCCTCGCACTTCTATGAACACTAATTGTCTACAGGAGAACACTGATAACATTGCACATTCACACATGCACACTTTATGGTGATGGTTTTTTGCTTCCTTCTGATGGAAAGCAAGGAGCATTGTCTAGGTTTACTGTGCCATCTAGACTTTGAGGCTGTGATACCTACTTTGGAGAATACAGTGGCTGATACCCTGGCAACTTTTCCATTTCCTTTTATATCACTGGTCTATATCATATATAGCAAAACAGGTCATGTGGGCAAGGTATCCATTTGAGATTTTAGGCAGCTTATATTTGTACAATGTTTTGCATATATTTGCACACAACTTGCCCCAGGCCCCACCAGTAGGCAGTTTTCAAGTGTTTTCTCTACTTCCTCAGTGCCGGGATCTATCAACAGGGCCTTCTAGGAGAGCTGGTTGAGCTTCATGGGGCTCACTGGCCAGAGGTGATGGCACCGAGGTGCCGGCTGCTGGGGCGGACCCGAGCCCGCACGGCGCACGCGCACGCGCCGCACGCCACGCAGTGGATGCACCTGGGCCTCCAGGTCCTGCTTCCCCAGCTCCAAGGTGTGGGGCTTCCTGCTTCGTTCCTTCCATTCGAGGTAAGGTGAGTCGTCCTCATTCATGTCCACCCTGAACACTGATTTTAATTTCCCTGTTCTTGTTTTTTAAAATGATAAAACAAGAAAAAGCAAAGACAGGTGTGGCAGGGTTGGGGAAAGGAAGGAGGGGCGAGGAAGACAGGTGGACAAGGGAGTTCTCCGGAGGGGACATGGAGTCCAGGTCCTCCTCAGGTGGACCCAGCCCTGAAGTGTGGCCGGGAAGCTTTCCTCTCATCTCAAGAGGAGCGCAAAAGCACCTTGTGCCACATCCCACCCCCTACTCTGGCCTCCAGCGGGTCAACTGACTCCATTTCTTTCTAAAGCTCCTTAAAAGCCAGGGTCTCTGTGTTGGACAAGGTAGATGATTTATTTTTTTCAATTGCTTTAGAGGTTCAGTGTAAAGTTAAGAAGTACAATACACAGCAGGAGTTGGCCTGAACCTAAATCAGGTAATAGGCTTTTCTTTAAAAAGTACTGGGGGAAGGGTAAAAGGGGGAAAAAAAAAACCCCACACACCTGGAAAAGTTACCTGAGACCCAGTTCTTTGTACTAGTAGAGTAAACACAGTAAGTCAAACCGAGCCTCGGAAGAAGCACGTCTGGGTCAGCTGCGGAAGTTTAAACCAGGCAAGAAGAATTACACGTCCTCTGTCAACCCCCAGCTCTCCTAAATCAGAGACCTGAGCCTGGTGCTGGAGACCTTCACAGGGAGAAACAAACTGAGTGCAATGGAAGAGGTCAGCTTTGTTGCTGTTTTTTTCTTTTCTTTTCTTTCTTTCTTTCTTTTTTTTTTTTAAGAGAAGACTAATCATTAATGTTTACACACATCTGGTATTAAGTAAACGTGACTGGCAAGAGGCAGAGTGTTAACAAAAAGGAACCAAAAAAGGAGACAAAAAGGAAATAAAGTAACAGAAAAAGTCTTACTTTGTAAATTTGTTTATTCATTTGACAAGTAATATCTCTATTATGCTACCACAATATAGCAATATAATTTTATATAACTTATGGCAGCTTTATAACTTGCTAAGAAAGCCTGAAATAAGTTTTATAAAACTTATCTCTCACCCTGGCCAGTGTGGCTCAGTTGGTTGGAGCATCATCCAATAGACTGAAAGGTTGTGGTTTGATTCCTGATCAGGGCACATGTGTAGGTTGTGAGTTCTGCCTCTGCTCGGGACATGTGTGAGAGGCAACCTATCAATGTTTCTTTCTCGTGTGGATGCTCCTCTCTCTCTCCCCCTCTCCCCCCCTCCCCCGCACTCCTTGCTTCCCCTCTCTTTAAAATCAATAAGCATGTCCCTGGGTGAGAATTAAAAAAAATTAAAACAGCAATCTTATCTTCCAAGGTTTGGGAAGTTGGGTCTTCTCCCCAATCAGGTATTTTTCAGTTAAAGCAGCAAACAGGTTGATAAAAGGACCTGAGCTAACAAAACTGAGTAAACTGCAAAGACAAAAAGCAGGCCACAAACAATTTACTTGGGGTTTGAATTGCTTTTAGTTTCCTGATATTTCTAATGCACAAAATCTATTCACAAATAAAAGATCATTTACCAGAGTAAAACAGCAGGTCAAATGGTATTAAAGTTTTGCACTAAAACAAAAATAAAGTCTCATACAAACCAGAAAGATGGTCTTTCTTTACAGGAATTTCCGAAACACAACAGACTAAAAATGCTTTTCTATTGCTTTTGCTTACTGAAAAATTAAGAGCTAATTTTTTAAAAATTAAATTTCATTGTCAAGATTTTACCAATGTGTTCAGAAAACACCCACTTAATTTGAAGAAATTTATACCGTTTCGAGATTTTAAAATCCTGACAATATACATTTACAATAAATGGACTTCCTCTAATAGTCTGGAAAGGCTAAAAAAAGTTTGTCTGAAAGATTTGTGTTATTACTTATAATGTGAAGAAGAAAACTGATTAATTCATATGAACGAACATTTCTATTTTAGATACAGTAAAGATGCATAAAAATCAAAAGATAAAAATGTTCAGAGGTTTAAGTTCCACTTTTAAGAATTATAATTATCCCAGTGTAAAACTTCGTGATTTTCAAGCCAGGAACTTTAAAGAACTAGCAAGGACTACTCTGCCAGAGGGGAGTTATGAAAGGATAGAAAACCTGATCTTAATCAAAGATCTCAGAGACCTATAAATAGAAACAGGTGTCCAAATCAAAGACAGAGAGAGACCCCAAATGAGAACCATCCCTTAGGACACATGCTCTGATCTGGGGATTGTTAAGGGAGCTGAGAAAGTAGCAATTGTGGGAAATGTGCATTAAAAATAGGAATCATACTTCCATATCATATCCTTACTTACTCTCTTGAGAAGGAAAAGAATTCCTGTTGGAGGGACAGGGGACCTTTAACTCAAAAGAGGAAGAAAAAAAAAAAAGCTAAGAGTTTTACACAAACTGAAATAGGAACATCAACTCCTTTCCTCTGGTTTCTTCTTTTAAAGGGTCAGGGGAAATGGTCATCAGTCTCTAAGCTTTTAAGGCGGAGTTCTTCAAAGATGATGGGAATCGCACATCTGCTATGATCTAGCTTGGGAAATCATTGTAATTATTGTTATTAAGTGTTTAAGAATCCACAGGGAGATAGAGTATTGTACGCAGGACACCAAAAAGCTATAATCTGTCACCGCACCCTAACCCTGAAACCCTGGTGTCTTGCAGATTGGAAATAGCTGCATCTTTTGCTACCCAACAGGAATCGATAATGCAAGAAAGCCTACTTCTTTCTCTTTGCCTGAAATCTCCTGAATGCTTCCTCTTATGAATGCTGAAATGAATTAGGTTTGTAACAAACAGGGTAAAAATGATCATCAATAACAGCTAAAACACGGTCCTCTGAGTTTCACAAAGGCTGTTAGGCCCCCATAAACAAACGTTCACTTGTAAATCCTGAATTTCTGGAGAGGCTGCAGAATCAAATACACACGTGCATCATTAAGAAGCTGCCACGCCTTTACGATGAGCATCAACAACCACGAGGAAGCTTTTCTAAAATTATAATGTAATTACAGAGGCTGCGATTTGTGATTTGAATGAAAAAATTCAGTTTTTTTTCACCACTCTTCAGATACCTAACTAAAAACATCTCAATCCTGAGAAAAGCACCTGGAAAGACCAAGTGGCCTTTTGGTTGGTTGGTGGATTACAAAACTCTCAGTGTCGGTCCTAGTTGCAGCCTAGTGCCTGGTACATAATAGGTGCTCAGAAAAATATCTTAGCAAGGGTGGCAGAAGGGTTGAAAAGGAAAGGGGCAACCCAGAAACCTGGCCCATGTACACTTTAAGAATCAGAGAGTGATTTTTCTAGAATAAAGATTTCTCTGGCTCATATAAATTCTTCCACGTAAAGCTCTGAGTAACACGGATCTGCTTCTATCGTGGAAAATGTGGCCATACTTGACAGGGTCCGTCCAGAAGCACACTGGTGGGCCAAGGCCTTTCTGTCGCTCCCTGTGCGGGCTCAGGGCTTTCCTGCCTCAGACATGAGTCCGCACACATGTGGCTCCGTCTGGAGAGCGCCCTCCTCTCCCCGCTAATCACTTGGTTAACCCCCGCTCGGGCCTCAGGTCTCGGCTTACATACAGCTTTCTCCGGTGGGCCCTCCCCCAGCCTCCTGTTACTCTTTCTCATAGAAGCTGTTCTCTATATTCACAGTATATGTCACAGTTTCAATTATGTATTTATCAGGTCATTATTTGCCTAATATCAGTATCCTGTCACAAAACTTCAGACTCCAGGAAGACAAGGACCATATATCTATTTTATTCAGCAATTATTATCGAATTGCCTCACTACCCTGCCTGGCACATAAAAGACAATAAGTAATATTGTTTAAAGAGCGATAACGGGAAAAGGGGTTATCACGTCCTGGAAGTCTTCTGCATGCCAGGCGCCATCTAAACTGTTCACAGTATTTTGGATCATTTCATCCTCTGAAAGGTTATCAGGTATCTTGTTTGCTTTGTTACTCCCCAAAGTGGCTGGTGACTCCCCAAAGGCATACTGTGGCCACCCGATATGCAAGTACATTTGGGCAGGCTTTAATGAGGCAGCCCCAGAGTTCCCACAAACATTTATTTACCATCCCACTACTTACCCTTCTGCCTAGAATCTGGTTGATAGCTGCACTTTCTTTCAGCGTACACTCAGCTACAACATTGGCTCTCATTTCTTTCATGTATAACATAAAAGCATTCAGAGGCTTCTTAATGTGAGGTCTTTTTGGCTCCTGCTCCTTTCTCTGTTCATGCTGAGGCTTCCTAAAAGGTGGGCGTGGTGGGGGGGGGTGGGCAGAATAAGGAAGAGACGGGAGGAGGGAGGAGAGAAGCAGAGCATCTGTTTACATCACCAGGCACACTGGGGCTGGGACAACCCTCCAGCTCTCCACAAGCCCAAACACCACCAACTTGGGAGAGCAACGCTTTGTGAGTATCCTTCCATTAGAGAAGGTTTGCCTGGGGCTACAGAAGTGTTTAACACGAAGTGGAAATGGGTGTGTAGAGCTGCTCTGTTTAGGGCCTGGAAGCTGAGCAACTTGGTCACCTGGGAAAAGCTGCAGCTATAGTGTAAGTAAGTGGCCATTCCTCTTTCAGATGAGGGTCCTCACTTTTTTTTTGGGGGGGGGCGGGCAGGCAGTTGAAGAGCTAATGAAACTTCAGACCCTCCCCCCCAAACGAACACTTGTTGGCTTTGCCTACATTTGCAGGGTGTTTTGTTTGTTTTTTAAGAGAGCGATGGGTGGGGAGAGAAGCAATGATGGATCGGGTGGTTGCCTCTTGCACTCACCTGGGACCTGGGACTGAAACCATAACCCAGGCATGTGCCCTAACCAGGAATCGAACCCTCAACCCTTCAGTTTATGGGACGACACATCCACCAACTGAGCCACCCACCAGCCAGGGCTACATTTGCAGGGATTTTATAGACTATCTCGTGTTTCCTGCCACTCCATCTTCCTGCCCCAGAATGTAAACCCTCGATTAAGAAACTCAATTCCTAATTTCCTTAAGGAATTTAGCTCCTGGCTCCTGTAGACGGCCAGAGACTATCCTGGGCATGGTTTGCCCCTTTCCCTTGACTTCTGTGCTTTTAAAGCCTGGAAACAGAGACACTGCCTCCTGGGCATGCACTGAACTCTCCTGTCCACTTCGGGGACCACCAGGAGCTCCCCCACCGTCAGACCCCACTGAAATCTGGTAATAAATGGCTACATGGCTTGAGATGCCCAATGCCCGTGCTCTGATGATTACACCACTTTGGGGAGGTTCCCTTGATCTTTTGAGGTCTGTTCTCCTTTCCACTCTCCGAATCACAACCAGCTAGCGGGGAGAATCGAGCCCATTAAAAGTCCTCAGGGACAGAGCTTTCAAAGCAGAGCTACACTGGTTTCCATAATAAAAAGAGAGGGAGAAGTTTCAACAACAGTGAAGGAGAACTTGTGTTTAAATCCTCAGTGTCTTCAGGCATTTGCAGGTGAGACCACATGCATACTTACACGTGCATCAGGTCACCGTCAGTGTGGGGGTGTTCCTGCTTGACCTGAGGCGTTACAATAGCGGGGTGAGGGATGCCAGTTGTGTGGGGACCAGGAGGACCAGGAATCATGTGATGGGAAAACCTAAAAGAAGGAAAGAGAAGAAACAATACGTGCTAGTGGCTGTTGGAGCACAAGCTACATGGAATTTTGAAACAATCCACTAACTGCTATTGGCAGTTACACATGTGCGTATTAACTATAAATTAGAGTGGGCTGATAATGTCTTTCCTTTCTGTATTCAGGTGGAAAACATTTATAATTATCCCTTGTATAACAACCTTTTTCCAAAACTAATAGTAGAATCTGGCATTTTTCCTGGGATGCTCTAGGCCAGAGGATAAAAAAAATAAAAATAAAAATTGAGTCACTTTTCTTGCAACGCAGTTTTTAAGTAATTCCAGTAATTAACAATTATATTGGAAATATAACACTTCATTAAGACTTAGCTTTTGAAAGATTTTAAAATAAAAGCTAAAGAAATCACATTTAAAAACCTCTGCCCATATTTCTAATCAAATCATTGCATTAAGAGTCTTCTCATATTGTTGGCTTCTTTACCAATATTAGGAGAGAACAATTGGGAAAATAAGAGACAGGAAGATATTTTCTTAGTCCCCAATTTAATAAGGTTGCCCTTAACATCATCCAAAGTAATTTTCTACAGAGAAAGAATGTTTGAGATATCTAGCCTTATGGAAAACTGATAACAAAATTAAGGGAAGGGTTTAATCAAAGGGAAGAATACATACAGTTCTACATCAAGGTAAAAACTACAATCACTGAACAAAGGCTTTTTCCCGAGTATGCTTGCAGAGTATATAAAAAAAAAAATCTTAAAATATCCACCACCATCCAACACAAAGGAGGGAAACTGCCATGCAAGAAAAGTAAAATAAATAAAGACTACTTTCAACAAGAGCTTTGGATAAATTTGGGTACGCTTTAGAACTCTTTGCTTTTCAAACTGTTTTAAAGTAAACATTTAATTCAGCAAGAACAACATTCTCAGGTCTTTCATCACAGCCTGTACAATTTATTCCTTCATCTGGGAAGGAAAGAAGTACCCTGCTTGGATATGTAATATTTCAGAAACAAATTTTACAAAATTAAGGTGTCATGGTAAAAATACAAATATTTGATCAAAAAATAATCCTTTGCTAAATGCACCATTTGCAAAAATACATGATGCCTGCAAGAAACTCGTGTCATCAGATAGTTCTTACAATGTTAAAAAATGTGAAAATATATTTTGGGGGAAGGATATTGATTTTATTCCCTTCCACCTGGTTAGATTTACAATTTGCTAAACAATTTTTTTTTTAAAGCTGACACTCATACCTACATAAAAAGTGAAGATTCACGACCAGTTACTAACCCAAAAGTTTGACTTCGGCACAATAATGCTAGCTCCCTTGAAAGAGCAACATCGAACACACAGATGATACACCACAAATGTGTGTATGTCAAGCACAGGGCACAGAAGCCGTCCTTTCCAGAAGCAAGCGTTACACAGAGCAGGGTGGCGGCAGACCTCACAGAGCTTCGCTGGCGCTGTGTCCCCACAGGGCCTGATTCACACACTAGGACACACACCCCGTGAGGCCTGATGGCCAGTAAGCACCGTTCTTTCTCTTCCGACAGGCTTGGTCCAGGAAGGCTCTAGACTGTCTGGGCATTTTCAAACACTGTCACGTTAAACCGATACGACTTGCCTCAAAGAAAGCAAATGATAGAACTCAGACCAAACCAGTCTTTATCTTCCCCTTTACCACACCCCCGGCATATTTTGAATAACAAGCTCTTATGATGTCCATTTTGGGGACATTTCACATCCTGCAGCCAGGCGGCAGTGAAGTCTTCTTGAGGCACAGTTGCCCCTGTGGCTGAGTCCATCCCCCTGGTGGGTGGGGCTGGTGCTTGCTGTTGGGGTGCAGACTGTGGCTCCTACCCAGGAATCAGTACAACACCTAGTGTGGGAGCCAGGCGCACTGCACAGACAGACACATGGCTGAGCTACGCACCCTCCTAGCCAACCGAGAGGCAAGCAGAGGCGCACGAGATGCAAGCGCGGGAAGAGCAACTTGTCCTGGGTGCCCGGTTTCCACCTCTACATACCTGGACATGGAAGTGTCGACTGACAGTGAGGATGGGTAGGGTTGCCTGAATCCTCCCGTGATGGGATATACAGGCTGACCTTGCCTGAGGTCACAGAAGAAAGGAACCCATCAATGACAAAACATGAGTTACCAACCAGCAGTAAGAGTTTGATGAGGGAAGAAAGGTGAGGTATTCAAATAGAATTTTCGGAATATTACAGACAACAACATTTCTTCAGTTATCCAGTTGCTTCCCTTCCTTACTGCTCCACCCGATCAAAGTATTTTTTGCCTTGAAGAAAATCTCCCACCCTCAACTTTAAAAACAAACCAGTTCATGAATTACCCATATCCCTTCCCCTCTTCCAACCCCATTCATGTTTTGAACAAAGTAGGCATATAACAAATGTTTATTAACTATAACAGAACCCTGAGAATGGTGAGACATTCCTTTGAGAAGGTTAGTGGATTCTTTATCAGAATCTCTGAGAATTTCAGGAAAAGGGAGAAGGAAATAAAACTTCATATTTATATAAGAATGAGCAAATATTTTAAAAATATGGCTCCCCCTCCCCCCATATTACCATGTTAGAGTCAAAAAAAGAGCAATTCATTGGCATAATTTTCTCTCCACTCTCTGAAGTCCATCTCCCCATTTTCCACACCTCACATTTTTCATTTACACGCCCTGTATTTCCCACTGCCACTGACACAACTAGCACAGGACTACTGCCCCTAAGGAGCTAAGGTCAGACGGAATGACTGAGACCGGACTGCGCACGTATGCACGATCAACTCAATTCAAACAGTTACTGACTGAGATCTAATACTAAAGAGAGTGAGACGAAATCTCCATGGCAGGATGGCCCCGTCTCGCTGAAGAAGAGATAATGTAAGGATGTCAAGGTAGGGAGACTGGGGCAATGACTTGGGGCCTGAAGGGACAGAGAGTGGGCTACAGAAAGAAAATTTTGCCCCAGCTCGAGCCCTGTTTCCACGGAGTGAGCAACAGAGAGGGGAGGGATGGAGAAGCGACAGGACCGGGAACAGGGAAAGTTGTGTTCTCACAATAAAATAATAAAAATAGGCTACACTATAAAAAAATGACTCTTTCTTCCTAAGATATGTTTCCTTTCCTTTACCTTTATAATTTAGAAAACTTTAAAGGCAACAGGTAAGAATGTTTTAGAACTAACAAAGAGCAATAGGATTCTGGGAGGGAAAAAAAGCCCAAACGTTAGTTTTTTACTTCTCTGAACTCTAGCTGGAACTTACTTTGTTAAAGTTCAAAAGATGCTTTTGTTATTTTAAAATTTCCCTCTATTTCTTTGTCATTTACATCACTTGCCATTTATAAGCAAAGATAATACATACTCGTAGATATTCAATGTGTCTCAGTTCCTTTCAAAAATATAAGTTTTCATAAATAAAACAGAAAAGAAAAACCACACTGAGCACTTTGTACAGGCATAGCAAATGCCCAAAGCCACAAATTGAATCCATACAACCATAAGCTTCAAAGCAAATGCTACAGTCATTTTCTACACATATAAGCAAACGGATTCAATCCATTTCAAAGTCTGTATGTTTTTTAATCTTCTAAATTGAAATGAAATAAAGTTGCCACCTTGCTTGTTGTTGTAAAATTTCCTCAACTCCACAAGTGTTATCATTCATAAAGCTAATTTCCATAAATGGGAAGTAGAAGAACACGTGTTCAAATGCCTGGCTGAAGTTTGCAGGAAGGCTCTTACCAGCCAAGAGGCGGGGTAATCTGTCCAACACTCCCCGGAGACAGCGGGTAAAAGGTAGGGATCTCAGGGGCGGGAGGATGTCTGGACATGCCTGTTAGAGAGAAAGCAGAGGCAGCGTGATCAGATTCATAGGACATTTGGCGCTCACAGCAATAGAAAGGTAACAAAACCCTCTGTGCCATACTTCTTAAGGTCTAGAGTTAACATTTATTTATCAGATCTGTTTAGCAGAAGTCAGTTTGGTATCTTTTCTCCAAATTTCAGCATCTGAGAACACAGGTTTTAAAACATTACATCTGGAAGAATTCCTGAAAGAGTAAATATGCTGCTAATAAAAGCCATCAAAATAAGACTTAAATTATTTAGTTTGCCCACATCATTTCATTTGGTTAAGAAAATGGCAAGCCACCGTTTTTGCGTAGAATGGGGAATGAGAGCCCTTCCTAAATAGATGGCCTGCCATGTGCTCAAAGATTAGGTAAATTGCCACTTTCATATTTGTATTGGCTCCCTTATGGACACACAGATTTGGGAAATGTGATGCCTCAGAGAATCAAAGATTAATTAGGAATCATCTTCAGCCCCATAATGGTCACACTTGATATGATTCATTTGGTCTCTGCCACTTCAGCTCCAACTAAGCTCTTCATCAAGTTGAGTCCTCTGGGCTCCAAGGTCAAGCTGTTCTGGATTAGCTGTATTCCACAGACAATGACAGTGCCACCGAATTGTTTCCTGAGCTCACGCTCCCTGGAGTACGCTCTCCTCTCACTGTAAAAACCACCTAAAGATTATACCTAATCCTAGTCCCAAATGACATTTCTTTGTTTATATCTTACCTTGGGTACAGAAAAGAAGGGGTAAGACACATGTATGAAAACGTACAACATTAGCACTTAGATTCAATGTATTTGGGGAAAAGGGAGTGATTCTGAATAGACAAAGGCCGCAACAGTTTCCTTACACAGCTAATCAGGTTTTATAAGGACATTACCACACATAAACACACATTCATAGGTTGAGGACTCGGAAGATGCGTTCAGGGGTTGTAAATATATTGACTGGCCAGGATGTGGAGATGGGTGAGCATGCAGAAGATGCCCTTACTGTGCTGCCTTCCTACTGTTCAAATTGATTAGGAGTTTCATTTGAATCTTAAAAGATACTGAAGGCCTTAAACATATGGAAATGACTTAAGAAGTGTTGCCTTTGAAGTTGATATTTATTTGACTTTGAAGTCAGGACAAACTATTTCTCAATTGTAGAAAGTAGGTAGGATGAGAAAGGTCTTTAATCTCTCCCTCGGTGGAGAGCTTACATGTTTTTACATGATCATCTCATGTTTTGTTGTGTTTATAAGAATGTTTTTCAAATCTCCCCCCCCTTTTTTTTTTTTGGCTGGATATACTGCTGCTTTTGGTCATGGTAGGCCCCAAATTTCATGCTCTGGACTTTTTTCTTGGGCCTGGGGAGGTCTGAGCAGCAGGAGTAGCCCTAAGGGAGCCTACGGTGGTGATTCATGACATATCGGAATCCCTGCGGACTTTCTCTAACAGGCCACCACCCTCACCTGACATTCCTACACCTCCCCAAACCTCTCCCCAAACCTCAGGGTCTGCGGGGGGATCACTAAGTTTTGAAAAGGAAAACAAGACCAACTGAGAAGGACTTTGGAAACTGCGAAAATACATACTTGAAAATCGTGGCTAGAGGTGAGAGGCTAGCTGAATTGTCTACTTGAATCCCTCTGTTAGAGAGATGAAGTGACTGCTGGGGTACACACAAAATACGTCTGTCCTGGGCTCCTGGCACTGGGACACAGACAATTAACTTGCTTCAATCACATGTCTCTAAGCAGATAAGCTTAAAACTTTGCTCCCCACATTAGTCCCTGTTCTCAACATGCTTAGAACACATCAGTGACTCTATGTAGGAGTGACTCAGCAGAACAAAATATACAAACTAGCTGGATTTATTTTCACTGTTCTGAGGGAGGAAGAAGAAAACTATCATTTACTTAGCACCTGCTACATGCCACTTCCTGTGCTAGTCATTTAATTTGACTGTTTCTATTAAAATTGTGCTCATATTTCAAATACCCCTATCCCAAGGAATACTCTCTAACTTTTACAGCTCTGAGGCATCTCTTTCTTCTCTGAATCTACAAGATTTTATTTGTGCTTTTTACATGGTAATAAAGATGTTCTTCATTTTGTTTTATAGTTAGTTTGTGCAAAGGATTTCCTGCATGAGTTTAAATACTGCTTGGGAAAAGAAACCATGTTTTAGCAGTCAGTGCAGCAAACCATGGTTGTCTCCCCAGGAGGTTCTCAATAAATACTTTTCAATGACTGAGCAAATGAACGAGTGAAAAAAAAAAAGTGTTTAAACAGACCCATTCCCCAGGCTGGGTCAACATCATCAACCATTTTGCAGGTACATACAAGTGCGTGATGGGGCTTAGGTCATTACAGAAGCCGAAAGTGGAGCTGTGTTTTCTAATCAGCTTACTGTTGTTTTAAGATTCTCTTTAAGATTCCTAGAAGTGTGTGACTCCACCAACTCTGTCTACTAAAGACACATTTCACATCATTCATTTAACTGGTATTTATTGAACACTTCCTATGTGTTGTAGGCTGTACACAGCATACCCTTAAAATTTTTTAAGCTCTTATAAGTAACTTGTAAATATAGATAAAATGATTTTGGAGTCAGACTGTATGGATATATCAATTTTGCCACTCAACTACATATCTTTGAGGCAGTTGTTATTATTCCATAAAATCAGAATAAAAATGGAATAGGGTCTGTGGTGAAGAACAAATACATTAATATATGTCGTATAGAAAAGTGCTGGGTACACAGTATAAGTGATATGTCTTTGTTGATATTCGTCAGGGTACAACGAGGAGTACAAAGATGCAAATAGGTATATAAACCCAGTAGTTCCTAAAAGCTCTTTCCTTTTACCATTTACCAAAAGCTCTTTTCCATTTTAACCAGACATAATGAAATGATTGGTAGTATCTCACTTTCCTTTTTCTACACATACACACGCCCGCACGCACCAACCCACTGATCGAAAGGTGAAAACTAATGTGCTTCCTAATGGAACATTAGCCTAAAGTTATTTTCTTACAAATGAGAATGGGTTCTGCTGACAGTTTATATTTATTGGATGGTTATATCTAGCATTACAGTATGAACATGCCACTCCTTTTTCTGTTGTTGTTAAATAAAGCTAACCAGCCTCCTGGGAACTGGGAACTCGGTGACCGTGGCCTCAGTACTGTGCTCTAACTAGCTCTGCTATGTGGTAAAGCCAAGAGGCAGGCCGTAGGAGAGAAAAGGAGTAAAAGCAAGAAACCTAGTGAGCTTTATCATTTTTTTTTTTTTGGTGGTGTATGTACTCAGGTGGAATAATATAAATTCAAAATCATGTAAATTTGTTCTTTTCGAATCAAAGTTTACATATACCAAGATACATGGTGATGAGATACATGAAGTCCAGGACAAAAAGCAATTTAAAATATCTTTACATTAAAAGCAACACAAAGAGTACGTGAAGCAGAACACAAATTTTTAGGATGAAATAAAGTCTTCGAAGAAACTATAAATGGACAACTTCTCTAGTTCTGGAGAGTTTATTAAAAAAAAAAGTTTCAGAAGCAATGATATAATTACAATTGGTAAGGCAAAACAAGGTAGGGCAGCAGTAAGTGATGGAAGCAGAAGATAAAACAGAAGTGTAACTGGTAGCTGGTTATAAACTTGTCTTTTTAAAAAACTGAACTGTCCTAGAATTCTCAAGAGAAAAACTGCTAAACCAATGCATGTTATTCTTTTAAATAAGTTCATTTCGAAGTGTTTAGAACAGAGCCTAGGACATAGAAAGCACCAGATAACTGTTACATACATAAATAGTTAAAAATGTAATATAACGCACTGTTGGGTTCTTTTTATCAATAGCCTATTTGAGTTTTTACATCTACTTTCAACTGTTGCTCTTGTCTTTGTGGTCCCCAAGTCCGTATCTCTAGCTCAGGTGCTGCTCTGGGACTGGGATGTGTAAATCGCCCACCTCGTGCTTCCCTTCAGAGATCTCAAACCCACCAGGACTGAGAGGCTGCAAATCTCCACTTTCCCTCTCAAACTTGGCCCTCTCCCTAAAATCCCTTGGTTCCCATTCTCACCATAAATCCACAGGCTTGTCTTTGATGTTTCCTGCCCTTTAGAGGTCCTTGGTAAAGGAGGTAAAGAAAGGACTGCAAATGCGGACCGAAACAGAGGCAAACCTGGAAACCTGTGCACAGGTGATTCCTACCTTTTCTAAGGAAAGGTACTTGGGCTCCACTCAAGTCAAAGTTCAACAGTAACTAGATCCTCAAGTAAGTTGCTGATTTTAACCATGAAGGTGTTTCATATTTAACCCTAAAAACACCCGGCCTCGGAACTCCATTCTTTTTTACAAACTTAATAAATTTGGTTATCCACTACAGTTCAAAATGGTAAGGTGCTGTCTATTCTCTGCCTTCACTTGGTTTTATAGGATCTTTTATTTATTTGTTGCTCTCTCTCTTTTCTTTTCAACTACAATTAGCATTCAACATTATATTAGTTTCAGGTAGATGGGATTTTTTATTTCAAATTCCTAAAGATCCTGCTGAGGTCCAATGGTGTTATGCAGGTGGAGAGCACACAGGCCACCCTGTGAATGAATTCGTCCGCGGTTCGCTCTCAGCACACGGGATCAGCAGGCTGGGAGGGCCTGAACTCTGTGTCCCACGGCCAACCACCCCGCCCCCACTGGTGTTCTGAATTGTCAGTCCTCTATGCTGTGTGTTTCTCTGTAACTGAGACAGAAGCGGAGCTTGTTAATAGTGTAGAGAAGTCAGGTTCATGCTATGGTTTTGTACTTTATCACTTATATCTAAGTTGGTGCTTGGTCGGTAACAAAAAGAGGATAAAAACTAACAGGGATGTAATTGAAACCAAAGAAATCACTAAAGGCTCAAAAAGATAACATTTGAAAGTAAAAATCTCCTACTTTGTCCCTTGCCTAACTTTTCTTTTAACACTACCATCAACACCTAGTACATGCTGAATTAAACAAGTAACTACAGGGCCACTGAGGATTGAATTTTTAATGTATTTTTATAACATTGGTTTATATTGTGGGTCCTAGGTTTTCAGAGCGGTCACTTTGAAAATAACCCTTGTAGGTTTTTCGTCTTCCTTTTTTTTTTTTTTAAATCCTGAAACATAAAAGAAGCAACAACAAATTCTTATGGACTTATAAAAAAAAAACTGCTATCAAATAAATTACTCTTGTCTTCTACAAATGGATCTGGATCCACCCAGGGACATGGAGTGAAGGCACCTGTAAGGCCACTCGGACTGATGAGGCTTGGCTCCTCCTCAACTGAAAAAGGCCCAGGAGGGCAGGGCTCTCACCTTGTTTGGAACTGACATCTGATGGGATGTGTGACGGGTGTGATCCTGGAGAAAAGTGCTCGTCGCTGTAAGTGATGAGGGGGGTGAGAGGATGAACCGCATGGGATGGCTGCACCACGGGCACTTTATTTGACTGCAAAGTAACCACAGGTCAACAGTTAATAACGGGTGCCCAGTTCCTGTCTCCTCTCCCAAAGAAAAAGCCACACAATTGCAGTAACTGCGCATCAGCATAACCCAAGCACCGTCTCCAGACCTGGACAACTGAAATCGTCAGCTGTGCTCCTTAGATCTTCAGAATTTGTCCATGTTAAATACTCAAGTGTTTGAGTGTCCCATAAGGGGACTATCAGTTATTTAATCAGCTCCCCTTTGAAGAATTAGGTTGATTACTATTATTACAAATGACATGAACCTCTATACATACATATTTACATTCCCTTTTAAATTATCTCTTCAGGTTGAGTTCAACAAAGATTTATTGAAGCAAAAGTCATGAATGTTTTATAAGCTCTTTATTCATTACATATATCTGGCAATAAAAAAGCACTTAATAAAAAATCATTCAATGAACAAATAATTGAATAAATATTGCAATTTGAAGGGAAAACTTTTACACAACCCAATAAATATAAATTTGCTGTATTAATATCCCCTTAGTTGATAGAATTCATAATTCTATACTTGTGCATTTCTAAGAACCATGTTATAGTATTTTTAATATTTTATAGCTTCGTGAATCAAAGCTGAACATCCATTATGCTTTGGTCCTGCTCAGTTCATCTAGTTTCTAGAAGTCTTAATTGAGAAAAGAGAAGTTCCAATCTTGAGTTTAAATGCATAATATGAAATACAGCCTGTAAAAACACTTTAAATTTTTAACATCTTATATATTTTAACATATTTTATCTTATATTTGTTTAAAAATAAATTTATTTAAATTGGAAGTCTAAAGCTACATAACAACACTTTGTAAAGGTACAGGTTATTTATTTGGACTTCATCAGTTTGAAATCTGGGATTCTTTTGTTTGGTTAAAGTTGAATTCTACCCCCACCTGCCCCGAAGAAAGTGATTACTAAGCAAATCAATAATATAAACAAGACTCAGTTTAACCTAATTAAGGACATAGTTTTTTTATGAAAAACTCTACACCTCCTCCCCCACAAAAGAAAGTAAACGCAATACAATTATATACATGCAAAATATATTTCTCGTTTTAAACACATATACTAATTAAAGCAGTATCACAAAGATCTCCATTTATAGACACTATAGTAATGAGTAATTGTGAATTTAAGAGGAACAGGATATAATGATTTTGAATATTCATTATTTCACTACTTCAGACATGCCTTCACCATAATTAGTTTGAATTAATGAGGTTTTTACTGTACTATAGACTAAAATGCATAGGAAATCTGCCTCTCCAGGAGTAAGTATCTGTATTTAAAAAATTGAGGAAATGCCTGAAAACTGCACTGCACAGTAAAAACGGCTTACAACGTAGGTCCATGTCTGAATGGTGAGGGCCCCATAACACACTTGTGCATGGTGGCAGCATCTGTGACACATATAATTTTGTATTTGATGTTTTTTACAAATTAGGTATAAGACCTTGTTGTGGCTCCAACAAGGTCTACCCTCAGGAAAATTAGGAACAATTATCCTAGTAACAATTCTCTTTACAGCCAGTAATAGTAATTCTCTGTACCTTATCATTACAACCTCCACCCAAAAGAAACATGGTGGGGGGGGGAAGCAAAAAAAATCACCCTTTTTTAGACAATGATATAATTTCCATACTAGATTTTCCCTATTTTACAATTATCAGCTCCTCTCTAATGGCAGAACTTGCAAAGCTCGGGTAGCCCTTGGCATTTATTAAATAGAGCACCATTATCAAAGCCACGCGCCTCTTCTCTATATACCTCAGCACAGACATCTATGCATATAAATGTGTAAAAAGGTTAAAAAAAAATGTTTCAGTGCTTTTCAAGTGTTAATGATGCAGTCTGCCAGATACACAGATGAGCTTCTTAAATACAAGGAATTTAGAATGCTAAAGGAGGTAGGGGCTGGTGGGAGGGTGGGTGCGGGGGCAGCAGGATATTGTTATAAGCCCTTTTTCAAATGGAAACAAAAATCTCAACACCCAAGTGTTAAAATGAATATATTTCAACTATACTTTAGAATAACAGCTTTGATTTTCATTTCAAAAGTCTCATAAGAAGTATAATTGCCAAACAATTTACAAAGATATCTTCTCAGGGCAGTTATAAAGAATAAGCATTGCAGAAATCTTCTGGGGAAAAAAAAGCATATTTTTTTGCATGCCTTTCTTATTTCCAGAGCACCATCTTAAGGAACCTGCATTAGCAGGCAGCATCTTCTTAATGTCTGACCTATCCCTCCAGTCATACAGCTCAGAATCTGGTGCCATGAATTTTTGCTAAATTATGCTATCCTTGCTCTCCTCTTAATTTTACGGTTTTCAACACAGATTTGCTTTCCTGTGGGAAGGAGATAAGAAGCCAAGGATTTTAATTTAAGCTCTGGCCTTGTCTTATATTTTGCAAGATGGATAGGCTACTAGTAGTGTGTTAAAGCCAACAAGGATTATGTCCATTTTTGTGGCCAAATAATAAAAGCAATATGAAATCTCAATAATATGTGTGAACGCAATTCTAAGGTTTATATTTGGCTCCTGCCAACCACTTCCTCTGTGCATATAAACAGAAGCAACCTATACCACCCATTGCCATCACGGTCAAGTGCCATTGGCCCTAAACTGTGGGCTTCCCCTGATAGCATGAGGTACTGTCCTTGGGTGCCATATGCACACAGAAAGCAAGAACCAGGCATTGCCACTCTGGCTAAGTTTGAAGACAGACAATATAATCATTTTTAATTCTAGTCCTCAGATCTCCAAATAACAATGTGGTCGATCCTGGGGTGGGGCAAAGGACGGGGAGGAGGAATAACTAAGTGACTACCTAGTCTTTACAGACAAATTTATGTAACTACATTATAATGTATGGTTGCGCATGTGTATATGGGCCTACGTGTATATTTAAGCACCTAAAATGTGCCAAGGACTCTTTTAGCACTGACGGCCAACGCAGACGAGGTCCCTATTCTCACACACCTTCCTTTCTAGGGGCCTAGAAGTGGGGGTGGGGCTATTGGAGACAACAAACAACTATGCAAACAACAAAACGACAACAAGCAAAACCTGAGATGACACAGAATACTATTAAAAAAAGAAACCAAGTGATATGAGAGACAGTCTATAGCTAATTACATGCCTCAGTATCACGTTAACGCTATAAGGAACAGTTTAAAACTAAATAGTCCAAGATCCTTATTTTCTAAAACAGGAAACAGAGGTCACCGGGGAACGGCTGATCAAGCCACTGCCACTTTCAGCACTTACAGCAACACAGGGCTGCTCACACCCAGCTCCAGGAACACGGGGTCACTGTGAGTAGGATGCGGGTGGAAACCCCTGAGTCACTCAACACGGTGGGACCAAGTAGCAGAGAAATTCCGTCTTTTTAGCTCCTGCTCTGTGCACCTAGGACCTCCCTTAATAAAGCCCAAACCTCCAGACTCCCACTCTGGGTCTTTTCCCACTCCATCTCTCCCTATAAGGCGGGGAGAAGGAAGGGTAAAAATTGCTTTGATTCTTTTTCATTCAGAGGTAGAGTCAGGTAAATTTTAGCTTCCAGTGGAGAAGCACCTGGAATTCCCAATGTTTGTCCTTCGTTTCATTCTCCCGGAGTAACAGCAGGCACAATTACGACACCCTAATGAGATTTCTAGGAGCCTTGTGTCATCCAAAACGCTCTAATGCTGCTCAAAGGGGTGCAGGAACTTAGGTCTAAGCTCACGGGGCAGTAAGTGGCTGAGTGAGGCCACGGACCCCGATCTTTTGATTCCAACTACACCACACATTCTTTAATCTCAGACAGGTGATGGATCGGTCAGGTGTGCAGAGGAAAAATCACACAGATGGAAAGAGTGGGTACCAGGAAAGGGGTATAAAAGATCACAGGCAGACTCTAGAAGACCTCTCCCACCTACACTCAGCACCCACACATTCAGTAAGAAGCCTGCAAACCTTTCCCAAACTTGAAACACCCCCCATCAGGCCATTCTATCCACAAAGCACATCATTATTATAGCAAATAACACCTACCAAGCACTTTAGAGTACCTTTGAGGCAGGTAAACTGAGGAATGGAGAAGTTAAACAACTTTCTCAAGGGTGTAGAGCGAGTAAATGGCAAAGTCAGGATTCAAACACAGAAAGTCTGGTTCTAGAGGTCACATTCATTGCCAGTACACCACGCGGCCTCCCTGAAGAGCCAAGTTCATAAAACCTTGGACACTAAGTTGGCCCTTTGGGCCGTGCCTAACAGGATGTGCATCCATGAAATGACTGCGTGGTCTCTGTTCTAAGCACAGGAACCAACTCAGACAAAGAGGCATCTCAGAAGAAGCTGTCAGACCTGCAGAGACTCAACTGCCACCTTTCTCCCCACGTCTGGCAAGCAGTCCCAGAAGCCTGCGTTGGCTGCCACCCAGGCTGCAGGTATGGACCTCTGTGGCATCACAGTCCCCAAAAAGCCGCACCTCCTGCAGACACAAAGTGGATGCCCCGTAGGAACCTTGAGAGTCCCCCTCACAGTGGCGTTCCCAGAAATGACCCACTCCCCCACTGGCAGTAACTCAAGCTGCCATGAAAGCTGTCGGCCTCTGAGGATGTGGTTCTTTCTGGGAAGGACTAAAAAGCGGCTCAGCTCCCTCCTGGCTGAGGTGAGGGCCTGCTGTGCTAAGTGGAGCGAGTGGGGGAGAAACCTGCTGGCCTGGTGGCTGGTCCCCATCCTGCATATCTCCAGATTGCCACTCGGCCACAGCACAGGATCCAACTGCGCACAAAGGCCCTCAGTTCCATTATCAAGTGGCTGTGCATTTTATCAATAGTCCTCCTGGTAATAGCTGAGTCCAGGGAAATTTTAACACTTCACCAACTTACTGAAACGAGGAATTTCATCTGGCCTCAATCGTTACAGTGGCATTTAACTTCTTATTGAACTCTTAGGAAGTCTGGTACTCGTAAAGTACAATAGAAGCCGTGTAATGTCATCGTGTGACTTCCCGTCTCCTATGAGAGTCTGAGCATCTTAAGCCTTCCCACATAGAGGAGGAGATTTACTCCAAAAGGGTACGATGATCCTTGCATCAACTAGACCTCAAAAGTAGCATTTAGTACTGGAAAACTTTCCTAAGACCCACCAAAGCTAAACACCCGAAAATACGTCTGATGTGGCTTTCAAATCGAAGACTGCTAGTGTTCGTGATGCAATAGCTCTTTTGCATCAATGGCTCTTTTCAGATAACGATGAGGCCCCAGGCTCTGAAGGCTTTCCTGAGCAGGAGCTGACTGGTAAAGTTGTAAGGGACAAATAGTCTATGAGGCCACCTCTGGAGAAGAAAGTGTCCCATCATCAGACACCTGGGATGTTTTCCTATGAGGGGGAGGAACATGTCACAGGGAAAGGCATTAATATGGACTGGACACCCAGTAAGTGCCTATGGTTATGGCCATGCCTTAATACTCGCTGGCACTGGTCCACATAAGTGGGCAGTATCACTGTACTTAGAGATGAGACGGCTGAGTCTTTTTGGACCCACAACTCAGTAATAATGAGTCGACAGAGGACTTATGCTGGTATTGTTTGATACTAAGTCCCTGCTCCTCCTGTTCCACACGGCTCGCTACTCAGCATCTTTCTCCACCTCTGTTCCAAACCACCCTACTAAGTGAGTGTGCCCTACCATGGGCTCAACTGCCAGGAAGCATCCGGACAGAAGAACTGACCACCTGGGGAAAACTGCTGTCACTAGCAGGACTACAAACAGACTGCTGGAAGAGCTGCTAAAAAGAAAAGGTGTGGACCACCCACAATTTCCCCAGCTCTCTATAAAGTGGCGATTTCCATACATTACCTCATTTTATCCTGAAATCACCCCTAAGTTAGGTGTGAAGATTTATTTTTTATAGAGAAGAAAACCAAGGTTCTGAGGTAGTAAATAATTTATACAAGATTACACAGGATGTTAAGTAGCAGAGACAGGATTTGACTCAAGTTGGTGACGCTGAAGTCTACCGCTTGTTTTCTACAGAATTAAAAAAGGCAGTCCTGGCCTCCTCGGATTGCCAAATGGAAGAGATGAGTAATAATACAGTTTAATAGTCAAGTACATAGACACTGGAGGCAGGGAGTTTTCAAATCCCAAACATTTAAATGCCACTTAGGTTCTATGCTTAGGTAATTTACTTAATTTTCAGAATCTCAGTTTCTTCGTATATGACATGGGTGAAATAATGTCTCACAGGTCTAAGGTGAGGACTCATGAGTGATGCAAATAAAACCTCTGACTCAGGTCCTGGCACATAATATATGCTCAATAAATATTTGTGGAATGGATAAAAGAAAGAGAAAAAAGAGAGCCAATAAATAAATTACTCTGCTCCCCAAAATTCAAATCACTCATCTCTAAGACAGAGTTAAGTTTTAGAATTCAGAACTATGCTTTATTTCAGGTGAGTTCCCCGCCAAACTCCCCCTTCCCTGCTCTGCCAACGTACTTTTAGTCGGAAGGGTCTGTGATCTCAACAACTTCCTCTCGTCAAGGCTTGCAGAAACCCCTCCCACCCTTCAGGGTTCATCATAAGTGGCACCACCCGCTTGAAACCTTAGCCATGCAGAACAGTCTGGCTTAGAGCTTATGATGCATTCATACACACATAGGTTTTCTAGGTTTTCTATGTGCTTGCTTTATGTCTCCCATTATAATTTAATCAGTTATTCAACCTATATTTATTCATTTAAAAAATCTTTTTTGGCAGCAGTTCTCACACTTTTTATTCCCAGGGCACCTTAACACTTAAAAACTATTGAGGATCTCAATGACCTTTTGTTTGTGTCAGTTTATCTATAAATAGTTATAATATTAGAAATTAAAATGAGAAATTTTAAAGTATTTATTAAGTCATTTAAAAATTACAAACCATTACATGTTAACCTAAAAATATTTCTATGAGAAATTATCGTTTTTGAAAAAAAGCATGAAATGGGAACAGCGGCATTTAGTTTTACAGTTCTGGCGAACCTTCCTAGCATCTGGTTTAATGAAGACAATGGGGTTCTCTTATCTGCTTTCACATTCAAGTCTCCTTTTTGATATTATTTTGGTTGAAGTATATGGTGAAAATCTGACCTCATAAAGATATGTTATTGGAAATGGAAGGATTATTTTAATAGTTGTTTTTTTTTCAGATAACTGTGAATCCTCTTGTTTGATATTATACCAAAATTCAACAAGTGGTAGGTTTTTAAAGTTGCAATGTAGAATCAAAAACCTCATCAATATTCTTTTCCTGCTCTTACATTAATGGCCACTGATTATCTCACACTATGACTGTATCCATGTATCACTGAGTAACACTATGCGTTAGTTATCTGGAAATGCTGGCTCACCGAGTTGGCATATTTCATTATATATTATATAAACCACATGTATTCATATTATCACCAACCTCAGAAAATCTTTCAGAATTTAAGAAGCTATCAAGCCCACAGCAATGGACACGAATTTCTAAAATTCTGATTTTTGCTTGAAAGCTCAAATTTTATCACTGGCTGTATGTTGTTTTCACTGAAGAGAGAGACTCTGCTCATTTGTGAAAAGGATCTGCCAAGTACCAAAGTCAGAAGAAACTGTAGCTTGTCAGTTATGCATTTAAAGGTCAAGGTTCAATAATAGTAATAATTTTTCCTGCTTCATCAAGGATATTCTAAAGTGACACTGGCATTTCCCTTTCCTGGGCGGGTGCTGCGGTGCAGAATTCAATGGCTGCTGGCGGTGCCGCTGGTGCATGGCAGCAGCACTCCTGCCCGCCACTGTAGTTGCACCATCGCTGCAAATGTCAGCAGAGGGAAGAAGCACATAATGTGTCAGTGTTCCCATGAGAGTGGCTCTGACCTTGCGGACCCCCTACATCGGGGAGCCCTACGGGTCCACAGACCATACTTTGAAGAACAGATACCTACGATAAAGTAATGGAACAGAAATAGTTGTTGATTGTGGATGATCCAAGCAAATAAAGTGAAAAGTAATATTGAAAAGTTATATGGAATTCAGAGAGAAATTGATTATGAGTTACAAAGATGAAATGTTTTTGCGATGTACTAAGCTGTCACTACCCCCCCTTATTTCCCAGTATTCTAAATGTCAAATCAAAAGATATCTGAAAACCAAACAAAAAATGTCATTTAAATGATATTTAAATTCTTGAAACTCCTTTAATTTAATTCAGTATAGAACCCTAGACTTGTGTTCTTTTATTAGATTTTGAGTTATTTTCTTCAAGAGGATTCTTGACTTACAAGAACTAAGAATATAGATCTGCACCCGTCAGTGCTAAGAAGCCTTCCTCACTCCCTCCTGTCTGCTCATCATCTGCTCTGCACTTACAACCCCTCACACGTGCCTCTTTCTGCACCGACCACACTGTGCTGTTACTGTCTGTTTGTTCCTCTGTTTTCTTGCACTAAACAGAGGCCGTGCCTTCATAACCATCCCCAGCATGTAGGGCAGGTCTGGGCAAAACGGAGATATTCAATACCTATTCCTTATGATTAACTGCCTGAATGAGGCTTTCAACACTAAGAAGTCAATTCCTTTCAAGAAAGAATTCATACCTTTATAAGAAAAACAGGGACTGATCCTTGCAGTTTCTATTGCTGCATAAAAAAATTACCACAAACTTATTAGCAGCTTAATACATCAGTGTATTATCTCACAGATTCCACGGGCAGGGTTCCAGCACGGTGGGAGTGGGTCCTCTGCTCTGGGAAGCACAAGGTGCTGGCGGCTGAGCTCCTGCTGCAGGCTCTGCAAGCTCACTTTGGTTGTTAGTAGGATTCCGTCCCTGGTGATTTGTCCCCATTTTCTTCCTGGTTATCAGGTGGGGGCCACTCACATTCCCTGGTAAGTAACCTTGTAATAGAAGAGTTGCACTTACATATATAAAGCAGTAATTTTTCTAAAAATTGTCTTCAAAGGCAAATGATTGGTCAAAATCTGACCTATTGGTTGTTAATATTGGACAGAAAGCCAAAGCTTTTAAACTTTTTCCTCAAAATAAATTGATTTGGACCCTTAGCTTTGCTTAGAGATTGCCCTTTTTCATTTCTTCAGCCATGACCTACAGTTACCATGGAACTCTCCCTGCTTCTCTGATGTTGGGAGGAGGGAAGGGGAAGAAAGAAAAAAGAGGAAAAACACACACAAAATCTTAAAGCCAGCAATGGTGCTTGTTTCGAACGCTTCTTGTTTTGAATCTCTGACTTCCTCTTCTATGACCAGTGGAGAAACCTCTCTGCTTTTTAAGGACTTGTGTGACTGTGTCAGGCCTACTCCGCAATCTCTTTCCAAAAGTCAACAGTGAGGATGCAAGAGCGTAGGAGGGAGAGGGCAGCTATGATAAGCTCAGGATGCCGCAGGGCCTAATACCATGTAATAAGACAAAGATAGCCCACTTAATTTTTTTTTTTGTATTTTTTCCTCTCATCTACAAAATGTTATCACCAATTTATCATTAGCAGATAAGAATGAAATGCCATTACAAATATTATTACATGGTAATGTTATAGTTACTCTAATTATACTATAAAGTTCTGAAGTTAGTTTTGTGGTTTTCACTTCTTTTTTCCTTCCTTTTATCCAGGGGCTACAATGTCAAGAGTATGTTCCTCACACATCAGAGCTGACAGGAGCTGCAGCTCAGAGGGGAAGGACAGAGTCAGGGTTAGTACATCTTCCCCTCCCCTGCTCCCGATGACAGGGAAGCGGGGAGAGTTTGGTGGGTCATGACTGGAGAGATGGAAAAGGACAATCTCTAAACAGAGGTAAGGGTCCAAAGAAATTTATTTTGAGGAAAAATTTTAAAAAACCTTTGGCTTTCTTTCCAACATTAACAACCAACCTATCAGATTTTGGCCAATCATTTGCCTTTCAAGAAAATTTTTAGAAGAATCATTATTTATATCTAAGTGCACCTCTTCTATTACATGGCTATGTATAACCTTAAGTTTTATTTTAACTTAATTATCTGACACTTTAAGGTGACTAAAGAGTCATATAATTGTCTTAAAATTCATTAATTATTAATCATGCACTAAATGGTGTATGAAGTAAACACAATAGAAGAGAAAGAAATCAAAGAAAGGCAATTAATTGAAAAGAGAGGAAGAGGTCTCAATATTAAAATGTGGATGCTTGAGTGAGAAAGATAAGAGCCAATTCACTGAATATTTATTGTAGGAACTACGAATGATGCTTTTGTATTTATGATCAAATTTATTCCCCTATTTTCAAAGGAGGAAAAGAACTGAAACTTAGAGAGGTTAAGTTTTGTCCCCGGTCACACAGGTCAGCCTGTAAATGGTTGAACTTGGATTAAATACAGATCTGTTTTACCCCAGACAGATGAGCTTTTCACTGTGAACTGCTGAAAGGAAAGGCCACAATGGGGAGTAACTCATTCTTGGAGCCAAAAGGGACCCAAGAGGGATTCCCCACCACCACCACCACCACCACCACCACCACTTTCCAGTAACTGAAGTCTATAAATAGAGGGACTGGGGTTAAGGTTGGAAGATGAGAGAAGATCGGCGTAAAAGGGAGTATGGCTTCTAATTATGTAACATTGCAACATCCTATTATTTAATTGATTTCACAACACTTTTTTTGCACACCCCTAATCCTCTGGGTGCTCCATTTATTTTTCACATTAAAGGCTGTCTTTTGTTTGTGTTAAGACTGTCCTTTGAAAATTAAAAGAAAGAACTGGAGTCACTCAAGATAAATAAACCAAAGGGCAAAACAAGTTCTAGCGGTAAAATATGACAAGTCCAGAGGAACAGTAAAGGGATGGGGCACAGGTAAAAGCAAGGATGGCTCGATTCCACGGAGGCAGAAAGGGTGGGGAGTCTGCTGGACTGCTAGCTGCAGCAGCTCAGGGTTCTGTGGGGGGCGCATGTGTTTGTAAAACTGTACAGTGGGAAGGACGTGGGGTGGAACAAGATTCCAGTGGTTCCTAACATATTTCTGGATCGCAGGCCCTGTGATCTGATGAAAGCTGTGTGCAAACGTTTTTATACACAAATACAATCACACATCAGTAGATTGGGGCGGAGCCTGCAGTGTTTATAGGGGAGAACAGGGATCCTACATTAAAAATCGCTGCCCCGTTCCCAGAGAAAGGTGCCTAGCAATCACTGCATAATCATTCATTATTATTAATATGCTGGAGGTTAGTCAGCTTGTCAAAAGTACTATTTGTGTCAGTCACTGGGAAAGAAGGTAAACCAGTCAGTGAAGGTGAGTGACATGTCAGGATCAAGGGCCTGCTGTCTACCAGAGCTCAGAGCAGAGGCTGCAGGGCCCAGGCACAGGGCTGAGTAGTGATAACAGGTAATAGGATGAACAGAATGAGGCAACTCCTGGCTCTCCAGGACCCGAGGGAGGGTACTGCTATGAGGCGAGCAAACTGCCAGCTCTCCGAACCTCGTCAGCGGTCACGCCCGAACAGACTTAGTCAGGTTTTCTGGGCTGCTCTGGGCACACATTGCCCCCTTCCTCTACCACTTCCCAGGGATGGCATATTCGAAGGACAGGGAAGTCTTCCTCCAGCAGCACCTCTCTATTACCCAGTTTCAGAGAGTTGGAGGCTCTCCCCCTGGCACTCAGTGTCCAGTGGGAAAGGAAGACTGTCTGGAGCGCAAGAAACTAGATGACTCATAGGTCTCTTTGGCGGCGAGGGTTGGGGGTTGACTAGAGCCTTCATGGAGGGTGAGGTCAAGGAAGTCCCACAGCTACCCAGACGGGAGTGCGGAGGAGTCATTTATACATTCAGACTATAAATGGAAAGGCAAATTCCACAGGAACAAAGACAACAGATTTAAACCTAATAATTTCATATTGAAAAGGGACCCTTCACACTTAAAGTAACTATGAAAAGCATAGGCCTCATTTTAAATAAAATCGATTTTTGTTTTAAGATCAGGTGTGAAGCATTTACACAACAGCTGAATATGGAGGCCATGTACCAATTTTGTACCACCAAGCCATTATGATTTTAACAAGTGCCACATGTGTAAAATATTCTTTGCTTAAACCTGAGTGTTTTAAAAAGTGAAAAGAACAACAATTTAATTCTGTGGGGATCCTCATTTATCTGTAAAATTTACTGAAGAGTCAGAAATCAAAAGGAAAAATGCAACAAATATATTATTTTAGATTCAGCTACTAAGACTAAAATTCAGTTGACAGCTAAAGTTTATTAGGAAATTCAAATCATCTTTATGATTGTATAACCATGGTATGATGATTGTATAACCACGATATGTGCAGGTAAGATAAGCAATAAACCTCTTACATAGAGCTGCGCTGTCCAATATGGTAGCCATTAGTCACTTGCTTTCAGTGCTTGACATGTGGCTAATCCAAGCAGAGGTGTGCTTTAAGTGTAAAGTATACATCGATTTCAAATATTTAATGTAAAAAAAAAAAAGGCATCTCAATAATATTTAACATTGGCCCTGGCTGGTATGGCTCAGTGGATTGAGCGTCAGCCTTCGAACCAAAGGGTTGCCGGTTCAATTCCCAGTCAGGGCACATGCCTGTTTGCAGGCCAGGTCCCCAGTTGTGTTGCGGGACGGGGTGGGGCGGTGCGTGAGACGCTACCACACATTGATGTTTCTCTCATTCTCTTTCTCCCTCCCTTCCCATCTGTCTAAAAATAAATAAATAAAATCTTTAAAAGAGGGGAGAAAAGAAAAAGACTGCTCCTTTCCCAACTGTACTCCAATTTGACTTCAACAAACAAAAGAAATAGGCATACTTGTTAATAAAATTCCTTTTATGGAAAAGGAAACTTATGGATAAGGAAACTGAAAATCAGAAAAGTTTACTGGCAGACCAGGCAATCAAACACTGGACTTCAATACCCCATACTGAGGGCCAAGTCAGTAAGTTTAGTATTTATATGACAAGCAGTATAAACCTGTAACAGTTCATATTATGGTATGAAAAAATTACTAAATATCTATCTTTTACAGGTTTGAGAGAGCTTTTTGAATAAATGGTTTGTTGCACACTGGTTTATGTAACTTCTTCAACTTCTCGGTCAGCTTAGAGTACTTTTAAAAACACCTAATACACATTTTCAGATTCATTAAAAATTAATGATTAACTCACTCTTTGATGGGTAACCATCTTTTCCATCTCACAACAGAGCATACTGCTTGGGAAAACAAACAAACAAACAAACAAACAAACAAAACAACCCAGAGCTTATCTTTAGTGAAAATGATGCTGTAGACATCACTTTTCACAGGATATCCTTATATGAGCCAAGGAAAAAGAACCTTTTGTTTTGGATTTAAAAGCAAAATCCTGAAATGAGTTGAAAATTAAAGCAGAAAACTTAAATAACAAAGATTACAAAAACTGGGTTTTATGTAACTTTGCACATTTTGATTCACCTTTTTAAAGTCCCCAAGTAAGTCAAACTAAAATAGAAGAGAATATTTGTTTCAATGGTACAAAAAGAAGAAGCAAAATCTAAAGACCTTTTAAAAGATGCTTAATTCCATGTATAGGCTATAAAAGAAAAATGTTATATAGCCATCAGAAAACTACAATAGCAAAGATGACAAGAGCTGTTCTCTGCTAGTGAAAAGGATACTTCTGTGACTATAAAATCAAAGATAAATTTCATTTTTTAACCATTCACTGTGAATAGAAAATTTTTTTCCTGAAGTTGATTTTGCATCTTTTTGATGGGAACATGCCAATGAAGTCAAGGTAGATACTGAATTCCTAGTCTATAAATCTTTCCTCAAAACAACCTAGGTTACCCGTAATTTCCATCAATTTGCTAAAGCTGCTTGTACTAGCTTTCCAAAGCTGATTACAAAATTTTCAGGAATTTTGAGAGCCTGTTAATATTATGTTGGTAGCTTGAAATTACCCATAGTGGGATTATTTACACCATGGAAACTGGCAAATGGAAAAGTCAGTGCTACTTTCCCCAAGCCAATTGTTAAACACATACCAGCACCACTGGCAAACACTGAATCCCTTCCTGAATTATTAGGTGAAAAAAACTTTTCTTTCCTTATTTCTCTCTGACAAGCAACAGGAACATAATCTTCATCTTTGTCTGAAACCATTCCAGAATAAGAAATTTCAAAGATCATCATTTCACATGATCCTGGATGACCTGATCTGTGCCCCAGGTCCTGCTAACACTGAAGGAATGTGTGGCCATCAGTCACTGGGGCATTGTCTCTGGGCCTACACAGCCCCGGGTTTGAGTCACTAGCTAGAAGGAGCCCCACCACACGGCAGTGAGAAGAGACGTGTAGAAGATTCACCGGTGCGTTGTTCCCTCTTTTCAAGGAAATGGCTACAGTAGTTTTTTTAAAGTGTAAAATGCTTAATGTAATAATTTTTGAAAGTTATCCATAACAAATGAATTTTACACACAAAAAAGCAAATAACTGAGACGGCCATCTGTGCACGAAAGAAGGCAGCTTCCACCACGAGGGCAGTGTATCAGAGTGCAACTACCTCAGCCAACCACACAGAGCCTGGCACTGGACTAAGGATTAACAAAGAGGGAGAGGAGAGGCTGCTGTCTTTGCAGCATGTTCACTCACGAAACACAACATAAATTCTCTCCAGAGAACATGAGACTCAACTTAGGGTCTGGCTATGAATAAGCCACTCCAAGGAGAGGCTGATGTCTTGGGGCGGGTACGGCGGGAAGCCAGAATTGAACTATAACAAAAACAACCAAATTTACATTAGTTTACAGAGTGTTTTCATGTTCTTTATCTCATTTGGATCTCATCCTTACCCTGTAAGGAAAGTATTATTATTATCCCCATGTTTAAAATAAAAAAATAAAAAAAAAAAGGAAAAGCCCAACATCACACAGTAAGTAAAAGCAGCTGGTCTCACCACACTGTGATGGAGCCCATTTTCTGCTTACACAGTGGCCGACAGCCCCTCTCACTAGGTCGGTCTCTGAAGGCGACCTGGAATGGGCCACAGAGGCCTCAGAGACAGGCCCGAGAAAGGTCAAGCCTGGAAATGTGTAACCAAACAAGAAATCACCGCAGAACCTGCCCTTCCTCTTAATGTGGGATCATTGCTATCAGCACCTGTGTTATGGTTTAGACGTGGTTGTGCAGTATCATCTTGGTGGAATGCTAGAGGACAGTGTAACCCGCATAGATTATTCACAAGCCTGTGATCCCCAAGTTAAGCTGAAGAATTCAAGGCCAAAAAAGAATGTAAGCTATCGTTCTACTTAGAAAACTCCTGTCTGTAAAACAAGGAATAATCATTTTAAGAAATCTGCGTGTTTATTTTTTTCACTTTCCCTTTAATTTTCCAGTTTATGTTACTATTGGTCATTCCTTCAGGCTCGCAACTCTTCCAGCTAATTAGCAATGCTCAGGATATCTTCTGAACCTTGCTGTCACTGGTAACTCTTGAAAATAAACTTTATTTTTGTTGAGTTTGAATATGTCTATTAAAAAATCCATAGGAATTCAACTTCTCCACCAACTCTGTTTAAGCCAGTTTTAATGTGTAAATGTGGAGATGACATAAATTGTTGTAAATAATACCTTGTTTCTTGTTTAGCATAACTTGAAATTTTCCTCCTCGACTTACTATTAATTTAGTAGTGTTTTCTCTAACCAGGTGTGTTGACTTGTTTGACACCCTACCTCTCTTTAAAATTTTTTTAATTAGGTGACACTTAGGGATTTTAAATATTTAAAATAAATAGACAGAAAAATAGTTTTTCAGTTCCTCAAAAGAGTTAAACATAGAATTACCATATGATCTAGAAATTCCACTGTTAGGTATGCCACCCAGGAGAACTGAAAGCGTATGTTCACATAAATACTTAGACACAAACGTTCATAGCAGCATTATTCATAATAGCCAGAAAGTGGAAACAACCCAAATGCCCATCAACTGAGGAGTGGATAAACAAATTGTGGTAAGGCATACCTCGCTGTGCTGCACTTTGCTTTACTGTGCTTCACAGATGTTACATTTTTTTACAAAATGTAAAGGCAAGACCCTCCATCGGCAAAAAGATTGCTCGCTGTATTGCAACACTCACCATATGCCGTGCTCTGGAACTGAACCCACAATATCTCCGAGGTATGCCTGTATATCCATCCGTACAATGGGATATTATTCAGCCATAAAGAGAGTCCTGATATATGCTAGAATATGGATGAACCTTGAAAACTATGCTAAGTGAAATAAACCAGAAATAAACAAAGGCCAGATATTTTATGATTTCATTTACGTGACATGTCCAGAATAGACAAATTCATAGAGGCAGAAAGTAAATGAGTGGTTGCCAGGGGCTGAGGAGAGGGGAAAATTGGGAGTGACTGCTTAGTAGGTAAAACGCTTCTTCCTGGAGTGATGGAAATGCTCAGGAATTAGATAAACAAAAGACACAACTGACTGGGACTGAATAAAGGCTAATTTTACTTTATATGTACGGCAAATTGAAGTGAAATTTTACTTGTGTCTGTTGAATCTCTGAACCTTGTAATTCTACATCGGCGATGACGGGGAATCTCAGAAGGCTAAACTTGGAATTAGATATAATCAAAGCACAGTCTCAGTCCACAGCACAAGTATGACATACTGTATATGGTTACGAACGCCAGTGACACCCACATTACCAAATTCAGGACACGTCTAGGGAGCTAGCTTTCCCCCTTCCCACGCCAACACAATACCTGGGCCTACGGCTGCTATCAGCCCTTGGCCCCTCCCCTTCCAGGAGCTCTCTTTGGAGTTGGTCCATAAATGGCATCGGTCTGACTCACTGGTGGCACTTCTGGTGGACTGACAGTTGGGAACTGAAAGCGTGCCTTTTCAGATATTCTCCAACCTGCCAGAGGATGAGCAGGGTGTGTGCAGAGCTCCTGGGAACTGGCACTGTCTTCTCACCTGCTCTTGGCTGCCAGGTAGATGGACAGGTGTGTGCCCCTGAAGTTGAAGAGGGCCCACTTGTGGACTGTGAGTCAAGGCGGGCACCACAGGGCTCTGGGGGCATCTGCTGGCCCTGTCTGCATGCCAGGTTCATAGTCATCAACAACTTGGAAACTAAACAGTTTAACCTGGAGTGCCAAGTACTATGGTTTAAATTTTTTCTCCCATATTTAAAAATGCAGCATTTTAAAAAATTTAGACTTGAGTGAAGAATCCACTTCAATGTAATAGTCACTCCTGAAGAAGAGTACTAGGGTTGAAATAAAAAACCTTAAAGGCCACACTTGCAGAATTTTAAAAACTGTTTTCACTTCAAATATCTCCATTTTCCCAAATGGTTTTAAAATTAAGTTCAATAATGTTTCAAGTTATGATTTTTACTGTGATGAATGAAATTTTAAGTCTTCTACCTCATTTCTCTATAGTGGATCTGGTCAAATCTTATGCTAGAGTGATGGAAATGATCCCACCTCTTCCGTTGTAAAGTCTCTTTCAGGGCTTTCATTAGCCTCCTATCATAGGTATGTGCAAAATGGCTCCTGGGCTTGAGATGAAATATTCATTTTATCTCATCCGAGAGGAGGAAAACTGCCACTTCAAAGTGATCAAGCGCAAAGCAGTTTATTAAAATGAAATTCAAGAGCTGAAAGGAGCCTGGGGGCCCGCAAGCCTGACTACCCTCTGTCGGCCAGGGAGGAAAGCCACGGCCAGGGAAGTTAGCAGCTCTTTCTCTGCAGTCAGACTCCAGATCCTCTCACTCCAAAGCCGGCGCTGCCCCTCGGACAGCAGGCTACCACCAGATCAGCCGAGAGGCTCAGACATCAGCCCAGCTCCCGCTCAGAGAGAGTAAATAATCCAGTCAATGCCATTTACTTCTAACCAACTCCATCAGCTTTAAACTGAGTGTCTACCACGTTAAGATGCAGGGCCGGACGAGGTAGCAAGACAAAGGGGACAAAGATAAATAAAATCTCATCGCACCAGAAACTTAGAATCTGCTCAGGGAGGCATGACGTGTACGCAAGTAACTACACCATGGAGTGTCCAAAGCAAAACTCGGCGAGCTGGGAGAGGAGCAGGTCCCGCAGCAGGTAACATGCTGGAGAGATGGCAGTGACAGAGGGAATGCCACACATGTGAGTGCCGCCGAAGAGGCAGAGAGGCCCAAAGGGGTGACAGAGTGGGTGTGGTGGCAGAGGAGAAGGACCAGGAAAGACTTCCAGGCTCCCAAATTAGAAGCCTCAAAGAGCCATAAGGGTGCCTTTGTGGATGAGGACGGGGAAGGGAGAGGGATGCGGAATGATAAAGGGCTGTTTACTAGAAGCAGCTCAACAATAAAGCCATATGGTCATGTACCAATGAGGGTTTTGTTTTGGGTTTTTTTGTTTGTTTGTTTGTTCTGGTTTTTTTTGGTCATCTCATGCAACCAATCAACAAAGTGACTTGCATGAGGTTACTGGGCTAGGAAGCTGACAGAACCAATGCCGGGCTCCGAGGCTTGACTTCTGGTCCCTGGCCACGCTGCAGCTCCATCGTGGATGAGTTTCAAAGATCAGTTGCATAAATAGGGGAAACTGTTAAAAGTACATAAGAAAATGGGACATCACGTGATCGCCAAAAAAAACGCTTGACGATAAAGGGCAGTTCACCCAGATTTGTACTCCCTTCTGACTTTTGCAAATGCTCTGAGAGAAGAAACTCATCTGAGTGAGGAAGCCGTCAGGCTGAAAATGAGTAATGACAGAGACGAGTAGAAATCAGACAGCAGGCCACACAAACTGGCTATCACCCAGAGTCCAGCAGCGGGCTGGCAACTTGAGACTGACTAGAAAACACTGGAAAAAGAAAAAGAAAAACAAACCCACACCTCACATGCCTCTTGAGATAAAAAGGCCCAGAGGTCTCAGTGGAAAGTCTGACTGGGCCTTTACACAGTCCACTCTCTCTGTCCCCATCATTTTTATTCTACACGGATATACAGACTGACACCAGGAAGAAGGGCTGAGGTCAGTGACCTCTGCGGGCAAACATGATGGAGTTTCTGGGCACAGAGAGAGAAAAGGTTGTTTAAAAAAAAAATTATACAGATTTAGCAGCCTTAGTTCTAGGAAAAATGAAATTTCATATACGGTATTGTATACAAACAGCAAAAAGGCTAAATGTATATGCACTATACTGTTAATCACAATGTTAACTTGAGAGAACTAGAGGTGATTTTTGTCTCTTGTGCTTTTTTCTGTGTGTTCCAAAATTCCTACCAACAATATTAAGCATTTGCATTATAATCAAATAAAAAGTTTTATTTTACCAAAAAAAAAGGGGGGGGCGATTTTAGTGCTACTTGAGCTTTCTTGTATAAAGAAATCGTGCACCATGAATTTTATTTTGGATAGCCATTGAAGTCACCCTCACATGTAAACTTTTAGGTTTTTCACATAATTTCCCCTTATGTTTTGGTTAAGTAACTGATTACCTACACACACACACACACACACACACACACACGGAATATCTTAGGTCCATCACAGGAAAGCCAATTAGGTGTTATATCCTCCGACTATGATGGAGTCCAACAGTCCACTTTTCTACTTTCCCTCCTCACCATCTCCCACTCTGCCGCCTTTCACTGCCACTTCCCCTGTTATTAAAGACAAGACACAGGAAACCTTGTGCAGACACAGAACTAACTCATGGGGACAATCACCACAGGAAGGTCTTCTAACGGGAGCCGGGACCTCCTCAGAAAGCACAACTCTGACGATTCAGGGCCAGACATCCACAGGGCTAAGCTGGCTACAAAGGGCCAGGTTGCCTAGCCAGGGGCAGGTAAGACAAAGAAAACCATCAAGTGAAACTCATCTGCACTTGAATTCAAAAGAGAGATGGAAGTTATCAGCCTGACCTGACCACGCACAGTCACTGACTCTGGAGAGCGCGTAGCTGCCGGGGACCACGACCTCGGCGTGTGGCTTCATAACGCCGCGCTTTGCTCTGAGGTCCCCTCTCTACATGGCTCAGGTTTTCCACAGCAGCCTTCGGGTGCTGTACAGCAGACGACGGTTTTGTAACAAGCCACACACTGTGCGGTAATGGAAAGGTCTCAGGTTATCGTCATCTTATCTGCGATCAGTTTGTCATAGCGCCTTTTTTACTTTCAGCTTCTAGATTTGACTCACTCACCCTTTCTCCTTGCAACCTGGCCGGGCTCAGAGGTGCAGCACTAATGTTTCGCTGGCCTCGGCTTTTCCTGTCCAAACTAAGGCAAAGGCATGCGTGAAAATTGGTATTTTCCCTCTGAATGTGTATGATAAATCACATTAAAACATGGGAGATGCCTCATGGCCTTCGACTGGGGCACGCGTCCATCAAGTAAGCGCAGCTGCACATGCAGGAGGAACGTAAGTGTCCTACTTCATGGGACCGCATCTCTTCCAAGAGGCAGACCATGTCGCCCAGGAAACCCATACAAATCACCACCTTCTCAATTTCCTTTTTTTATAGGGTATACTCACAAGAGGTTTGGATTAACAGTTAAATATTAGGTTTAAAAATAAACAGAAAACAACAAGCCCTTCCTGTTGAGCGGCAAGCTTCTCTCCTCCCTCGCACTCCTACTCCTATTAACCCTCTTAATTACATTAAAAGGATCTGAAGTGAAGATCTCACTAATAATTAGAGCCGGCTTATGTGTGTTTTTCATTTTCTATCTGTAACCAGGAACACAGGATTGGATCCAGACCAAGTGTCAAATTCAATAGGTCCCTCCTGTGTGTATACCCAGCTTAGCAGGCAAACTTTGATGTGTAAAAACTTACATTTCTACCCAGGGATGTAGTTTTGATAACAAAGGAGCTTGGCAGGCAAAGGATAATTTGTTGAATCTGCTAGAAGCTACTTATCTGCTGGAGGCATGCAATCTTTAGGCATGAGTTAGCACCTGTGTGGAAGAACTAATTAAATTGGAGGAAGGTAGAGAAATCCTCTCCTTTGTAAGGCCATCAGTGATTCCTCCTTAGTGTTTTAGCCTGAGCACTTCCTCAGTGCTCAATTTGTTTCAATGATTAACAGATGAAAGCTAAATGCTGTTCACTTGCTGAAGGCTGTGGAAGGCCTCTGAAAACCAAGAGGAGACACAGCGTCTTCCAGTGTAGTAAGGTGATTAGGCATTAACTCTGGAGCCAGACGGCCTAGGTTTGAATATCTCTTCTGCCACTTACCAGCTGGGTGACTCTGGAGGTCAGCCCATCAGCACGTGCCCCCGTTTTCTCATTTGGAAAGTGGGAACAAGAACAGAAGTACCCTTGAAGAGCTGTGTGAGGAGCACATGTGTCAATATTTGCAAACCACTTAGAACACTGCCTGGCATATGGTAAGTACTATATAAGTGTTAAACAAAAATAAATGTATGTGAAGTGCTTAGACTAGTGGCCAATAAGCATTAGATATTACTACTGTCTGATGTAAAATTTAATCTAGAAGACAGAAACCAAAACATTCAGGGTCCTAAATACTAAGATATTCATTCCCTGAGCTTCTAAAATATGAGCTCCTGTTGTGCACGAATTTTTAAAAATCCAGACAAGTGATTTCTCCATCACCAAGTCCCAAGCTCTTGGGGTGAAGAGCGGGGCAGGGCAGTCAGAGGCAGCAGGTCCCCAGAAATACCCATTTGCTCAGCCCCATAATTAAAAGAAGTCACTATTATGGAACGCAGGTTCGTTTGAAGTTCATCAGAGATTTACAAATACAAATTACTTTCTCCCAGTATTTCAAGCAATTATCACTTTTAAAGTCTACTGGGGGAGGGGTGTGAAAGGGAAAATAATGAGGATCTGTATTAGAACAGCCCTTCCTTTCGATTGTTTACATGCAGCAAAGCGAGGCACCTCCAGTGGGGAGGGGAGATGGGGGAGAAAGGCAGGCGGCACTGTGGGCTAAACAGGTTTCTAGGTAGAAAATTAACATCCTCCGAACAATGCTTAATTGTCAAATTTTTCTGTCTGCTATTTTGAGTACAGCAACACAGGTCACTAAGTATTATAATCATTTCCTTATGGGGCATGTTTTCACTTTCTAAAATTAACACATTTCATTATTTTATTCTCATTTCTCTGAAGTCAGAATTTCTCACAAGCATCATACAGTCTGGGCATTTCCGATCTCTACAGCTTAATAGCTTCAATCTGTCCCTGGTGGTACAACCATTTGTTGCCTAGAAGGTTGCTAATAGGATGATTATAACTGTCTTTGGGACTGAGCTGGTGCTACTGGCATTTAATAATAATAATAACAAACAAACAGAGGAGGTTATTTTCCAATGAAGAGACGGACATATCAATGTTCTTTATGCCTTCAGCCTTCTAAGAATGTCCTCTCTCCACTTCTCTCAGGAAATCAGCCCAGCTCATCTATGCCTCTGCAGGGCGCAGGCACTGTATGCAGGCCTCCCGGCGCGGTGCCAGGCCGACGGATCTGGGCTCGGACCTTGACTCTACATCTTCATAATCCTTCTCTAGTTACTTAACCTCTCTATTTCTTCCACTGTAAAACAGAAATGTTAATATCCACCATACAATGTTTTGATAAGGAGTAAGGAAAAAAGACATAGCATTAACAGCACTTAGTAGCTGCTCAATACGCTCATGGCAATAATTCATATTACTGCAAACCGTGAACAGTCCTACAACTAGGAGGTCTCTAAAATCTCCCCAGGCTGAGTATTTATTAAATTGGGAGAAAGATGGGTCATCATTCTATATGCCGAAATTCCTAGCAATTGGGAAAATCTGGGCAAATAATTTCCTCTAACTTCTTCTTAGGCAGGATACAAGGCTAATGGAAACCTTATCTCTCCTCCCCCAAATATTTCCATAAAATACACCAAATAACACTTGTGACAGAAAAAGAGGAAGAAAATATTATTCATGATGATGATCTGAACAGAACCCCTGTGAAGGTAAATGAGGATGCTCACCTGTGCAATGCACCCATGCAGACTGGACTCTCTACCTTCCTTCCATTCCCATTTCTTTTTTTCCTGAATGTGCCTAAAGCTTTGATGACTTCACAGAAGCTGTATTTTCACCTTGATTCCCAGCACATTGGCCTATAGCTCATTTCGAAAGCACCACATACTGAGTGTACCTTGGGGACCCAGCCAACGAAGGACACTGTCAGCTAGGTCATCTTTCAACAGCCAGGCCGCGCTACAGACTGCCCACACTGCTGCTTGAGGGGAAGAGAGGAGAGAAAAACAAGAGGGGGCTACGAAAGGAGAGTCTTTCCCTTCTGCGGCCGCCGGGCAAATTACCAGCCCTGGCTCCGACGTTTATCCCCATTACCTTATTTCATAAGGGGAGCAGTGAAGGCAGGATGAGCTAGCGGAAGATAAGATGAGAGAGAGGGATGCTGGCATACAAAACAGTGGCTGATAGATTTAGGCCCTGTGTTTAAGGTAGACTGTTGGCACAATGTTCCATCCATGGAATCAAGCCCTGCCCTGACTGCCCCTCAGGGGTCAGCAGCTAGTGGTCGGAGCGGGCAAAGAGCTAGGTTGTTTGGAGGCAAGAAGGCAGAGTGGCAATGACCTATCAGGGCTTCAGTGGTGCTGGTGCTAGAGTGTGGACTGGCCTCAGCCAATGTAGGCCACAGTGACATGTCAGGAAGTGCGCAGAGAATGGAGCTGGAGCTTTAGAAACGCCCCTCACTGGAACCCCATTCTGTGAGCCTATGATGGTTTCGGTGTGTCAGGTGAACACCTGAGATACCTGCCTCCACCAGAAAAGGCCCAGGAAAGAGCAATGCTAGCACAGAGTTCGTAGGCCAAAAGGGTCAGTGTTTCACTGTGTGCTCCAATCCCCTGTATCAAGAATTCTGGTCATGGTTTCTCACAGGCAAAGAGAGTGTGTCCTGAAATGGCACCCAGCACAGTGCTTGTTTGGCCAGCCCACCCACATGCAGACACACATCCGTGGGGTGGTGGTCAAGCAGATGGTATGTAGGGCCCGACTGCCAAAGGCTGAGTCTCAACTCTGCCGCTCCTTGTACGAACTTGGGCAAGTTACTTGTTCTTTCAGTGACTCAACTGAAAAAAAGTATCATGATAACAGTACCTAGTCCATAAAAGTGTTAAGGATTAAGTGAGCTTATTGTTCAAGTGTCCAAATCAGTTCCTGGCTCATAAATAATATTTGTTAAATAGATAAACTGTGACAATAAATCACCATCTGCAGCATAGTGACCCAGTGTCATTTGTCCCCAGTACAAGTGACTTAGAATGAGCATGGTTAGTTTGTGCTCCTCATTTTAAACCTAAACCCTTTCATTAAACAGCCCTCTCAGAAAAGGCAGAATCAAGCCAGGGTCTAACTCCACAAAGTAAAATGTTCTGTCCCTAAGACACCCCACACAGGCCCATAAGGGACGCAGTTAGGCCAAGAAGTAAAAACAGTACTGTGAGAAAACACCCATTTGGAGTGAGACCCCAGGAGGGCCAGGAGCCTGGGAATGAGAGCCTGGTGCTACCATGTGGCTCCAACACCGTAACCGGGGAATGCTCTCCAGAGGTGAGATGTCACTGAGGTTACCGATACGCCGTGTATTTAATTGATGACACCGATAGAAACCGTTCCCTTTGTCTGATGTCAGCCACCAAAGGAGAAGAAATACAGCGGTCAGTAAATCCACTAACCCGGACTTTGCAATTTGGAAATCAGACAGAAAGCACATGGGAGAGAAGACCAGTTGATGAAGAGAGAAAGGAGACGGGTGGAGGAGGCCCACAGGGCTAGGTGCTGCTGTGACCGCGTGTGGGGGAGAGGGGCTGCAGGGGGTTGTGTTTGGTTCGGGGGACCCGGGGTGCAGTGTTAGGGGGAGAAGGGAGCACCTGCTGAACCACTGTCCCTTGACAAGTCCTGAAACTAACCTGCACACAAAGAAATCTAATTGTTGTGGGCGTGGAGGGGGAAATGGGGACCAAGGTAGGGAGCACCCACCCTGCCACAAACCTACCGCCTATATAGTCAGTCTCACCTAAAACATCCTGTTTTCGCCACAGATCACAAGCACCTTGAACCCAAGTCTGCACCTAGTGCTGTCAAAATATCAAAACATAAGATATTTGTAAAACACCCCCCCGCCCCGCTACAAATCTGCTCTTCAAAGAACTCAACAGGATTTCCCTGGCACTCTAGAGTGAGAGGGAGGATAACTGCCAAACAGTAATACCCGTGTCGGGAGGCCTGGGTCACGAGTAAGCTCTATGTACGTCTGTTGAGGGAGAAGGGAGGACAGGGAGGACGGAGCAGTGGATGGCGCCTTCTGCCATGTGGCCACCCTCTGTCACCACTGCGTAGAACAGCACTATGAATAAAAGGCGAGACAGATTCAAGTCAAACATTGGTTTGTTCTACTTTCAGCTGTAAAAGCTTTAGCTCTGGACACTAAAGTCATTAAAAACTACTATGTGAAGACAAAGAATAAAAGAAGGGCAACAAATACGTTTAAAGCCATCTGGATTTCTTTTTGTTTTGATGTTTGTTTTAAAAGGCAAGAATATTAGGGAAACTTCAGGAAGTTGAAAATTACTCAAACATTTTACCTGTTTCATTAAGTGACTAAAAACTCATATTTTCATTGCAAGCCTATTCGGCTCAGTAGTTGCAAACATTCAACCTTTGTGACTCTGTAAAAGCCCAGAGTATTTAGCATACAAGCAAAACAAAAAACAAAGAAAAATTTTCCTTCAGAGATTTCTCTCTCCTTTATAGTTAACTATTTGGTAAGTAAACAAACCTAGACAGAGTCAAATAAAGGAATGTGTAAGATCGAGCCAGGTAGAACCACCAAGCATGCCTACATGATGGAGGAAAAAGCATTTCGTACGCAAAGAGCCCTACAGGTGGTACCATCACCACCACCGCTGCTGTCCGTATAGCAGCATGGTAAGAAAGGTCAACGGGGCCCTTCCAGCAAGTGGTTATAGCAGAAAAAAGGCTTTCATCACATGCCCCACCCACCCCAAAGGACCCTGTGATTAGAGGGCAAGGACAAAATGAGGATAATGGCAAAGGTACTAAGGTAAAAAGTTATGCAGTTTGGGTAAACAGCCTCAAGTGGTATGGAAACTAGTGTTCTACAGCAAATGTAGAGGTAATTTTGGTGCCTATGAGCAGAGAAGCTCCCTGAGCTGAAGATTCAGGATTTAACGTTTAGGGAGAGAACACTGACCATGAATGAGCAGCAGCCAAAGGACAAGGGAAGCGCCTTCCACACTGGAAAAGGGTTTACAGAGGGCAATTAGGACCGCTGTCAGAGGCACCTGTCCCATGTAACACGTAACTCGTCACCATCAAAGCACATCAAACTGAAGCAGATCTGCAATGTCTCAGAGTACTGTCCACAGTCTGAAGAGGACTGTCGCCCTCTCTGTGAACAGAAACTAAGGAGCCTCTGCCCCTCAGTTGCCCAGGATGGCATCACCCCAGGCAGCAGGCAGTCCTGAGCGTGGTGGGGATGGGAGCTGGCCACCTAGGAAGAAAGGGGCAGGGGAGGATGGCATTCGAACTGTGTTCCACTGGCTTGTCGTGGACAACCTTAAATCCAAGAGGCTAAATTTAAAGCACTTTATTTATTATCCATTTTAGATTACAGGCATCAACTAAAGGTATATTGACACATGTACACACATGTGCATACACTGGTGTAACTGGTATATTTCTCTGTTGGATACAGAAAGTCCCTACTGGCCATGTAAGTACCTGACTTCATATACTGAAAATGATTTGTCCAAATCGATCAGACCGATAAGCACAATTTAACATATATGTCAACCTGAAACAAGAACAGGAGTAGGTAGAAACAGGTAGAAGACCTGACGAAGGGAAGTCAGTCAGATATAATTTGATATATTTTCGGGAAGTTACCTCCTCTCTCGGTGGCCATGATGAACCCATATCATTCCTCTGCTTCATAACACTTAAAAATTTTTTATTTAAATGTTACTTCAAGGTGGTTTGCTCTGAAAAGATAACAGTCTTTCTAGAAAGAATTTTGCTAATCCGAGAAATGGTTAACTCTTGAGTTCTCCATCAAAAGTAAATTAGTAACTGATGCCACGTTATAGACAATTGCTATCAAAACAACAGAACACAGCTGAGGTACGTTCAGGCTGGAAGAGGTTCACGCGACAAAAGAGTTCAGTGGCTCTTGTACAAATATATAATAATATTCTAGTTTCTCTCCGCTTCAGAAATATACTAGAAAAAAACACCTCTAACAGGAAATGTTGAGAGATGGCACTGAAGCTTTTCAAAGATTCGGGACAGTGAGAGACCCAGAGATTCATTTAATGCTGTTCTTGCTTTTTTCCAATGAGGGGACTGAGGCCCCGAGATGATGAAAGGTCTGCCTGTCATAGACACAGGTGGCTTAGGTACCCCTCCAATTTGAAGACCCCCAGGCCAGCGATCTGGCCTCTTGACCTTGCTTTGCTCCATTTTTTGAGAACCAGTTATAGAAAAGTTGTTTTTGTAGGGAGAAGTGAAGCCTCTGCCTATATACAGAAGGGAAAGAAATGGTGGTTTTAATATCAAGCGACACTACAGGCTCACTGCTGCATTCACACCCAGGTAAGATTTTGACTCTCAGGTAAAATAAGTAGTAGAAGCTGATAACTAAGGTCGTTGTGGGATTAGGACCAAGACCCAGCAGGAAGGGCAGGGGGAAATGGGTTGGACTCTGCTGACAGGACAGAGAATCAACCAGGAAGAGAAAAGGGTCCAGCCCTGGCTGGTGTGGCTCAGTGGATTGAGTGCCGCCTGCAAACCAAAGGGCTGGGGGTTCTATTCCCAGTCAGGGCATGTGCCTGGGTTGCGGGCCAGGTCCCCGGCAGGGGCACGTGAGAGGCAGCCACGCATCGATGTTTCTCTCCCTCTCTTTCTCCCTCCCTTTCCTCTCTCTAAAAATAAACAAAATCTTAAAAAAAAAAAGAGAGACAGAGAAGAGTCCAAAAGCCCTTTGCATCCACTCATAACTGAATGTATCCACAGCACCCCAATTCACTGGGCCATGATGCATGTATAAACCCCACCAGGGAAACAGCTGGCCAGGGGTGCTGGCAGAGTCCAAACCCAGGGCAGTGCGTGATTAGAGCGTGGGTTCTGGGTTTGAATCTTGGCTTTCCTTCTCACTGACTGTGTTAACCTCCCCTGTGCCTCAGTTTCCCACAAAGTACAGATAACAAGGTCTGCTTCGTGCAGTTTCTATATCTAGAGGGCTGAAAACAGTGCTGGGCATAAGGTAAGCATTGCTTCACAAACGAAGGAACTGGCTGCATTCCATGGTTTCAAGCCCACAGCCCAGGAGGGTGGCAACAGGTGAACACAGGCCGCAGTCGCTTCGAGGCAGCACGGCACACAACTCACATTCACACATCCTCTTTTCTCTGAAAATGTTAAGCTTTTCATCTGAAACACAATTCGGTTTCTTTCTTTTTAAAAAATCAGCTTTGTTTTTTATTAGAGTTCTTAACTCATGCAAAACATTTGGAAAATACAAATAAAAGTTAAACAAAAACTACCTGATATTGCCACCCAGGGAAAACTTTAACACAGTAAATTTTCTTGATCTTCTTTCTCTATTATAGTTTTAAATGTATACATTTATTTTTTTTAAACCTGTGATGTTTTGTCTTCTAGTTTTTTACTCGAAATAGTGTGAATATTTTCCCTTGTTGATTAATGGTTTATGATACCATTTTTAAAGGCTGCACTGTTTGACTGTACTATAATTTAATTTACTACTTGTTAGCATCTTGATGACAAAACTTGAACTCTACCTTCCTATTCCGACCTTTTACATATCCCCAAAGAAAACAACAGCATTACAATGAAAGCCTTTGATGGGAACTCCCCCAAACAGGTATCCACTGTGCCTTAAATTTCTCCCCAGCTCAGCTGAGCCCAGTGCTCAGAAAGGACCTTTGAGAAAAGCCTGTCCATTTAGGGGTGGGAGCTCCTTCAGTACTAGATTAGGGAAGGGCAGTACTGCAGCCAGCTGAGCTTCACAGCTCCAGGAATGCCTGACCTTTCCCAGGGCTTTGATCTAGCAACCTCCTCCTGCCTGGTGCTAACTGGCCAGGGCTGCTGCAAGGGAGGGAAAGAAGGGGAGGGGAGCAGGGCGCTTGAAGGACCCTCCACTGGGCAGCAGGCCAAGCTCCCGAGCCGCTCAGAATGTCCAGCTGAGAGAATCTTAGAGCTCACCTACCAACTCCCCATTTTAGAAATAAGAGAACCAGGTCTCAGGAAGATAACAGGACTCAATTACTTGTGAAATACAACTGAATATTAGCAAAGATAACAGTCACAATTACTATTACTACCCGTTGGAACACTTACTATGTGTGCTGTGCTAAACAACTGTTTGATCCCAACAACAGCCTTGTGAGGTTGCTATAATTATCCCCATTTTAGGATAAGGCCGAGAAAGACTAAATGAGTTGCCTGAGATCCCATAGTTAGTGAGCGGTAGAGGCAGGAATCAAATTCAGATCTGCCTGACACTGAACTAGGCTTCTTCCCACCATACTGTAAGAGTGCATAATTATTTTTATTTCCATTACATTGGTTTTAAAAAGATGAGCTTATTAGTACTCACTGCTAATTTAGAAGGTGGCAAAGAAATTCATACTTTCATCTTTCCAGTCATCTTTTTACAAATCCACATTTCTGCACTTGCTAAACAGTGACATAAATTACTCAACAGATCAATTTGCTGGTAGTCAATCTCCACATATTTTATGAGAATGGTTTTGATAATAGCTTGAGTGTAAAGTTCAGTCTGAATATGCATTGCCAACTGCAATGCTACACTGGAGCTGAACTAGCAGGAAGGTGAGAGACTTGATAGAACACTGTGCCTCCAATGAAGGACAAATGAAAATTTCTTCTCAATTTCTGAGGCCACTTCAGGTTTGGAAGGGCCTCAGGCCAGGGACTCTCCCAAGTACATAATTACAATGCTTCTCTTAGATGATTATCAGGTAGAAGACAATTTTTTCAACTAGTTTGTTTACTTATTTTCTGAAAGGCAGAGTCTCTTCTCAGAATGAGTCATCTGAGCAGTTTAAACAGCTGTGGCTGGAGATGGCCACCAGCGCCTGGCGCAGTGGGTAAATGTGCTGAATCTGTGTGAGTTAATTAGATCAATCTTGACTCATTTTCTTTAATGAGACGGTGTAACACAACATCCACCGACCTGTTTTCTGGGTTTTGTTTTACACACATTTGGGTGTTTCAGCCTACTCTGTTCTTGAGCTTCTTTTTGATGGAAGCAAAAACTGTTCTGTCTTTCTTTTTTTCAAACACATGTTTTGTGTGTATATGACAGCTATGCATCACCGTGAGAAAGCTGCACTTCATGCCATGGGGTTTGCAATCGAATAACATTCAAGTAACTGACACCAAAGAAGACAAAATTAAATTTAAAAAGGAGGATTTTATTATGCAATTTTTCTGCCTTCTCAGTAAGTCAACTATGTAGATTAGTAAATTATGCAGAAAGGTGGGCTTCCCCATCTTAATGGTTTCTTTTTTCATACTCTGGAATATTGTATGGATATACGGTAAGATGATTTTTCTTTCCTGCTCCCAACTCTCTTAATTGTGCTTGTGGGATTTGGAGGTCCAAAGGCCAAGGGGAAAGGCTGTGATCACAGCCCTGTCTGCCGAGGCTGAAGGCGAACTCCCACATTCAGATGAAAGCTCAAACATCAGGTTACCGAAAATCACCCACTGAGGAGGAAAGCAAGTCTTTGGGTTTCTAAATCATTTGTCTTTGTTTCTGTTAAAATGGGGAAATTTTTTTTTCCTTTCATTTAGAATAGATTATTTCTATCCTTGCTCTCCTTTGAATGCACATACTGAAGTTTTGTTTTGTTTTAAGTAAGTAAGAACTAAGGACATGACCGATTCTTACCAAGTGTCACTCAGGAAATCTGAGTCTCCTTTAAATATATGATAGGGTTCAGATTTATGGTACTCAATATGCCATTTAAGAATATTACAGTCATGTTCGAAAATGACAGTGAGAACTGCCCAAACGTACAAAAAATCCCCCTGTAATGCAAAAAATAGTTCAAATGCTCAATGAAAGGTCTTAAAGCCCTTGCCAACGTGGCTTATTTGGGATTATGTTGAATGGTGTTTCATCACCAGCAGCACTTCATTACAAATAAAAAGCCATGTATGTATTTGTGCGTTTGGTAGCCTCAAGTCTTTCCTATGAAGGAGCCTGAAAGTTTGACTTACTAAATTAGTAGTTCTCAAACTTTTTGGTTTCAGGATACCTTGACTCTTAAAAATTACTGAGGACCCAAAGGGCTTTGCTTATATGGATTTTATCTACCAATATTTACTGTTTTGGAAATTAAAACTGAGAACATTTAAAAATATTAATTTGTTTTTAAAAACAATAGTAAATTCACTGCACGTGACCATAAATTACATTTTTATGGAAAATAAGTGCCACTGTCTTACATTTCTGAAAATCCCTTTACATCTGGCTTAACGCAAAACAGCTGCATTCTCATATCTGCTTCTGTATAAAATCCGTGGTGGTATGTTGTTTTGCTTGAAGTAGATGTAGAAAATCTGGCCTCACACAGAAATGTAGTTGGAAAGAATTATTTTAGTAGACTTTTTAGATAATTGTGAGTATTCTCCTTCGATACTCTACTGGACAAAGGATGGTTTCTTAAAGGTGAGCTGCAATATGGAATTTGAAACCACACCAGTGAACTTTTCCTACTCTTTTACATTAAAATCCATTAGTCTGTCCTGCACCCTGAATAAATCTTTCACCTAGGTATGATTTTGTAACAAGTACTGATCATCTGGAGAATGTTGGTTTACTGAGTTATGCAGATCTTCCAAATATTGACACATTTCATTATACAAAATCAGAATCTAAGTTGCCAGTATCACCGAAGATCTCATCAGAAGAGTCTTTAAGGGCTCAAGTTCAAGCTTACAGTGAAGGATACAAAATTTCCAAAATTGTAATTTACACATGCAAGTCTGGATTTTATCATTGATAACAAATATAATTGTTTCCCTGAAAGTGACAGGCTCACTTTGTAGTCTATTTGTGTAAGTAAAACATACATCTGTAATTTTAGCTTATTTTAGCAAAATGGTTGGTTAGAGTGTAACATTAAGCATGATGCCAGAATTAGATGACATCAACTGTTAAATGCCTAATACCAGTTTTAAATCTAAAATCAAAAATCAAAGCTACAATTTAGGGAGTATTTTGATTCGTCACCTATCAAACATTGTGTTTTAGAAACTTTGAAAATAAATAACCCTACAAACTAAGATTTATCCTTTCAGAGTAATAACCTGTCTGTCCCTTGTCTCACAGCAACAGGCAAAGGCAGATTCAAACCCAGATTTGTCTGACATCAAAAACTTTTCTGTTAGCAAAACAGTATAGTATTGTTAACCTAATTTACATGAAGTAATGAGGATCTAGTCCACAATGTCTGTGTTACAGCAATGAAACCTGTGGGGCCTAATGTTTTTCAGTTTACAGAATTCTCATACATGGGAAAAGTAATACAGGACATAAACTATATAACATATAATGCCCCCAGAAGTCCAGGACAGCACCCCTTACTCAGATGCATTAACATAACTTCAGCAAAAGCTTCCACAGCAGTCAAACTAAGTGGGGTAGATGAAGGCTATGAAAAGTCTCACATCAATTTTTGGCCACCAAGTAAGTTATGAAAACAGTGTCAGATTTCACAGCATTTTTGGATTTCCCCGTTCTTTTACCTGCAAGCAATCTGTCCAGAGTCCCACTTGGGCCTCGGGCTAAAACTCAGGTTTTCCACAGCACTCCTTCCTAGGTATCCCCAGATATGTTCTACGTACTTTAGGGTAGCACTAATGGGTACCAGGCTGTGGGAGACATTATTTTTGACCTGTTATATCTGAAATGAATTCTCTACTGAAAGGCTAATCACACAGAATTTAGCTCTTCCTAACTTGGAATTCTCACACACCAACATGTTTTCCCGTTATACACTAGCAATTATTTTTCTCTGGGCAAATGCACTGAGCTATGCATTGCACTTACCAACTCAATGTCATTCAGTCATTATCCTAGCAATATTATTTACAGTGGCAGGACTCCAGTTCTTTTAAATACATCCCTCCACACACGATCATTTTTAAATGTCCCATACTTTCAGGTGAAATGTTTAGTGTTTTAGAGTTTACCTGGTGGTGAAAATGCATTTAGTGAAAATTTATGAAAGTTCGGCAGATATGTACATATTATTGAGAGTTTACGTGATATTAGTGGAATTTTGCAGCTTACTGGGCTTCCAGAAAACTCATGTTTGCTGCACAACACCACACTACCTCAGAATCTTTTTTAAAAGCCCATGAGCTTGCAAAATTGTTTCCTGGCCAAGTTTTTGAAACGGACCCACAACAGATGGTTTAAGTGCAGCAGTCTGAATGTGCAGTCTCACCGCCAGAGCAGAGAAGCCTCCGCTCCTCTGAGACTTCAATTGAATGCAATCCACAGAGGTGCTTAAGCCCATTGTGATTTCCGTGGGAGGTGATCCTAAATGTATTATGTTGTGTTACTAATTGTAACAGTCTGAGCACTGATCATATTATTTACTACCAAACTCCACAAAAGCTACCCAATAATCGGCCAATTTTAAATGTTTAGGTTCTTGGATGGACATGAGACCTCTTTACTGGACTGGAGTAGTTTCTTGTTGTTTGTTTCAGGAAATGGTCCTGTTACAGAGTCCAGTGGTTTTAATTATGTTCTGAAACTCTCATTTTCCACTAAGGACTTAGAGCTCCAATTATAAGCTTCTTAAATTGAAATAAATTTTATATACGCATGCACATAAAAAGCCAATTCTATATTTTTGATAATAATGAAAAACAGATATCAGGGATATTTTTAGTAAGTGTTCAGAAGTTATTTTTAGTGAACTTCCCCAATCAAAATTTTTCATCTAAGTCCCCTTACAAGGACTTAAACTGACTGTAACGTAATAGCTTCTCAACATACTCATCTCCTGATTCTTTATTCTTTAAAAAAAATGAGATGAAAGTGCTGCTCATTTGCTCCATTACTTGTTAATTTGTGTATGTGTGGCTCTATTTTAGGGGCAAATAACATAAAGGTGGTCCCTGTCCTGAATGAAGAATCTGTACCCTGTCTAATGATGGGGGTGAGATGTAAATTAATCACTTTCAGTACAATGTGAAAAATGCTCTACGTGAGGCTTGACTAAAATACTACAGAAGTAATTAAGGTCACCTTGGGCTCAAGGGGAGTGTCCCAGGAGAGGTGACCTGCGAGCCGGGTCAGTGGCTGAGCTGAAGTTTGCCTGTGGGAGAAGCATTTGGGCAGAAAGAAGAGCCCCGCAAAGCCCAGAGGCTGGAACAGCGCGCTGACACCAGCGCGAGGCTCGAGCCTGTACTTGGGACTTCCTGTGGGACTTCCTGTTATCCTTCAGGAGAACTCCTTATGTTATTCCCAGAGCTCTAGAAGCTGGGGGGATGATTAAAGAAATGAAAGATGTCTAAAAGTTACTGATTTCATTTACGAAGCTGTGAACCTCCAATGAGAGGCTGAAGAGAACTAGAGAGCGCAGTGGCTAGAAAGAAGCAAGCCCAGGGGTTCGCTGATGATAAAAAGGATTATTACGGTTACTACTGTGTAGTCATAAATTTTATGTTATTCCTCCTTTTCTCCACGTATTTGAAAACCACCCATCAAACTACCTCAGCGAGCGTACGGGTCATCTCTGGAACTGGTTTGATAGCACATCTCGCTTCCTTGGGCCGAGCACGTACTGCAGCGCCATTTCAGGTAAGCAGGAAGCATACCGCAGCACTCCTGCCACCGCAAGGAAGCAGAGATTTTAGGAATATAAACAGTGGGAAAATGGAAGTCACAGAGAACTCGTGGATGTAGAGACCATAACTCGTATAATAGTGAAGGGCAGACTGTGAGAAATCGGAATTTAAGGTTTCAGGTGTTTGGGACCAGGCAAAGAACCAGGTCAAAGACTCGGTGTCTGCCCTTGTGTCCTTTTTTCTGGAGCCTACCACCATGGCCCTCACCACCAATCTCCACTTTAATCTCACAAACCCTATTTCTTTAACTGCACAGCTATTGGAGGTTTGCTAATGCAATGCATGCAGAGCATATTCTCATTAATACATAACCGCTGGGGAAAAACAGCAAATAAAGTGTGCACTATTCTCATGAGGGAGAAGTCTCAACAATAAACAGATATGCAAACCCTATCACGCAGTGGGGGTACTCACTTCACTGGGTGCGGAGCTCCCGCAAGGGAACTTCATTAAGGGGGCCAGGGTCCAGCAGTCGGGACCTTCTCAAGAACCTTCAGTCTTGCCCCTCAAAGACAGGTCAGGGGGTTCAAGAAACACAACAAAAACATGAACAAAACTGGAACAAGGGCTCCTAAATGTCAGTGTTTACATTATAACCTAAACTATTTAGCTATCATGAAAAGCAAGGTGGAATTAAAATTCTCAAGGGAAAAAATGATCGATTTTGTGGGGGGGATAAATTGATGCTCAAAGTAAACAAGAGTTTTTTGGGGTTTTTTTGCCCTCTGTAAAGATACTATTTTAAAGCTGACTCTAAAGGAGTCCTTTTCTGATTTGTGAAATATGTTCACTTTAATAGAAATAAATATGTAGTTAGATATAGCACCCATACTTATTGAAAGGATACAACTATCTAAACAGATAGGACTATAAAAATATAAAAAACATATGGACATGGGCAAGGACATGAATAATGAAAAGAGTTACTTATTAGGGTGGTAAGGTAGTGTATGAATTAGCTCATTTCCTTTGTCGTTGCTTTAATACAGATTCAAAGTAAAAAAGAGGAAAAGAGCCCATAAAAATGTCTACCATAAATGGTTGGTTGTAGCAATCAAATAAATCCTATCACAGGTAAAATTAATAAGCAGCTCCCAAACTATTAAATCATAGGCAACACCATCAGTTAGAAAATAAGGCCAGGTGAAACCCCTTTCCCATCTCCTCAAAGCTGGATCAGCACGTTCTGCTTCCATTCTTTCTCCAATTCCTGACATTACCAACTCTGCTGCTCCCACGGGAAGAAGAAAGGACTACAGAAAAGCAAGTTTCCTTGAACACCTTTGATGGATTCTAGCCATTTCAAAGTCATTCTGATTATACAGAATTCTGCTCAGTTTCAAATTGTTTAGTCAACCAACTCACTAGAAAGAGAGAGAAAAATACAAATTTTTCCCCCAAACCACTGGTCTACTAGAATGTTCTCTTTGTCTCTCAGATTCTAAGAGTACAAGAATTCCAAAGAAAATTATAATTTTAGGAGGAAAAAATATCTCTGAATCATAGTTTTGCTAAGCCTCAGAGTCATAATTATTTTTGTAAGGGGTAGTTAGAAGCTCAAACCATGTATGGATTGCATGAATTTTGAATGCTTTGCACTCAAAAACACGGCCCTTCATAAATAATGGAGAGGCAGAAGGAGAGAGAATAATTAAAGTAAAATAACACTTTTCTGGATTCTGAGAAGATTCCAGACACTGGACAAAAACCCTGCTCTGGGTGTTCCACTTAAAAAACAAACAAATGACGAAACTGTCAGTGGTTATTCTCTTCATTCTCTTTAAGTCTATCCAACAACGAAATATTCCCAGTTAATTCAGGTAACATCTTGGCATTCTAATTGCTTAATAAAGTTAGAGATATACCTAGTTTATCTTACATTATACAAATCCTAGGCACAAAAATGTGGTATGAATTTGGGTGGGCACTTACTAGGGTATATCCTAGGAATCACATGAGTATTCTTTGAACAATTTTCTTAGCCTGTGTGAAGTACCAGTAGTGAACGGTATCTATTTTGCAAAGAAGCATGGTCCTCCTAAGTCATGCTATAGGTAGTGATGCAATTTTCAGAGTGAACACTCACCAAGGTATTCGATGGTGATCCACTTTTCATTTCTTTTCTCCATGACATTATCAGCCCCAGTGATCACTTACAGAAAAACAGCACTGCATACACCTCCCTTTGAGTTTAAGGATGAGTTAAAACAGTCTTCAAATTTCTCCCTTTATACAAGGACTTTTACAGCAGCAGCTGGAATTTAGGTTTAAAAAGGAGAATAGCCTGTAATACAGGCGACCAGAACAAATTACTAAGACTACTTATATGATTCTATTTACATGCAGTGATTAAGAGCTGGGCAGGTATCTACCTGTGTGCTGGTGAGATCCCTAAAGGCACCAGAATACTCTCTCCTATTACTTGACAGTCCTATGATGCTATGTTGTCAGCCTAACTGTTCACACTTCACCAAAAGGCTGTCCAGTGCATTTGCTATAAAGCAAAATAATTTTCCTTCCCCACCCTCCCCAAATTGCTTCCTGAAACTTAGGCTTGTCCCTAACCAATGAAAAAGGAAAACTGGTTATATATACATTTTTTTCTGTCTTAAACAATATTAGATTATTGCATGGCGGTCGGGGTGCTATGTAGGCACAGTTTTTAAACTCTAATTTAAACCCCTCTAAAGTACCTACGGCTGGGCCTTCACAATTTTGCAAGAGGCCACTATGAAAACACACTTCCATATATCATTAGACGTAACTTTAGTCCAAAGAAAGACATTTGGAAACACTGTGAACTCTCCAGCAACAGCCTCCAAGTCATTCTCCATAAATTGCCAAGTGGTCTGAAGAGGTCACTGAGGACCATGCCAGGGGCTTTGTTTTGGGTGGTGCGCTGGAACCAGCCAATATACGCTACTAGCGACAGTTAAGCTTCTGTGAGGCATAGGCCCCTTGGGAACATAACTAAAATTTAAAAATTTCTGACAGGCTGAAAATCAGACACAACCCTGCTTTTCTGCAGCTTACCACAGTATAAACCATATGGTGAATAAAAGGCTTAAAACGTAAAAAATTCCCAGTAAAAAAGAAAATGAGGAGGTGTGTTGTATAGGGTATGATGATGGAACAAGGAGGCTGTTTTTACAAACTAGACACAAAAATCAGGATTATTTCTTTCAAACTCAGCAAGTACACTGAACTGAAGTTTGGATTTAGGTCAAACAGGAGGGAAATTTCAAATGCAAGTTCAAAGTTTTTTTGAAGACTTGAATGAGGATCTAATCAGGCAAGGGGTTAACAGATTCAGGAATCCAAAACATTACAGGACTAGACTGATGTGCCTACTCTAGCAAGAAGAATTAAGGTAAGGCACTCGGGTTCAAACGGAATTGATTTCATTTCCCAAGCATGTGAACTATGTAGTCCAGTAGTCTGGCTGGTAGTATTGTCTTAGTTCTCCCTTGTTAGTGCCATGTGGCACTGACATTCTAGAGACCACTGAGTCCCCAAAGGAGAGGTTAACTGTCCTTTCCCCTGAGCCAGGAATGCTCTCCCGTTCTGTACCCCCCAAAGTCCTGCCATGTCTTAAAGCACACACTTCCCAATCAACCTTTCTCATGGTCCCAGTTAGAACACTTTACTCCTCCCCAATTCTCCTTCTGCATTTTAAGTTCCATTTACAGCCTTTTTGAAACAGAGCCTTGGCATAGAGCAACAGGGGCCTATCTCGCAACCATGCTTTGAGGACGAGAGGGCAGGCGTCGTGGGCTCCTGCCGACCATTTTCTTGATGAAAAGTACTCTGTAATGGTTACTGAATCAGCACGCACCAGCACCGCCTAGAAAGTCTCACCTACAGAGTTCTCAGGGGACTTGGGATGGGAGTAGAAATCTGAAGTTCTAAGGCGTTCCCAGGCTGTGCTGATGTTACTGATCCAGGGACCACACTCTGAGAACCTGAGGGTTAGATCAACCCCATGAAACAGGTTTACCATATACAACCTTTATTTAGAATTTGAAATTGACAATGACTACAGAAATCTGTGTGATCATGAGACATAAGGTAATTCATGTAAAGCAATTACAGGCTCTATCATTAGGTCCCTGCACTCCCTGGCATATACCCCATGCTTAGTTTATGCCTCAATTAATTCTCGGAATGGACTGGGGCTCATTCTCCCAAAGAGGCCTCCCCTGGAGCTCATCCACCTAAGGCTAAACAAGCTGTGTCTTTTAAGGTAAGTGCGGGCTTGGTAGAGGCTCTAGAGGTCCAGTCTCCTACTCAACTAACTCTTTCGACAACATCCTTAAGAGATGGTTGCACAGCGCCTCCCCACTCTACCACGGGTTTGAGATGCTATCATGTTGGAAAATATCTCCCCTTTGTTGTGAAGCACTGTGCGAAAGTCTCCCTTAGACCAGGCTGGTGTTTGTCTTTCAAAGACTTCCACTTACTCGTTGGTACGGGCCCACAGTCTCTTAACTGAAACCCTTGGGATCATATGCTTTATGAATTAATTTTTCTTTAGAAAAGTAATATCGGGCATGCATGGCCCTTGGTTGGGTCCAAGGCAGTAGTCTATGATCAAACACATTTTTAGTTCTGCAAGGAGGCACATAAATATGCACAATTAATGTAATAAAGACCATAAATAACTTCACATTAATTAGGGTCAGATTCTGTCACCAAATTTACAAAAAAAAACCCAAAAACCCTCAATTTTTAGATGTTTTTCGACTCCAAATTGATGAGTAAAGGATTGTGGACCTGTATGACTCTGTCCCTGTGGTTCTACAGAGTCAGTCGGCTTCCTCTCCCACGCCAGCAGTCCTTCAACTATCTGAAGACAGCTATCACCCTCCCCCTCACCGCTCTGCCTCTTCCTACATGTCACCATCCTTCTAAATTATCAGCTGATAAAGTAATCCAGTGTAATGAAAGAGGACTAGGAAAAAGGTCAACTACTCATCCAAAGCAGCCTTATTTCATTACTTAAAGTTCAAATGTGCAGTAATGTAAGAGCATAGGAGGAACAGTCCAAAGGGAGTGGCACTCAATCTTAGAAAAAGACACTTGCGAAGCTGATGGCCAAGACTGTGATTTAATTAATTCAAGACACGGATGAAGAATGAAACTTTCTCTCTGGGACTCCAAAACGTCGAAAAAAGAGAACTAATGCTTTTGACCACTGCTATGTGCCAGCCACTATGTTTGACGACTTACACATGTGTTCTCCAATCCCTGCAACTGCTCTGTGAGGCAGGAGGTGTCACTTCATAGGTGAGAAAGGGAGCACCTTGAGAAGTTAACTCCCTAAAGTCATACAGCACGCCAGGGGCAAAACCAGGATTTTTAGCTGATTCCCCAAAGTGTATGTCTTCCAATATACTTACAGGCTACTTGATGAATGGCTCTGCGACTCTGTCTTAGCAGGCCTCTCCACACATTTTAATCAATGACTTAGGTTGGGGCCCGTACAGGAATCAGCCAATGACCACATGAATAAGTGGAACAACAATGATCGATGACTTTAAAGAGGATGAAGATGCCTGCCTTTCAAAATCCAGCAGGACAAGGAAACGGGAAGACTAAAAAACACTGTTATCACTGGATCCAAATGAACCAAAACAGCTAAAAATGACCCAGTGACATTGAGAAAGGGCAATTTCATACGGATTAATGTAAAACTTTACAAGCTGATGGGTCCATACACCAACATGTTGGAGGAAGACAGAAGTGTCAGTTGCATAAAATGAACTCTGAGCCCAGGTACCAAAAGGTGATTAAAACTAAATCCTCTGGCTACATTAACAGACGTCTCCGATGCCCAGAATGAGGGACGCCGCAGTCCAACCCTGCGCCGTAGCGGTCAGACCCAATCTGAGGTACTGAGTAGTTCAAACCTCAAGTCTTTATTAAACCAGAACAAAGCATGTAACGAGGAAGGGTGCAGAGCAGCAGAAGTTCCAAAACCAGAGGCTTGGGAGAACTAAGAATGTCTGTTTAGTCTGGAAGAGAGAAAAAGGGCGGGAGGAAAGCAAAGGGCAGCAATCTCAAATACATATGGAAGAGCAATGCCATTTCTGGTCCGGATGGCCCTGAAGTGCAGGTGCCCCTCCCACTGGGGGTGGGGGATGGTGGGAGAGTGAGAGATGAAGGAGTTACTCCTGCAGGGGGTTGGCCTCACCTAGGGAGAGGTAGGGCTGTGTTGACCAGCCAGAATATTAGGCCGGTCCACTTCTAAGACCCCTCCCTTTCTTCAGGTTCTGTTCTTGGGCACTGAACTGAAGCCTGTAGGCTTTGTCCATAGAGGACCTGTGACAGTGGGAATTGGGAACAAGTAAGCCGGCTGAGTGACATTTCAATGGGCTGCCAGCAGGGGAGAGATTTTAGGCAAGCAGAGACATGTAGTCCTCCTTAGGCCCTACAGGGTAGGTAATTATCCACTCTGAATCCTTCAAGGGCTAACCCACTGGAGCCTGTGACTCCTTCTGCCCTCCTCCCACTCACCCCATTGGCTGAGGTTCCAAGGAATCTCTTCTTTTTGGCTTCATGACACATATGCCCTGCACCCCCACCACACTCAAATGTACATCAGTCTGTGTGATTAAATACATCCTTTAAAAAATCCTGAGGCTGACTTCTTCCTTGCCCATCCACAGAGAAAAAGTCTCAAAGTTATTGGACAAACAGGCTAACTGAACGAAAATTGGTCTCATTTTTCCTAGAAGCACTGTAACCTCTCATAGAAAGGTAATGATGTGGGGTTAAAATTCAGGTAGAAAAACAAAACAAACCATGGTCGACAAGAGAAGGAAAAAAACCCTCTGAATTTAAATACAAAACAATTTCCAAAAGATGATCGTATTAAAAACTTGAAAATTATAAAGCACAGTTCATCTTTTCTAAGATGCACAAGCAACACTACAAGTTCTACAAAGAACTCTTGCCTTTAAAACTTTCCTGTGGTGTTGGCTTAGCACTTTATAAAATTTATATCTTTCTATTATTTCTGCTTTGTCCTTCTACTATAAATATGCCCCCAAATCTTCAATACGTTAGTTCTACTGGCTATTCAACCTAATATTCTATTATCAAAGGGTTTATTTTTATACAAACAGGTGTGTGCTGGACTGCCAGTTCAAATACTTCTCCTGAAATAATGCCCATCTCCTTAAATTTCCTTTTTTTTTTTAAACTTTAGATAGTTATGTCGCATACTAAGATTCCAGGTTCAGATACCCTACTCTGAATCTGGAAAACTCAGCAATATTTAGGGTCAAATGCCAAAAGGTCACCCGTTGGGACTGTCGCAGCTACAGAGCTAGTCATGATTCACATCTCTCATAAAGCATGACAGTAAATTCTAAAGAGAGCCTGAAGAGTCAAATTACGTCATTTAGGGTCATGTGCTCTCCAGTAAGATTTGTATTTTCTTTCAAAAGCATAAATATTTGTGATTATTTATCCTGTTACACTTGTAAGATTTTGAAATAATGTTCCACATCCAAATAGCCAAGAGTAAAAAGGGAGATACTGTAAAAAATTTTTATGAGGGTATTATATAGGTATGCAGTCACTGAAAATTACAAATAAGAGCTCTAAGTGTTCCTTTAAAATTCTGAGTGTGACCAAAGCATCACATGGTACACCTTAAATATACACAATTTTTATTTGTCAATTATACCTCAATAAAACTGGGGATAAAAAATAAAAGGTTGTCTGGTTATTTTTGCTAAGGATAAAGTGATTTCAGAATAAGTTTCTTTTGGCTTGTCATAAAGTCAGTATTTTTATTTTAAATATTTGAAAACTGACATTAGTTAACATTAATTAAAATATTTTAGTGCCCCTCCCTGAATAAATATTTCTCAATTCACAGAATTTTGAAGCTAAAAGGAGCGACATTGTTAAATACATTGTTTTGAAACAGTTTTACAAAACCAGCATCATAAAAGTTAGAGATTTCCTTTTAAAGCAGAAGGTTCAAGTAATATTTTAAATATCATAGAGCTATCTTCACACTGCAACTGAGATTTCAATTTGGAGTTTGTATGAGAAAAAACTAGCCTCGAGGCACTGAGGAGAGAAAGTCACGCGGCCCTGCTGACTGCGGCCTCGCCCTCTGCGGGCCTCCCTGTCTGCGGGCCTGCCTGCCGGTCAGAGGCTGGGAGCGCCGCGGGACCGCGGAGCGGTCTGCAAGCGGAAGGACAGGCCCTAGCGACTGTGCCGCCCGAAGTCTGCTTTTGTCCCGGAGGACTGTACCAATCCTGTATCTGAATCTTGCTTGTCTTATCCACCATATCCCTGATCATAAAGTTTAGATCCATAACCCCTTTTTTATCTGACTTTTCAAAACGTTTGAAATATGGCTTTCCTTTTTACCATTCCAAATATTAGTGAATTACATATGCATGTACTCTGTAATAGGCCCTTATTACTGTCCTATGGAATATATCCAACTAAATATAAAATGCCAAAAATATAACATTCATGTAATTAAAGTTTATTTTTCCTGTGAAAGAGATAAGCTATTTCCTTTAGGATATTAAAAACATTAGAAAAATGTGAATTATGGTTTTTCCCGAAATTCCAAATTACTGAAACCTAAGAATTTAAGGAATGAGTAACGATGTATTTTCTCTCATGATTATACCACCTTTAGGACCACCACAACAAAACCTATTATTGCACCTTCAATAGAAATTCAGGCTTACCTACGACAGGCTGGACTCAACATCTCCCTCCGTAGCCTGAGCTCTACTCTGGGAACAGGTCACGAAGAAACTCAAATATGAAAATGCATAAACAGAGAAGATAGTATGCCTCAAAAAGTTAGTAGTTAATTGCTTGCAGAAGACGTGTTCCTTCCTAACAACAATAATAACAGCTAACATCTATTAGCACCTAAACCTCAAGCATGCTTTGCATTTCGCATTTGCACTGCCGTCACACAAAGCTCACAGGCTGGGCGGGGACTACTATTACTGCCATTATACAGATAAGGAAACAGAGGATGAAAATACTTAAGTAACTTGCTTAAGGTCACACAGCCATTAAGTGGTGGAGTCTGGAGTCAGTCACTCTGATTTACAGGCTTTAAACACTGCATTATAGGTACATGTACACGTGTGCGCACACACACAGGTGACTGTACCGGACAGTTTACCTAGCACAGACATTTTACCTAACAGGCGCTTAGGAACAGCAACTTGGTGGGAAGAAGGGGTTAGAAGTTCTATCTTGAAGAATGTTTTTACTTAGAAGTTTACTTGGGATTGAGGATATTGCCAGCGATTATGGAGACTAGCGCCCACCCCCTGCCTGCATGAGAGTAAAAGAGCTCAGAATTCAGGGCTGGAATGTCAGGAATTCACAGGTTCTTCCACCTGGGCCAGAACGGAGCTTGCTGGGGCATGGTACCTATGGGTGGTATACACCACCTTGCCCCATTTTCTCTGCCTTCTTTCCTTCCTTGCATGTGAACTTGAAGCCACTTATAACAACATCCTTTAAGTGCTTGGAAGGATGGCAAGATGGGATTAAGGATAGGAAATGATAGAGAGAGACTGGAGTGAAAATGTTAGCTGAACCTAGCCTGAAGGAGAGTCAGAGGACAAAGGCCTAAAAATACAGCTCACAATTCTCTACCATAGCTTAATGATAAGAAACTACAAAGAATCTTCATTCCATTTCTTCTCTCAGGGCCTACAGCACATGCTCTAAGCTTCAATGTTTATAATAAAGTACATTCATTAATAGTTCAAAAAAAAGTTAAGCCTTAGATATTTGGAAATGGCTCTGCCATTTTTCTGCTCATTAACTCTAGACTAGGAAATAAAAGTTGTAACCTGCAGTATGTGGTTGTTTTCTATTTGGGTTTATTTAATTTTCAAAACAGTGAGTCATCTGAACTACGCAAATGAAAGCTATGATGGTTTTACTCAAATGACTAACTATAGTTTATATATAGAACATGTTTCTTTAAATAGAAGGGCATCCACTTATAACTACCTAAGCAAACTATCCTTTTCTCCCTTAAAATCTGAAAACCGATTACCCAGCAAGGGGCAGACTGGGCTCCCCAGTAGTCAGGGAGATGGATGGGGAGCTGGCTCCCCGACACAGGTCCAGGGACATGAACTTCTCTACCAAGAGGAAACTGAAGAGAAACCAGGGGGAGAGTGAAATGTGTGCGGCAGTTTTATAAAGACCTTCAGGAATGCTAGGGAAGGAATTCTATCTTGAATAATCTCAGAAACTTTTACAGCTATAAAATTAGTGAGCAACAGGTTCACTATTCTAGAAGAATATCTAAAAATGTGTCTTTTTCTTTTCTTTTTACTGTAACTTGGATTCTCAAAAATACATACTGGCTCATATATCAAAATGCTGGCTAAAATGATTCAGACAGATACTTAAAGTTAATCTCCAAAAATATCTGACATTACCCACACAAAAATGGAGGAAAAATACAGATTTCTTACCTCAAAAAGAATTCATGGGGCTTTCCAGCCCTCCTTAGAAATCTGGCTTGAAGAATGCACACATACTATAGAGATTTGCCTTACTTTTCATGTAAATCTACAGCTTTCAATAAACATAAAAAAACTCCCCTCAATTTATATTCAAAATATCAAGGGATTATTGAAACCCCTAATTTGTGTTGAAGTCTGTGGCAAGTTTTATACCTTGAGTGAAATGCAATCTAATTCCTATGTGGTTATGTTTAAAAGGGAGTGGGGGAAGCATTTTATTTTATTGAAGCCAATGCTCCAGGCAGCCCTGGAGCAGACTAGATCCAGTATGAAAAGAACTGGCAACCCTAAAACTTTTTGATAAGATAAAAATTCATTGATGTTGGCTCACACGAGGCCCACTTCAACTCTGCACTTGTCCTCCGAGTTTCCTTGGCGTATCTGCTTCTTTCCTCTATCTGCTTTAGCATAACTTTATTTTTCTCTTTTATCTTTCGATAACTGTACCCAGGGACTGGAGGGGATTGATTTTTTGTTTTGACTTATTGTTTGAAGATCTGTAACTCAAAGCAGCTCTCACGCCTCTGATGTCTAAGCTGGAGCAGCATAAAAGGTAAACCCGGGCCTGCGTAGCAAGCTGAGCGGCAGCAATACCATTTTATAATCAGCCATCTAGGTTTTCATCTTGTTTTGCCTCTCTGCCCTCACTCCCCAGCCCTTATGGAGCCTAGCTGGCAAAGCGTGAGGTTACTCCTACGCCTTTGGTAGGTGACAAGAGCACGTTAAAATAAAAATAAAAATAAATGCTTCGACAGCTTTGTGTGCCAGGACTCTGAGATTAAATATACTTCTACTTAAAGGAGAAAGTTATTTCCTACCTAGAAAAGAGGCCCTGTTTTTATTCACAATGAAAGGAAACTTCAACGCATTTCAGAAGGTTGCTTTAGAAAAATAACATTTGAAAACAAGGGAAGATGGTATGACTGACAAAACTATTTCCCAAAGGGCTGAACTAAAGATGAAAAAAACATAATGCTTTTTTGTGGCAGATTAACAAACTCAAAACAAAAATGTTACTCTTGAACCAGGAGGTGTTGAAAGACAGACTCACATATATAGGTTAGAAACTTAGTTGTGTTTTTCAAGTTTGACGTCAGAGGTATATGCTCCAAATTAGCTAATGTAATACCCCAAACTTCACTGTCTTTCTCTCCTCCAGGATAATGATCAAGTTATTAGCAGCATTATTGCCTTAATTCGGCTAATAACACATTCATATGCTAGTGTACATACACATACAAACACCAGAAGAATTTTTGAGGATCTGTTCCCTGAAGTTGTTCAGCTTGATGAAATATGGTTACATATGCAAACATTATCTCCCAATTGTAACCTCATTTTCTGCTCTGCTGGACAGCATGACCAGCATTTGTCATCGTGACTCTCCCGCCTGCCACATCATTCATATGTCTATAATTGTCATCGAGATGTGGCATGTCAGCAGGACTCCAGTGTTCTCTGCTCCCCGTCTCCACACAGTCACTCAGGTAACAAACCCGTAATCTTGTCCTGTTTTCATGATGGTTGAATTACACATAATTGTTTCTGCACAGTGATTGATTTCTGCCTGAATAGAGACCTCTGCCTTTTTTCAATGCAAGCGAGTGGCAGCCAAGTCTCTCCATCTAGGAGGAGGCAGCAGCCTTTGAAGAGATCAAAGCCAAGGCCGCAAGCAGTTGTGCGCCCTGGGAATATGGAAAGCCTTTATGCTCTCAACCCCATTTCCAGCATCATGTTGGATTGCAGCTGCATTACATTCTGCCAGCATTCTTAATGCTTTTAGTATTGACTCTGACATCACCGATAGCTGTTTTAAAGTAACAAAAGCCGAAAGATGACTTATTTTCACAACTCTGTAATTGGAACATGCAAAGATGGGGGTGGGGAAGCAAGAATGAAGGGGAGGGAAGTACATTTGCTTTTAATTTAAAGCAGCACAAAAGAAAGCCAGCAAAAAAAAAAAAAAAAAAAAATTATATAAGTTTCCGCAAATGAAAAACATGCTTTTCATATGGAAAAAACGGCAGGGGCATTTTTATAACTCAGACCACACAAAATGAACTGATGGCTAAATACACACTTTTTCAAGCCTAAAGGGTAAAATGAAAACGATGGGGTAAGTGATTCCAATTGGGAAAGGGACTCTAACATGCACTCATTTGGTCTGAAGCCTTTGCAGACACCTGATGCAAGGTGAACCGGCACAGCTGCTCAAGAGCAGCCCCACCCCCTCACCTGCTCCCCTGCCAATCAATTAAGTAAAGCTGGAATTTGCATTTGTAATAAATCACAGGTTATTTGGCAAATTGTGAACGCGCAATTCCTTATTAACAGGAGACTAAGAACAGAAAAGTCAAAGGAGGTTTTCGACTCAGGCTCCAGACACACAGGCACAAATCTGTGTCTATGATTACACCTCGACACTTGAATCAAAACCTGAGGTTACCAAACAAGACAGAAAAATTCTTACAGATACAATAATCAAAATATATCAACACCAGCGTTCTACTCTTTCTTAAAATACCAAATAAAGGTGAAGGTATTTCTTATATTTTTTTTATATCCTTTTTTTTCTATTGTATTTTTTTCCATCACCATTTATCTCCCTATGCCCCCTTCCACCTCCACCCACCCCATTCCCCACTGCAATCACAGCACTGTTGTCCATGTTCATAAGTCCTTTTTCTTTTGTTGCTCAGTCCATCCACCTGCTAACCATGCACCCTGAGCTGTAATTAAGGCACCTTGGTCATTATTATTAAGCATGATGTGCAAATAATCTATTACTGCATTTAAAATCAACACAGAAAACAAGCAGGTCAACCGTAAATCATTATACTACATCTTTAGGGTTACGTATATAGTGATGTGTATGTCCAGTAATTTCCACTCCCTAGCTATCAGAAAACCATCTGATAGTCCAATTCCAATACTTAAATTGCTATTTTAGAAACCTCTGCCCCAATTTATATATTAGCTTTATACAGGAACTCCAAATGTAATAAATGACAACGCTTAGGAGAGAGTGGAAAAACAGAATTTTTAAAGAATTTATAAAGTTGAACACATCTCACTTATTAATGCCTTTTTTTTTGGCAAAGATTGAATATTGTTTTTGTAGGTATTAGCCAATAAACCATCAGTCTTTTACTTTTCCAAGTCTGTGAAGTTCTGAAACTTAATGACATCGAAGAAATGACTATAAAATAATTTGCCTCTTTTCTGCAATTGGTGAACAAAAGCTGCCTTTGTCTGTTTGATAGGATTTTGAATCAACAGGCCTGGTTGTAAGGTTCCTAACCATATATTTTCTATGAAAAATTTGCCCGAAACTGTGCTGAACTAGAAAACTCTTTTAACAGCCTGTCCGCCTCAGTTTACAAGGTTTCAGTTTTGATGTTTGTGTTATCTGGGGTTTGTTTTTTGTTTGTTTTGGAGGAAGCTGTGCAAGCTGCATGAGTTCAGAACTGCAACAGCAAATTTCTGCAAGGAAACATGAATTATAACATTTCAGTCTAGATCTTTTTCTTTTGAAAAAATGTTGTCTTTCCTTAATTTTACCATTTTCGGAAAATGCCAGAAATAAGTTCCAGCTATCAAAATTTTTGTTTCCCATTTCTAGTAAGCTTATTGCATTTTTCACATCCCGAGGCCTCAGTTTATTGAGATTATCAGGTAAAAACCATTTCTTTCACGATTCTATCCTTAGCCTTCTCCGGCAAAGTAACAAGCAAAACAGCTACTGGACACGTCCCAGGATTCTCATTTGTACCCAAGGGAAAGTCAATACCGCTGACTGAACGCATGCCCCGCCCACAAACACGCGTCAGACTTCATTCGCCTAGACTCTTTCCAGGGAGCCCAACGTTCTTCAAGGCTCTCCGCAGAAAAACTGGAATTTAGAATTTCAGTCACCCGAACAGCACCTGAGGGGTGCTCAGTCACCAGCCTTGAGAGAGACACTGCGCGGCTGAACAGAGACATACTGAAGCTCACAGATTCTCAGTGGCCTCCGTGGCCTTGGGCTCCACACCCTCCTAAGACTGCCCCTCAGCAAAAACTGCCATAATTGAGAACTGAGGTGACAACTCTGGAAGAATACACAGGAGACTCGTTACAGAGCGTAATCTGTATGCTGGCCTATTTATTTCTCCCTTTAGGAAGGAATACAATCTCTTAGAGGACCTGGAGGGTTTGTATGTTGCTTACTGGAAAGAAAATAGCACTGCCTCAAAGGTGGGGAGGTGGAGACGTGGAGAGGGGGAAGGGGGAGAGGAACGGGGTCAACAGCACAGCCCCAGGTCTGGGGTCCCTCCAGGTGCTGCATTTGAAAACACTTCATACAAATAGGCATTTATTCTTGAAACCTTTAAGTAATCAGATTCCCTGCTTTCCTCTGATAAACCATTCCAGTGTTTATGTATCTCTCCCTTGGAAGTACTTCTTCCCACCTAAATTCTTTCAACAATTCAGGCCCATTTCCTTTGGATGTTTCTTCAGTGAAGAACAAAGCTGGTCACAAACTCACGTGAAAGAAACAGTCTTATACTTGGAGATGATTTCGAACTGGCCTCCAGGTCTAATGACTAGCTTCTCAGGCAGGTCACCCTGGGGACTAGCAAAGCGTTCTGCTATCAAGAGCCACAAGAATATGCCAAGATTTGAACAGTGCCCAATATTCAACATGCTCACGAAAGACTGAAAACTATCTCAGATAGGGTAGGGCTTTCTTCTCAAGGAATCTCATCACTAGCACACCCAGTGTGACCATTGTGGTTGAAAACAGCCCACACCCTTGCACAGACATTCTCATCTAGGGGAGAGAAGGCAGCAGGATTCCCACACAGCTGCTGCAGGGCAGAGCCACAGGAGGGTGAGTAGGAGAAACCTCAAGGTCAGTGGGAAGCACAACCGCAAATGATGTAATTTAGCTGGGCCACACCGGGGTCACATACGCACTGAGCTCAGGGCCCGGTGTGCAGCAGCAAACCCTGGTGATTCTGAGTAATCTGCGAGGAACCCACACAGCCAGGTGCTGACACAACCAGCCAGAAAGAGAAGTATTTTCGTGAGGGCTGCACAATCCACTGGTTTCATAAAACCCCTTCCTGTGAAACACAGCAGCCAGACTGTCAGAAGCACTTCACTGAAACAAACAGGAATAGAGTCTCCCTTCACTTTCCCCATCAACCTACAGCAGTGGGTTGTAATGCACTACACAAAAATATACAGCATCATCCAGTGGGGTACAGGAAGAAAACACTACGATGTCAAAATATATTTTTATATTAAAAATTTTAAGCTTACTAAAAATATTTAATATACATCATCAAGAGGCCCCCACTTGCTCTGTATGTCAGATGGGCAAGAACGCCAAGTGGACTGAAAAAATGCAAACACAGGCAAACCAAAAAAATGGCAAAGCTAACAGTTACCCTACTCTAATGCCAACTCTATAAGAGCTTTCATCAGAGCTGAAATCTGTAATGAGATCTGACAAGGAGCTGACCCAAATAATTAGGAATTATCAATTTTATTTGAAATAAGAATTTGCAGCTTCCATCAATGACTGTACACATTGCCCCAAGTGTATACTGTAATCTAAGTTATTAGATGATTATGCAATTCAGGCATATAATTCATAAATAATTATACAATGATCAAAATATTTAACTGATAGGGACCTGAAATAAAAAAAATTCTCACCACTGATTTATTTATCTGAAGTTTTTGATTGATTTTGATTTTCCTTCCTAAAATGGACTAAATCAACTCCTTTTCTCACTGCACTAATGCTTTCATCTGCATCAGCAAGAAGATACAACCTTTGAGAGACAAGATACAGCTATGAAAAGCCAGAGGAAAAAAGGAATGATGTACTGATACACACTACAGCCTGAAAACTTGAAAATATTATGCTAAGTGAAAGAAGCAGTCACAAATAACCACATATCATGATTCTATTCTTATTAAAATATCCCAGACACAGAACTATTGAGACAAAAAATAGATTAGTGGTTTCTTAGACTTGGGGTAGGAGATGAGGGAATAGAGAAATAAGGAGGTGATAGCTAAAGAGTATGGGGTTACTCTCTGAGGCGATGGAAATGTTCTAAAATTGACTGTGAAATTACTAAAAACCATTAAGCTGTATATTTTAAACGGGTGAACTGGATGGTGTGTGAATTATACCTCAATGAAGTAATTTAAAAAATAAGTAGCCAGTGAATAAATGCTTGCTGAGTCAATACGTAAACAAATTCCTCTTCACCTTAAAAGCCAGAGGGGGAACCCTCCTGGATGTGATTTTCCTGAGTAAAACTACGGTATGGCTCAATTCTTGTCCATGGAGTCACCTGGTAACTTTAACCACAACAGAAAGTTTACTCCTGAAAATGCAGCACATGAATGAGAATCATGGACAAGGAATTCTAGGACTATACTGGGGTATGAGAAGAGAAGAACAGAAAATAGGGATGGGCTGGTTCTCTGAAGACAGACCTTTATGGTAAGGGGATCTATTCAAGTCAGATGTCCAGATGTTATGTGGTATAAGTCTGCACTTCTGGTGCCCTCAGAAAGTTACTAATGCACAACAAGATGCCCTCCCAGAATAGGCGAAAGCAGTATTGGATCAATTTTCTACCTTGTTTATTCCGGTGCAGAAAAACTTCCTTTACCAAAGCACTGAGGTCAATTCTGATGCTTGCAGTACTGGGAGAAGTGCAAATGTTTCCTTCTCTGATCCGGCCCAGAGACTGGCACCAAGAAACCCAGAGGGTTTTAAACAGGCACACTACCATGACAGTGCTTCCCTTAGTTCACGCAACAACTGTTTTTTTGTTTTGTTTTGTTAAGATTGTATTTATTTTATTTTTAGTCAGAGGGAAAGGGAGGGAGGAAGAGAGGGAGAGAAACATCAATGTGTGGTTGCCTCTCGTGTGCCCCTTACTGGGGACCCGGCCTGCAACCCAGGCATGTGCCCTGACTGGGGAATCGAACCAGCAACCCTTTGGTTCGCAGGCCAATGCTCAATCCACTGAGCTACACCACCCAGGGCCACAATAACCATTTTGTTATTGCCAGGTTCTAGATTAAAAAACTGAGGGTGAAGAAGCTGGAACTTGTTCAAAGACACATGGCTAGGGGATGGCTTATCTAACTCCATGTCAGTATTTTTGCTCCACCATTAAATTAGCAACAATAGAACTTTAAAAATATGTATTAAAAAACCCTTTAAAATGTCACTTTCTTCAGGTAGCCAACAATTTTCAAACCCCACATTGCATACATATTACTGAATTCACACTAAAACTATTAAAATAATAAACAAAATTATTAAAATCTGAAACATCCTTGAAATATGAACTGTTTTCTCATTTGTAAGTTAAATGTCATGTTTCTCTTGTAACTACACCAAGACTTCTGTTCTTTCCTGATTGCCAGCCATCTTGGGAGAAAACATCTCTTTTTGAAAAATTTAATCTGACCAGTTTCCCCAATTAGCTACATAAGAAACCCTCATAAATCTAGTTAATATGCTCTTGCTTTATTTAACTTTGCCTTTAGCTTAAAATTATTTGATAAATGGTATGTAAGACATGAAAGCAAACACCCTCAGGCCTGCACCTCCTGGTCTATCTTGGCATCTATTCCCAGCAGGCAGTGACCCCTGCCACAGATATTGACCAAATATTTCCTATATATGGTAACTAAGCCACGTGATCCTCAAAATAGTCATTTCCTTCTGTGCTTCCAACTATCACACAATTTTGCAAACTTTTTGTGAGTCAAGAAACAGAAAGAAAGAGCTAAAAGTAATTTTTCCTCAGACACCTAGCAAGTGGCGGATCCTGGATTTGGGCGCCAGCGGTCAGGCCCAGGGCCTGTGTTCTCAGCCAGTACACCATATAAACAAATGGAAACTTACGTACCTTCGTGAGGTTCTGTTTCCCTAATTCTAATCGTAGTCAAGTCTGACAGCTATTTAAAATACACTTACAGGGCACACAGAGCAAATGTCTCTTGCAAGTCAAGGTTCCTGGTGGCTGCGCTAATGAAACGCTGGTGCAGCCCCCGACAGCGTAAAGTAGAGGACGGTCTAACTCCTAGCCTTCATTCTTACCAACTACCAGTGGACTTGGCACCAATGTTATAAATTTGTTCATTAAAATGTTGTATGATGGATGCGTTGACTAACTGTATTTTAAAATAAATAAATAAAACCAAATGCTCTCTAAGTAGTTCTGAGTTCTTTTCCTCAATAGTCTTAGGTTGCTTAATATGCATGACATTTTAATTTTAAAAGTGTTTATTAAGCAACTTTCGTGGCCCAAGTGAACAGTGCTATCTATACCTCCATTTTCAAACAAGTAAACCAAACACTCTCTGCCATACTTCCAATGGGCCACACTGAACTGAAAGCACATAAAGAAAGACTGGCGCCTTATAAAAACTATGGCCCTGTGGAATGCAGCGACAGGCTGCGCCACTCCAGGAAGGCCTGGCTCACCTCTGCCACCCTGTACCCGGGCGTGTACCAGTGACGCGGCTCCTGCTCACTCCGTGTTAAGCTATGGGTGTCTTTCCCTTACTACACTGTAAGCTCCTTGAGAGTGGTGACCGTTCATTGTCAAACATCCACAATGGGACTCAGCACAGTGACTTTCAAAATAAGTGCCTTCAATGAATCCTTCTGGGACGAATGATTACATCAGTCCTGAAAGAAACATTCTCTGGTGTTAGTCTTCACTCTATCAGGAAACTTGCTTAACCCTAAACTTTGGGTTAGTTCAGAGATGGTTACAACAGATAACTTCCTCTGATGAGTGAAATGGGATAAAATGTCCTTTCTGGTTACTGTATCATCCTACAAGGGTCAAATAAGCTGTATTAGCATCTTCTCTCCTGAAATAAAATATAAGAAATGAGCCAAGCTAATGCTGGAAAGCAATTTCTTATAACAAGTCACTAGTTGTTTATACAATAACCAGTAGATAGATCTCAATGGTAAAGAGAGAAAAACATTGATAATATTGGTGTAGGAGTTTGGAACCATTATTGTTTTAAGGGTAGGTGATCAAAATGGTTAATGTACTTTATATATAAAGAGTTCTCACAAATCAAGAAAGCTATGAATCAGCAATTCACACAAACATAAATATGTAAAAATACATATTTATAATCTATTTAAATCGATTGCTATTAGAAAGTAGATGATTTCCATATAAATCTATATAGCCTATAAAAGGATTATAGATATGTATTTTTAACAGCTTCATTTTAGCATTGTTTAAGATATACAACAAAAAACTTTAACATCCAAATTGAGGATAAAATCAATAAATCGAAATCTTCTTATAACTGGATAGTCACCAGCCATTACAATTGATGCTAGAGACCTATATTTATTCACATGAAAAGATGAGCATGTAACATATTTTAATAGAAAAAATTATGATAAACCACTAACCTAATGAACCCATTTATAAAAATGCTTGTAAGTGCAGATGCAAAAAGAACCTCTGAAACTGTGTGTATGTATAAATGAAATCGTTATATCTGAATAAAAGCAATACAAGTACTTTCTTCTGTTCTTCAATGAGTTTTTCCCTGACTTTTTTAAAAAACAAACCAACCAAAAAAGGTATTTCCTTTTGAGAAAGAAAAAAGAAAAAAAGATTGTTCCCAATAAGATCTCCTTAACAGGAAGTTCCATCACTTTCTGAAGAAAACCCACTGCTGTAAATTCTCAGGAATGATCACGATTCTAGTTAATTCTAAACTAATTTCTCTTACTTAACGTAACATCATGATACCACAAAAAATCACCAGTAACAGCTCTAAAAAATGAAGCACACGCCACATTTTAATTGCTTATTGTGCAAAGCACACTCTCTGGTGGCAGTTTTTTTGGGGGGGAGGGGAGGTTTGCCTGTAAATGCTCAGTTCTCATGAAATAAGGAGGCAACGTCATTTACTAAAGAGATTTCAAGAATCACAAAATCTCTGGCAATGTGGCCATTTGGTTATACTTTCTTTGGCCCTTAAGACTTGGGGACACTGGGCCTACAGAAGCGGGCAATGGGATTCCATAAAATTAGACATTTATCAACATGTGTCCACTACACCCAAGGATCTAATATTTACTGGGAATTCTCATGAAGACGTTGAGCAATTACATGGCTGTGTGTTGAATGAACCAGAAGACAATTTTCAAGTATTCTTAGAACCTGTTATTAAAGCCACCACTAAAGCTGAGCTGTCTATATAGCTTAATGAAACACAAACGTAACCGATGCTTTTGTGATTCTCAAAGTAGTTTTTTGACATTGTCTCAAGGATTCTTCTCAACACTCTTTTGAGGAAAAACTAGTTTATGAATTGGGTCCTGGTTCCTAAATCAGGGATATCTGACTTTAAATACAAATTCCACCACTTACTAAACTGTGGGACTGTAGCAATCAAATAACCTCTCTGTGCCTCAGTTTCTTTACTGGAAACATGGAAAGAAGAGTATTCATGTCACGGTGTTATAGTCTTTAATAAGAAAAAGGCATTAAAGTACATTCATTAAATATTATATTCTACTATGTTATCAATACTATTACTCTCCTTACCTCTGGGAAATATGCTGTTCTATTTCCCATAATCATACAGAAGCTTCTGGTCAAGATCCACAGAGCTTCAGAGGTAAGTTAGGCACCTAAATAAATCATGGACAAAAAAGATGTCCATAATGTAAAATATTTCATTCCAGATATTGGTTAATTTTTTGGTTTTCTTACTATAAAAGAAAAAACACAGGATAATCCTTAAGCTAAACTCACAAATGGCTGTGCCAGAACTTGCCCCTTTCTAGATCTATTATTTCCACTAATATTGCCCCTCATCACCAGGCTGGAACTTCCTCCATCTGGTATACCTCCCTCTCCCCCGCATCTCGCTGGTTGCCTTCGATGCCATCTTCTCCATTACTGCAACAGCTATTACTGCCAAAAATTATGTCAAAGAAATGTATAATGTCATATGCTATCTCATTTTATACTCACAAAACCCACGTAAGTGAAGAACCAACTACATCTTATTGACAAGAACTACACTGATTCAACAATCATCTGGTCTCTTCCATGCACCAGTGGCAGTGATGGCAATGAGAAACTGAGTTTGTAGAAGGCACCTGCAGGAGGAGTCAAGGCCTGGGCTCCATTATGGTGCCACTACCTACCAGGGGTATTATCCGAGCAGATTACCTACTTCATCTGACCTTCCATTTCTTGGTCTGTTCCCTTTCTATGCCCCCTACACCTCAGTTTCTCAACGGTCTTTATGCCCCAGGATCTCATCTGTAAAACAGGGATATTAGGGATATTGGCAAGTTATTGTGAGGATTGAATGAGCTTAGAACAGGTCTTGGCACATTCTAAGTACCCAAAACTAATAGCTAATGTCTAGTCCATGGACTCTACATTTAATGCTCTGATAATTTCTAAGCTCAATGTCAGCTTTGTGATTTTGTGTGAGTTTATATATTTTTAAGTCTTTATTTAAATATGAATTGATATCTGGTGTTGTTGCCCTGCATTAGTGAAGTTTTTAAATTTCTGTTAGACCTAACAGGTTGGTTCACTTGATTGGAGCATTGTCTCATACACCAAAAAGTTACAGGTTTGATCCTCGGGCAGGGCACATACCTATTGTGAGTTTGATACCCAGTCAGGGCGATTATGAGAGGCAACCAATCAATGTTTCTCTCTCACATTAATGTTTTTCTCTTTCTCCCTCTCTCTCTAAAACAAATAAACATATCCTTGGGTGAGGATTTTTTTTTTAAATGTCTGCTATATTTATGCTACAAATATCTGGGGAGAAACCTGCTCTATGTAGGGTAGTATAATGGGTTCTTGACCATAGAAATGAGTAAGACATACTCCCCATCCTACAGGAAATAACAACTAGTGAGGAATGCAGATACAGAGACAACCAACTATTATATAAGACGTGGTAACAAAGCTATGAAAAGATCCAATAGGAACCCACAGGAAAGACCACTTAGTCTTAACCATTGGAAGCTCCAGGAGAAGCTTCCTGGAGGACATATTACTTAGCCTGGACCTTTATGGATGAACAAGATTGTGCTGGCAAGGCACTTCAAGGAGATAGGAATTGGGGAAAGGGTTTAAGGTACAGGTCTGGAAATGCAGCTGAATTGTCAGCTGCAGGGTAGGGAAGTGTGGAGGCCAGTCTTGAAAAGTATATGGTCCAGACTATAAAAAACTTTGAAAATAATGGTAAAAAAACGTGGGTTTTATGCTGTGGTCAGCAGAGGAGAACACTCGGGGACGAAAATTCCTGAGGTCGGACTGGAAGTGAACAGAGTGCCAGTAGTCTCGATGAGGGACAGGCTGGACAGAGCTGAGTGGAGACAAAGTGAGCCCAGAACAGGGCCAAGGCACCTGACCTTGAGTCCAAGTTCTGCTGCTTTCTTGGGGCGAGACATTGTGTAAGTCACTTAGGTTATCTGAACCTCAGTTAAGTTTAGAGCATCTACTGGACCAGTGTTTCTTCAACGTGACCTCAAGTAAGAATCAATACAGTAACTTAAAAGTGCATACTCATGACCTGCCTGCAGTTTCTGGTTCAGGATATCTGTGAATGGGCCCAGGTCTCTGCCTTTTAAACAAAAGCATCAGTAATTTTATTGCACTTGGTTCCCATTTCAGGAAGATTATTACAAACACAGAATGCTGTGTGCTTTTACAAGTAGAAAAGGTGGCAATCTATGTTACAGGTGAAGAGGCCAAGGTTCAGAGAGAGTAAGTAACTGGCTGAAGAGCACACAGCTAGTCACGAATGGAGCACAGGGAGCTAGATCTGACTGCAACCGCTGTGCGCTCTGCTGCAACCCCCGTCGCATGCACCCAAGTGTGTTACCATCACTGCCTGTGGCCCACGGTCTGATCAATCCGATCAATGGTCAGAGCTAAGGAGGGAGCCACCCTCTCTTTCTCCCCTCCTCCTTAGCTTGCCCAGTAAAGTAGGAATTTCTGCTCTCTCGGCAATGGAGGCAGCCTTTCTCTTACCCACTCCCTCACTCACTTTCCACAAGGGAGGCCTACTCATCACTGGTGACTGAGAGAAGAAACTGGACAAGGGACAGGCTGAGTCCTGGTTTTCTCTTTGGGGGCTAGCTTGCCCAAGCGTGGGCTTCTTTTCGTTTCCAGTTCTCTGGCAGGCAACCCTCTGCCTCTGTCGAGGAGCGGTGTATTCAATTTAGGGAAGTCAAATGAAGTCCAAATTCATGTCACGGTTCAAGCCACATTCTCCAATCCAGCCTTATTAATAAGTAAGCTGAGATTCTGCTCTCCATCTCTCCAGCGTCTTGGCGGTTGCTGGACTTACTCTTGACTGGAAGAAGGCATGAAAATTATCAGCCTCAAAACAGCAACCATAACCAAGCCTGAACACAATCAAGTATGTACTTTCAAACACCGACTTTACATAAATGTGTTTAAGGCTAAATTGCAATGCTGGGTTAATACAACTTTAAAATTGCACTGTCTTTGATTCTATAATTCTACTTCTAGCAGTTTATTACAAAGAAATAGAATTTGTACAAAGATTTAATGAGACAATATGTATTTGATCACAATGTTGCCTAAGATAGAGGGGGGAAAGGTAATACCATTTGAATATCTACCAAAAAACTGATCAGGCAATCATTTTAAAATGACATTACATTACAGTAAAAATGATATCCACTCGATTACATTGATGGGAAAAAGAAAGTAACAAAATGGTATATTATGCTCCCATTGCCATGAATGTACAACATATACTGTGTATGTTTATGTATATTTCTACATGTGCATGGGAAGAGCTCTAAAGGCCACAGGTGGTTTTTAACAGTGATTATCTCTGACAGTGGGATCCTGGGAATTTAATATTCATATTCCAGTTGCTCATCTGAGTTTTCTAATTTTTCCAATGAACATGTATTGGTTTTTAATGAGTTATTTCTTTTTCTTTTCATTAAAAATAGTTAGGATTATTGAAAAGAAATTTTCAACAAAATAATAAAAATAATTACTTTCCTGTTTTACATTTTAATCACTATTATGATTCATTAAAAACTGTTTTATATTCTGAAAGGCAAATATGATTATTTTAATGAAAATAAGTTTTTAGACCTTAAGGAAGGACATCGACTCTACAACTTACTAAATTGAGGCAGATCACTGCTGTCTCTGAGGATAGGCCATACTCTTCACGTGGAGGTTATAACATCCACCCACAGTTTTCAGTTAAGATGACATTAAATAAGATAACCATGTAAACTGCCTAGTACAGTATCTGGCACAAGGTAGTAGTTTAAAACAATTTAAAAGGTAACTGTTTTCCCTTTCAAAAAAACACAAACTTCAGTTTTAATTTAAAGCTTTTAATGTATACATAAAAAAAAAGAATGAAAACTATTTCAAGCACCATTTGGGAGATTTAGTTCTTTTCCTAAGCTTGCTGGCGAGCTAACTGGTTAACCCAACTGTAGTAAACTGTAAACATATTTTTACTTCAGTACTGTTGGGTTTGTTTAAGGTTTTAAAAAAATATAAGTGTTAGGAGTCAAGAAAAGTCCAACACACTTTAGATAAAGTTACAGTACCTTTTCCCTTTATCCAAGTCATCTCAACTAGTGCACCCAGATAATGTATGTGATCACAGCTATTATGAGGTATATAACATACAGTGCTTAAAATGGAAGAATTCTGTACCAAGAAAGTTGACTCCATGTTGAAGTATATTTAATAGTCATTGGGTTTTATTGTGAGAAAAAGAAAAGTCTTGAAAGCACGGAAGCTGGAGTTTTCCATGAGACTAGGAAAAAACACTGATTTCTCTTGCTGCTTGGCCAACATGTCCCCCTGGACCTGATCCTTTTAGGTGCCAAGGAAAGCCAGAAAGAGTTCAATTAAAAGGAAATTCAAAGGGGAAAAAAATAACTTGCCCATTGTCCTCTACATTCACAATTATGTAAATTGTACAGTGGGGCGAAAAAACCCAGCTCCTAAAGAACTACGTCGGGGAAGCAGCCTAACCAAAAATATATTCTTACTCCAATTCATGGAGTTAAGAGTCATCTGGAAGTTCCATATCAAATATTAGAAGGATATGAAATTATTAACAAATATAAAATTTAGAAATCTGATCCCTCACACATCTCGTTCCCTTACTAAAAGACTGGTGCTGAAGAGGAAAATCAGATGCCCTCCTAACAATTAGGAGAGAAAAAGAAGCTCAAGACAAGAAAGCTACCTTTGTAAGGGATATAATAACAGGTCCCCAAACTTTTATTTGTGCAAACATTTTTTAAAGATTAGTGTAAGGCCTTTGCGCAGTGTTCAAATTCCAGGTCAGCATGGTGGCATCCTAAGAACCGAAATTTCTTCCCTTTCTCAGTTGCTTCCTGGGTACAGACAAGACCTCTTGTGGCTGCAGAATTCCCAGCAGGTGGGAACCAGTGCACTGGCTTGTACCATCTGAGACCTGAGCTTTGCTCTCTTAGCTAGAAAACTGAGTGTTTTACAGGTTTTATCTGAATTTTACATCAACCATATAAGGTAGGCAAACCAGATATTAATATGCCATTTTGTAAATGAGGAAACAAAGGCTGACAGAGGTTAAACAGTTTCCCAAGGTTCTTGGGGAAAAGTGATAGACTTGGAGCTGGGCTCAGCCTTCACAGGGACTGCCTACCTTCACTTAATAAAGACTCAAAAATTGTGCTTTCCCCATTTCAGAAGGAGATAATCCATTTACAACATACACTGGCCTGGCAAAGTCAGCACTGATGCTGCCACATGTATTTAGAAAGAACACAAAGAATTTTTTAATATCAGAATGTACCTCAAGTGTTACTGAAATAAAAAGAATCCTTTCTGCCTGGGGAAGAATAAAAATGAAGTGAAAAGCATTAACCATATGATACTAAAACATAATTGAAGATGGCTTTCTTTTTGTTCTATTTCCATCTCAAGTACCCTTCTGAAAAAAAGCATTTCTATTATCTCCTCTTCTTCAATTAGGTTTCTGGACCTAAGTAAGAAAGAAGTACTTCTTACCATCAGTTCTCATAGGAAAGGTCCACTCCCATTCTTTTTACTCTAGCAGTAAGCTCAGATGCTGACTGCTTTCAGCTATTACTTGGGAACTTGACATTCTGCAGAAGCAACTTTGACTTCCTCATGACAGACATTGGTTTAATGCTCTTTTCATTGATGCAACAAATCAGAGAAAAAGTAAAATAAGATGCTAAGGATTACTTAGCAAACATGTTCAGATTACGCTTTTCACATAGCATTTGGTCAGATAAAGAGAAGTCTTTTGAAAATATCAAAAAAGCCTACATCAAAATTTTCTAGTACATTCTTTATTCAGCAAATCTTCTGAAGTGCCTATTCAGTACTAGGTTGAATGTAACTATCTCATAATTCATAAGTAGTCTTGGGTCAATTGATCAGATAGTCAACTATCATCAACAGTTCATAGGTTTTATTGCAAAATAAAAATATAAGGACTTATAAAATATGTTAGTATGCCAGCTTTTAAAATGTTGTTTTGATGACTGTTTCATCAGAGGCTGACAATAATAAAAGAACATTAAAACTACACTAGAGCCACTCCCCTTTATATATCATAGAGCCTTTCCTCCACCCAGCCCTCGTTCAGCCTTTCTCTATGTTGGGTAAAGTACCAAAAGTCTTGTTTTTCAAAGTGAACATAATAACATCAACAATAGATATCTCTTTTTTAGTGTTTCTTTTCTTTTCTTAAAATATATATTATTGATTATGCTATTACAGTTTTCTCAGTGTTTCACCCTTTGCCCCCCTCCACCTGGTATCCCCATTCCCTCTGTAATCCCCACCCCCCCACCCAGTTCATGTCCATGGGTCATACATATAAGTTCTTGGGCTTCTCCATTTCCTATACTATTCTTAACATCCTTGTCTATTCTGTACCTACCAATTTGTACTTCTTCATTCCTACACCTTTTCCCTCATTCTTCCCCTTCCACTTCCCAGTTGATAACCCTCCAAATGATCTCCATATCTATGATTCTGTTTCTGTTCTGGTATTTGCTTAGTTTGTTTTTTAAATTCAATTGTTGACAGTTGTAAATTTATTGCCATATTAACGTTCATACTTTTGGTCTTCTTTGTCTTAAATAAGTCCCTTTAACATTTCAAATAATAATGGTTTGGTGATGATGAACTCCTTTAGAGCTCCTTGTCTGAGAAGCACTTTATCTGCCCTTCGATTCTAAATGATAACCTTGCTGGACAGAGTAATCTAGGTTGTAGGTTTTTGCTTTTCATCACTTTGAACACTTGCTGCCAGTCCCTTTTAGCCTGCAAAGTTTCTTTCGAGAAATCAGCTGACAGTCTTATGGAAACTCCTTTGTAGGTAACTATCTGCTTTTCTCTTGCTGCTTTTAAGACTCTCCATCTTTAACCTTTGGCATTTTAATCATGATGTGTCTTGGTGTGGTCCTCTTTGAGTCCATCTTGTTTGGGACTCTCTGTGCTTCCTGGACTTGTATATCTTTTTCCTTCATCAAATTAGGGAAGTTTTCTTTCATTATTTTTTCAAACAAGTTTTTAATTTCTTGCTCTTTCTCTTCTCCTTCCAGAATCTCTATGATTTGAATGTTGGTTCATTTGACATTGTCCCATAGGCTCCTTAGCCTATCCTTGTTTTGTTGGATTCTTTTTCCTTATTACTGTTCTGACTGAATGGTTTTTTCTTCCTTATGTTCCAAATCATTGATTTGATTTTTGGCTTCATCCACTCCACTGTTAATTCCCTGTAAATTTTTCTTTATTTCACAAAGTGTAACCTTCATTTCTGCCTGGATCTTTTCTATGCTACTGAAGTAACCAACAAGTTCCTTGAACATCCTTATAACCAGCGTTTTGAACTCTGCATCTGAGAGGTTGCTTATCTCCATTTCATTTCATTTATTTCTTTTTCTGGAGTTTTGATCTGTTCTTTCATTTGGGCCATGTCTCTTTGTCTCCTCATTTTTATAGCCTCCTTGTTTTTGTTTCTGTGTATAGGTAGAGCTGACTGGACTCCCTGTCTGAGTAGCATGGTCTATTGTAGAAAAGTACACCAGTAAGTTGGATGGAGTGGAGCCTTAGGTAATCACCAGGGCAGGGCAACCCTTGTGAACCAGGTCAATGGAGTCTCAAACATGGTGTCACCACCCTGTGGCACTGTGTGGGAGGGGGCTCACAAAAGGGGCAGTGGCTGCTGCCTGGCCTCTGGAGCTTTATCCAGGAGGCACTTGCCCTGATGTCATATGCCTCAGTTTCTTCCCATATACCACTGGTGCCCTTTCACTGGTGCCCCCCACGCTGGAGCCCAGAGGGAGTCAGGCTGCATCAGTCCTAAGTCTGTTTGGGGGCTTTTAGAGAAGATGCCTGAGAATCCCACAGTTTTTTCCACCTCCCCAACCCTCACTGGTTTTTATAGCCAGAAGTTACGGGGACTTATCTTTTTGGCACTGGAACCCTGGGCTGGGCTGGGTGGTCTGGTGTGGGGCTGGGATCTCTCACTCCTGAGGTATCCCTCCCAATTTCTGTCCACCACATGTGGGTGTAGGGCTGCCTGTTCCATGTCTCCATGCCTCCGCCCCTCCTACCTGTCTGGATGGATGCGATTTCTTTAATTCCTTGGTTGTCAGACTTCCACACAGCTCAATTTCCTGATGATTCTGAATGATAGTTTTTCTGTAGTTTAGTTGTAATTTTTGCTGTGGTGTGTGAGGAGGTGAGCCCTGTTTACCTATGCCTCCATCTTGTGATTTTCTGAGTCAGGCCCCTGGGGGCACACTGCTTGCGACCTTGGCGTCTTTTCCCTTTTCTTCATCAGAAACTAGGCGCAAGGCCAACATCAGTGTCCCGCACGCAGTAGGTTGCCACCAGGCTGTAGTGTTGCATATTGCTGGAGCTGGAGTCAGCATGCAGGACTGCGTGCAGGCCAGGCTTGTGTGAGCTAGTTGGTTGAGCAGCCAGGAGGGCAACAATACATTTCTATGACAAATTATTTGTGGGCATTACTAGAGACGATGGTCAATAATCAAATGTTTTTTGGAGTTTACTTGCCCCTCATTAGCTGCAAAAATAAAACACATTTCTAGACCTTCCGTGATGCAACATCTCTGCCAGTCATATTTCTCAGTCAGAAAGGAGAAAGGACACAGGTAACCAAACTCTTGTTGGCTCCCTAATGTCCTTGCAGATTCCCCACTGTAACCTGAAGGCAGATGAGTACCATTCCTCACTGAGCTTTGTAAGTGGTCTACATATAGCAAGTAAACAACTTTGGCAGGTTTATAATTTTAGACGGAGAAGGTATTTTGTGGAAATATACTATTTTAGAGACTTTAATCCTCTGAACAGCATCTGTTAATAGTCTATAAATAGTCCAGACTAGATTGGCTACATTATCAAAATCTCTGGAGTTAGCAATCCCTGTTCACTGTCTATGTTCAACTCCCCACTCTGCCCTTTGGAGCATTTCAAACCCTGCCCCCCACTCTTTGTTGTTGGTCTTTAGGTCATTATCTGGCTTTATGCCCCTAAATCTTAGAGATTGGATTGTTTATTTGCCTAAAATGACTTAATAGCTTATAGCTGAGTCTATAGTTCCTAGACTGTGACTTCATAAGGTCACAATTAATATTTAAAAAGTGATCATGAAACCGAAACATATTTTTTTAATTATTTAAATAAAATCCAATGGTTGCCTTTTCCAAATGAGTAAGGACCTGTCAGGACAGTACAAAGTAGTACTAAGTCTCTTGATTGCTACAGTATCGCTTTCCACAGACTGTCTCAATTTGGCATAAACACTTAAGTAATAACTTTAAAGATCCAAGTGTTCAATGAATATCCTCTTTTTAAAAACCTTAGTCCCATAACAGCAGCACCTATATATTGGGTTAGTCAAAAATTCCATTTAGATTTTTCCATGAAAGATACATTTTTCATTTTCACCAATAACTGTATTCATTTGGATATTTTGAGTATGGCAGCTATCTCCCGCTATTGGCTTCTAGCAGGTAGAGGCAAGGGGTGCTTCCAAACACCTTTCAATGCATAAGACTGCCCCATGGCAAATAATTATTTGACCAAAATGTCAATAGTACCAACAAACTTCGCAAACCACTTCTGACACATTTGATCAGTCACAGCACCTTCTCCATACAATGCATAATTTCTTTTTGCATTTCAGTTGTGTTTTTAACCTTTCTTGAAATAATAAAGCATAATACACCAAAATGTTGTGTATTTTCTTCCATTTTCAATATTAAAATGGTTGCACAAAAATTCATCATTTCTGACAAGCTGTTTTTTAAATTCACGCTGATATGACAGCTGTCACAATACAATCTAACAAAATTTTTTGAATGAAATTACAGACAACTAAGCACTACTAGGGCCATCATACGGAAAAAACTAAATGACCTTTTTGGCCTACCCAATAACTCTGCGCTCTACTTTGCCCAGAAATAAAACAGATGTGCTTTTCTGCTGGCCCACAGACAATGCTGGCATATTTTTGTCTTTAAATTCCAAGCCTATGTCAATATCCAAGGGAAGTCAGTTTTATAAAATTCTAATCATGCCTATAAGACATAAATGGGAAACAAAAGGAGTCAGAGAGGAATGGAATGATCCAATTGCTTAACAAAATGTCAGTCACATAAACCAAAAATGGTTCTGTCTAAACAACTAACAGGATTAGTTTAAAAAAAATTTTTTTAAAGACTCAAAAGCTGCAAAATTTTCTCAGTTGGTATTTTGGAAGAATACTTCTGAGGCTACAAGTTCAAGTTCAGATAGACCCATTTGTGAGACCCCATCTCTCTCAAGAGGGACTGGATCAAAAAATGGGGTTGATAAGAACAAATCCAGGACCTCTGTGAGGGTAGAAGAAGGTTACTTCAAAGAGCAAGGTTTCCTGCAGGTTGTTTTCATGGTCTTGTTTTAGTGAAATTAGGTTGTTCTGATGTCCTTATGAATAAACAAGAAATTTCTAGGATTATTTCAAAAAATATATATCTGAATAAGGATCATATTCTTGTGGTACCAGTCATACACCAGCTTCCAAAGGGCCATGCAGTGTGTACCCTGGGACACTGGAATAAGCATATTGATGGTCATAAATTATCTAAGATATCTGAGGGGGCTGGCAATAGATCCCAATTATTCTTATTGTGATCTTCTCCCAACTTTGTAGCACTACAATTAAGAATGAATCAAACAGAAGAGTCTGGAGCCTCTAAGGAATTTTCCCATGCATTCTTCTGACATCTACATTCAAATCTGAAATAGAACACACTTTCTAAAACTTAACTTCTCCTGCACTTGAGGTAAAGAGGAAATTTTAATATGCCTAGTTTCAAAAAGTATACAACTTGAATTAGAAAATTAAAAATAATTTGTAAGTCAAATTAAGTAGCTCCTTGCAGTAAAGTGGGAAGCATGCTCCCTAAAAAATCTTGCTCAGAATACAAGCCATAGTCTCCCCTTCCCTTGAATTATTATTTCTGTGATTATTTTCAAAGCTACACACAAATGTGATGTACAGTGATTTAAGTGTAAGCTTACTGATTAGACACATCCACCTTAGTTCCTTAATTCAATGGAAGCAATGACAAAAATCAAATGTTAGCTGTTTGTAAGCAAATGCAAACACGGGGGGAGGTTAAGACAAAGGTATGATAGGTATAATTCTGTTCATCAGAAATTCAAATGTTGACTCCCTTTAAACACCATATACTAGAACCCCAACTAATGAGTTGTTGGAAATAATGAAAAAAGAGCCCCTGAAACATTTTAATAGCAGTGTCTAATAAAAATAAGAAAGATAAAACGCAGTCAAACATCTTCCTTTCCCACGTAAAAATCCATTCAGAAAGATCACAGAGAGACAAACACGCAGTCAGCAGCACTGTGCTGTCCAGGTGCTTCTGTGGTTGGTCGGACCCAGCTGCAACGTTTGCTGCTTCCTGCACTAAGCCTGCTGCTTTTCCCTCCCCCAAGCAGCTGAAGAGAAATGAGATGTTTCTCTTCAAAGGTGTTAAACATTTGGGTTGTGTGAGGGACAAATGGAAGCCTGACACCTAAGATGAATAACCACGGTGCAGCACGCCAATGGGAACTTTCACTATGGTTAAGCCAGCCCAGCTCACTGCTCACACAGTTTTCAGGCCCACAAGTGCCAACCCACAGAGGAGGAAACAAACTATTTTTTCTTTTAATATTAACCCTTACCATTGGCCTACAGGGATTTTCTTAAAGGAGACTTAGAGAAAGAAAGGTTTGGGCGTATGCTTTTAATACACTCGCCAGGGTCTTTGCTCTCACCTACTGAACAGGCTCTTCTGCACCTTCTTCTCACTCTCTGTGACAACAAGCCAAGGTTTACTGGGCTTCGAGGACTCACACTGATGCCAAATGCGTTTTCATTATAGCTACTTTCTTCTTAGGTCCATTTTATCTGAATTAAGAATTCTTATTTAAAATTCGGTGAAACGCCCATTTGTAAGATTTGTGGTACAGACACACCTCTAAGAATTCCAGTTGTGGAACGATGTAATTAGCCTATTAAAATTTCCCTCCTGAAGGAAAAAAAGCTGGATTGGCCAAGGTGGTTCTCCTGAGTGGGTAATGCTGTACTGCGGTCATTAAGTATTGTAAAAGCTGTGCGATCATGCCTGTGTCAGTGTCTGTCTAGAAAAGAGGAAAAGCCTACAGAATTGTTAGAATGAGCCACCAGCAGGAGCACTGCTGTACGTGCCTGCGGCCCTGGCTGGTATTCTGCGGACTACCTGCAGTTACTAACAATGTAAGGACTGCCCCTGCCCCCACCCCCAGATGTTTTTCTAGTCCTAACACCTGCAGGTAGCAGATGCAGTAAACAAGTAGTTGTTTGTAATGCAAATTCCAGTAAAGGGATGCCTCAGGGCTGCTCCCACCTTCAGTCCAAACACAAATGGTCACCCTGCTCCTGACACCCCAGATAAAAACCTATCACTGTGGATGTCAGTTATACAAACACTTGTTCTGCTAAGGACGGAGTTAGAGATCAAGAAGGCATAAGTGTGGTTAGGGGTGATGGAGAGAGGCTGCCTTCCGGTTAAAGTGTTTTGGGTCTCAGACACGTTAAAAACAGCTGTTAGGTATTAAACACCAACGATTGCAACTCATTTCGGCAAACCTTAATCAAAAAAATTGGACATAGCCTTGTGGTTAAATCTGAAAACCTTCTGGAATTGTGCAAACTGCAGATTATCTGCAAGAAAATGTACCTAAAATAAAGATGTCCCTAAAATGTAACAGAATAAAGCAAAGCAGCAGATAAGAGGGTAAAGGAACTGTTTACTGATCACCTCTCTCCCCTACTCTACACCTACCAACATTTATTCTGGCCACAAATCTCTCCAAAACAATGAACGGCTGTTCAATTTACTGACCTCAAAATTTCAATACATACATTAATAATAAATATCTTCCATTTTCTATCAAAATTTCAAAATGATTAATATATAGGGGTTGGGGGGAACTGGAGAGAAATGCCGAAGAAAGAAACTGCTGGTTGAAAGAAAAAGCAGCTTAATTTTCAACATTAGTAGGGATCATTTATAAATAACACATATAATAGATTTTTATTATATTGACTTTTTAAAATGTTTTGAAAGGAGAAGTAACTAAACTATGGAACAAATCCCCACAAATACTTATTAAGCATAAAGTGTGTGCATAGCTTTGAAAAGTATAAGACTGTTTTAGAGGCTATTTTCTATTGTTTAACAAGTCAGAGGCTATAATCTAGATTTGTCAGAAAGATTATTTGTTGTTCTAAAAAGCCTTTCAACAGTAATCTTCAATTTTTCCTTATCTAAAATATATTTTCCACATCCCTCCAAAAAAAACCCAACAGAAAATATCCCAACTATAAAAGAAATATCTGATATGTTTGCACGTTCAGTTCAAGAAACATAAACTCTCCTACAAATTTTAAAACTCAGAGAAGCGTTTATTTGGGGGTGGTCTCTAAATATTAAGCTATATTTGTTTTTATTAGATCATTCACTTTCTAGGTAGGGGATTCATATTTACCATACAGGCACATCTACCATTAAATATTTAAAAAGCCTTTTAGAATGAAATGTGAAATTGCTATCAGCTGGAAAAGCCACCACGGGACCTCCAAGAGCACCATCTTAATCATGATATGAAAATTAGAAAAATCGCTACATTCCCTACACAAAAGGTCAAATATCTCTTTGGACTCTGTTGTAAAATAATTACAATAATATCTACATTACAGTGCCCACATAAAATAGTTATGTGTTCTATACTCATAATTTCAACAATTGAGTACTGTGGATAATCAAGAAAAACACAAATATTCTTGTATGAGCCATTCCTCCTGGCAATTTTGGTGAATCTTCTTGACCCCAGATTCTGTTCACTGAGGTATTCATGACACTACTTTCCCCAGGTGATTGTGGCTAATTTTTTTTCACTTAGTGGAAGAACTGGGCTAACAAGTCAAAAATCATACGTTCCTTTTTATGATCAGAATCTGACTTTGAGGAAGGCCAGGTAGATGGAAAGTCTAATCCCTAAGACCCAGATATACATGCTTCTCGTTGGCTTTTAGGCAGTAGAGGGAGAATGAGATGGAGTGAAGGTAAGTATATTGATGCAGCAGTAAATCAATCCCCGCGGGTGCGGGGATGCTTCTCAGGGAGCATCCCAACACCAGCACATCTCACGTTTACATACTGCACGGTCCCTGCTAGATGTTCTCTTAATATAAAGGAGGTTTCCACTTCCCAGCAAAATAGAAATACCATAAAGTAACAGATCTGGAATTCTTCACTGTGCCAATACGTTTGCATCATGTAGTTATAATGCCACTGCATTTTTACAACTGTAAAGGTTAACTGAACCACCAGATAAAAAGGGCCATTTTCATAGGGTTATCTTCAAGTGATATTTTCTCAACCATTGACAATAAAGTAAAAATAGCTCATCCCAACTGATACTAAAGAAACATCAGCTAATAGGATACAAGGAAGACACTGTTTTAGAAGCTGAAGTAACATTCTGAAAGTTCAGCTCCAAAAGAGCCAAAGTAGCTCTGACTCTAGATAACTTCAGTGAGTGAAAGTTATATCATACTTAACTAACTGAAAGAGTAAATCAATTTTTTCCTCTCATCAGCACAGAAAACACAACATTCATAAAATTATAAACCTGTTGACTTAACTTCACTTGATTTCATGATAACTGGTGATCTGTTATTATTAATCTTAACCCAATGAGCCAAAAGATAAAATTCCAAATGCAACACATCAAAGTTAAAACTCTTTTAAAGAAGCCATTCCTCATAACAGATCTTACTTAGCAAAGACTGGTCATATATTATAAAAGCATTTCCAATGTGTTTAAAAAAAAACATTTTGCCAAAATACAAATTAATTTGTTCTTCTGAAAATAATCTGCAACATGTTACAGACTGCATGTTACTCACTGTTCTTGGAATGGGTGGAGAAAGAGATCCATTGGACATGTATGGGTCATTATTCATATTTGGCATCATTATGTACCCGGAATAACTCGAGTAGGAGGGTCCCTTGTTGTAAAGGCCTCCATCTGGATGCTTCCCTGAGAGAATCCAAAGAACAATTGATGATGTACTGGCTTCCTTTTTAAATTACTGTTTTTTATTTGAAAATCAACTAGTTCCATGACAAATCAGGCCTTACATAAAAGTTGTTTACAAAATATCGTAACTGAGTTATTATGCTCTATTTTAGATTGATAGTATTTATTCTCTTAAATGAAATTAGCAGGGAACCAGATGTTTTAAAAACATGTGTTTCAATGTACTACTACTACTGACTGTTGTTTCTACAAAAATAAGTGTTATCCATCTAATTTAATTTGTTCGAATACCAACAAACTAGACTAAAAAAGAGACACATGAATTAATGCACACAAACCTAAAGCTGTAATATAAATATATTAGGCCATCTAGCTTTTCACACACAAATGTATTTACACATTTAAAGTTACATTCCACCTTATAGGCAGACTCAAAAATCCTACCTGTGCTTCTAGATTTCTAGAAAATGTCTAAATTTTACTGAAGAAGAGAGTTTAACTAGTACATGAGCAACTACCCAAATTTATAAGGAGTAACTCCAGTAGTCTTAATTTTATGTGCTACACTTACATCATTTTGCCCAAGTTATTTACATGTGTTCAGTATATACATTTCTTCTTTTTAATCTGTGTTAACTACTTTGTAGCTCAGAAAGAAGCCTGCTGTTACAGTTCTCTCCCCTTCTTCTCTGGCTGACATATTGTACATACAAACACCTTGTTCAGGTCAGGCCAATTGTAAATAATTAAAGGAGAACAGAAAAGCTGACCATCTGACAAGGAAACCCTACAGATTCTTTGATTCTTTTAAAGTCACATGGCGTTCTCCTTAAATCTAAAAAACATATGTACAATTTTTAAAGTTATGAGCAAGAATCAAAAATTGGGAGGAAGTCAGACTATCATGTTTCACATGCATAGCTCCTAATTTTGCAAATAAAGTTTTATATTTTTACAAGTTAGATTCTGCTTTACTGAGCATTCTGTTTTAGTCTGTGGTTCTCTGCTTGCCTTCTCACTGTAAGTGGAAATAGCATTTTAACAAATGGAAATCCATTTGAAATTATTCATGTTAGAAAATAAATTGGTTTAAACTGTCACTCTTTATAACAATGCAGGAAAAAATGCTAAAGATCTAAGCCAATTAGAACTGTAGGTAAAATGAGAAAAAGAGGAAAACTCATTATTTCCTCTTCCACAAAAAATCTGGAAGCCAAATGAAATCCAAAGGCCCCTAACTCATTCAAAGACAGTTTTTAAATTACATAAATATACATTAGAGATAAGCATTAAGTTTCCTGGGTTGCCCCCTCCCCCCACATTTTGTTAAAAAGAGTGGTCACAGTCTTATCACATCTAATCCCAGTTTTTTGTGGGGTTGGAGGGAGGGACTCAAAATAGCAAAACGTACCTACATTCACAAATTGCACTTGTTAAGTGGTAAAGTTGAGAGAAGTAGATTAAGTCTTACCGTCATCAGGGTGTTCTCTGGCCTTGTCATGGTAGGACTCCTGAGAGGTTTGGGCTTGTCTGGCCACCTAACAGCATAAATCCCCACCCCCCAAAAAAGAAAATCAACTTAGAGTTTGTGACGATATTAATATAAGTGTGTGTTCATTGATAATTCAAAGGGGGGGTTAAGTGCAACTCAACCAGCTGTTTTATTAATCTAAGAGGTGGAGGTTAGGGTTAAGTACTAGAAAATCTTTTTTCTTTTCCACATGTATTTCTGAACCATTATTGTCTACCCAGGAGTAGAAAATGGATAAATAATAAGAGGAAAAACGATAACAATATAGTAAATTTGGGAAAGATCCACATGCTGTTCTGACTGCTGTTTGCTAAAATGCATGGAGGCTACTTAGATGCCTGATATGATAGGAGTTTGAGTTAATGCCGTTGATCATTTTGATAGCTTCTTCAACCACTGTTCATTTCAATCAGAGTTGATTAAACGCATGCTGAAATATCACTTTGCAACTGAATATGACATTTCAAATAAAAACAGGCCAACCACTCACAGATGGGGGCTTAAGGCCACTGTCCCAAGCCAGACCCAGCAGAAGCTCCACTCCTTGTAACCTACCATGGCTGGCTCACTGCAAGCTTACAAGAGAAAAGTAAACTACTCTGTGGTTAAAGAAAGGAAAACTTGAGAGTTGGGTTATAGACATCTAAAAGGTAGCCCAGCTAATATCAGTTCTGGTAACCACCATCCACCCAGGTTCAACCACGTGCAAATCAGTGGTATTACCCCTTCACCATCTTCTTTGGGGCTGCCCCATGCCCATTTACCAATAGGACAAAGATTGACAGAGCCCTAATACCTGGATTCTGGTCTTCAAATATAGTACCCTTCTCCCCAGAGCAGCAAGATGCAGAAAATGTGAAATAGTGGCAAATTTATTTGTGGAGTAAGGAAGGACAGCAAGAGGGGTAGGAAAAAATAGAGGCTTCTCTACAAATACGAGTGTTTGGCCTGAGTGTTTGGATGTTTTTTGGTTCTTTGGGCATGTATCCCCTCCATGACTTCCTCCCCCTCAGTACACACACAGTCACAAACCATTTAAATGGGGTCGGGTTCACCCTACCTCCCACGGCCACGTCCCCCTCAAATTGGCATAATTGGAAGAAAGATCCAGAAGATAAAAAAGCACCCCTATATGTTCTTAGAATCTAGGTCCCATTCTTCCAAAACGCGTACTCACCCCTGCCATTGGAATAAAGAAGGTAACTCTGAGTTGTTCTTAAACTCGTTGTTTAAAACCTAAAATGCCCCCGCCCCCAAAACCACACGCTTTCTTTTTGGGGGCAGAAGGATGCCATTTAAGGAAAAAGGGTATACCCTCCAAGTTTCTTTGGAGGGAAGAATCGTTGGTGAAATCATCTTAGTGTCAGAACACTTCTACCGGATTTCCTTCAAAGCGTTTCCCAGTTGTTGAACTAGGGTGGCCAGTGGAGTGTCCGGTATCAGGGTCCATTCGCCCACTCCACCCCTTTCTGAAGCTCTCCACCGGCCTTAAATAGCCCTTCCGCGGGGTCCCCGCTCGCGGCTTTCTCCTGCTGGCACCCACGTGTCTCTATTTACTCTACTCGAGTTACCAGCGCTATCGCCCGCCACCGGCCAGGAGATCTGATAAAGTGCTTTCCATCCTCCCCTGAGTGGGTGCTCTGGCTTCCGCCCCATCTCCACTCTGACTCTCCTGTCTTCGGTGTAGATTTAAGGCCTGATTCGGGACCAAACTAACCCCAAATATAAGTGGGGTTTTTTTTGTTTTTTTTTAAGTGACGCGTGTTGGAGAAAACTGGTGTTGTGTGAGGTACTGCAGGGGATGGCTCGGTTCAGCGCGCCTACGGCTCTGGGCAGCGTGCCTGGCGCTGGAACTCCGGCGGTCGCAGGGACCGAGCCCCACACTGCCCCCGCTGCCAGGGCGCGCGCCCCCTTGGCCCGCCGGCTTCGCACGAGCCCAGCTCAGCGGCGGTTGGGCCAGCCCCTCCTGTCCCCGGCCCACGCCCGCCTCCCCTTCCTCTCCGCCTGTGGCTCTGCTCGCCTCTACCCAAGCCTTTCGTGGTTTAACGCACTTTTGCAGAGATATCTACCGAGATAGCGGGTGCACTTTGTTTTCCGTCCTAGGGCAGAACTTCTCACTAAAGACATCCTCGCTTTACAGCATGGCACCCTCTCAACGCCGGTAAAAAGTCCGAAGGCCAAACGTTGTGTATTAAAAGGCCAACTTCTTCGCCCGCAAACCAACGTTTTAGCCACCTAATCCTAAAGGGATCCACTTGGAATAAGTTTCCCTGCACAGCTCTCCACCTCCCACCCGACACGCGCGCGCGCGCACACACACACAAAGGACGAATGCTGACCAGGGACTCATCCACACCCCTGCAAACGAGGCACCCACGAGGGACCGTCGCCGGGGCTGCCTGGCGCCTTCCCTGCCTCTCTCGCTCTCCGCTCTATCCCGGGACCCGCCACGCCTCTCGGTGCTACGGCAGCGGCCCACTCACCTCATGTCCGTTGCTAGCCGGGATGATTTCGGACTCGTTAACCAAGGAAGACTTGATGTCGGCTAAGTCGCCTTCCTCTTCAGGGTGACTGATCTCAGCGAAGATCTTCTCCTTCTGGGGATCGCCCTCGTCCTTGAAAGGAATCATCTCGTCCGTGGCGCAGAGTTCCGGGTCGCCCCCGCCGCCGCCGCCTGCCCCGGAGAGTTGGGGCATCCCGACCACTTTGTAATCTCCGCTTTGCTTGGGGAATACTCGAGGCGGCAGCAGGAAGAGAGGGGGTCAACGAAAGTGGGGGGAGGAAAGTAGAATTGGAAGGATGCGTGAGGTAAGAGAATGGGCGGAAGCGGGGTCGGCGAGTGCGGGGCCAGCGGCCCGCAGCCGGAGCAGCTGCGGCGGCGCCGGAGCCCCGGCGGCCGCCCTCTCCTTCCCGCTCGCGGAGACAGACGCCGGCGCCCGCTCTGGAGGCCGACGGGCACCGGTCTGCGAGGGGCCGCCGCAGCCGGCGCCTCTGGGGGCGGTGGCGCGGCGCGGCGCGCTCTAGGCTCCGCTGCCCTGGCTGCCACCCCAAGCCCCCAGCAGGCGCGCGCGGAGCACTTCGGTTCTGGAGGAGGCACGACACCCCAAAGCACGGAGCAGGGTCCGCGGCGCGACTCTACGCAAGCCTTTCCACCCTCGTCGGATGCCGACTTGGGAGTTGGTTTTCCAAGAAAAAGGGAGAGCTGGGCTAAAAGGCTCCGTTTGCCCCAGCGGCAAAGGTGCAAGGAGAATCAGAAGATAACGAAATGTCCACTTCCTGGAGAGTGAAAAGAAACAACAACAACAACAATAATAATAATAAAGAGCCACCCGGGTTGAAGATGTCCGCTTTAGAGCTTCTTATTTCCTTCCCTTTCGCTTTGGTTTTCCTTCTCCAGGCGCGTTTAATCTGCTGGAGGAGGAGGAGGAGAAGGTGGGGGCGGAGGATGAGGGGAAGAGAAAGAGAAGTTTGCCAAGAATAAAGTTTGTGCCGTCGAGCGCTGGGAGTCCGCAGTGGAGGGCACGGCGGGGTCTCGGAGAGTCACAGCAGGGGCCTCGGACCCAAATGCTTCTGCCAGGAGCTGGAGCCGACACACACACTCAGAGCCCGACCCCTCTTTGTTCCCGGCTCGAATTTCTCAGCCTGGCTCGCGGGCTGTCTCGCTCGCCGCTCTCCACGCCTCCGCCGGGCCGCTCTGTCAAAGCAAAGAGCTGCACCCCTCGGGCTCTCCAGGCCACGGGGAGGGGAACACCGCGGGCTTGGCCGCGTGCGGGATTCGGGCAGGTCCTGGCTCTTCGGCCCAAGAGCACGCAGCCTGGGTCCCCCCAACGCGCCCTGCCCCGCAGGTGAGCGGCTGCGCCTCCCCACCGCTTCTCCTCCTCCCGCGCCTCGCCGGCGCTGAAAAGCTACCCATTTGCGTCTTCTCCTCCCCCTCCCATCCCCCGCCTCCAGCTCTCCTTGGCTGCCCGTGGGGGTTGGGGAGGAGGGGGATCGCGAGTGGAGGTGGTGATTGAGGACTTTTTTTTCTTTTCCCAGAGCCTGTAGGACGAGTCCTAGTTTTAGGGTGTGTGTGTGCGCGCGCGCGCCTCTGTGTGCGCGCGCGCTCCTGGAGGGAAGAATCAGGCAATTCGGCAAGGGAAGGAAGGACTGGGTTCTTCTTGTAACCCATTGAGAGTCACGCTTTGCCCGCGTGAAATGACAAGAAACTGCCCGAATGGTTTAACTTCATGATCTAAGTATCTCTTTTCTTGTTACCTCCCTCCCGCCCCCTCCTCTGCAGTCTCACCCACACCCCCTTTCTGCCTCCCTTTCTACCCCCCACCCCCGCCCCGCTCTGGCAAGGGGAGGAAGATGAAAGAGAAGCCGCCGCAGCTGTGATCGACACCACATTGATAGATGCTCTGACCGAGCGGATGAGGCGGGAATCAGGGACAGAGAGAAGAGAAAAGAAAATATAACAGACACCGCACAACTAATGAGTGAACGGAAGCAAGAAGGACAAGGGAGAGAGTTGTGGCTTTCCTAAATATAATGTCAAAGGACAAGGGATCACATGCTAGCAAAAATAAAATCTTCAGGCTTACCGAGAATAGTAGGACGAGGAAGAAAAAACCCTGAAGATCTTAATTATCGCTTTTTAAATAAGATCTCTTTACATCCTCACCATGTGATGTACATAGAGAGTTACCCTAGGTATCTCCTGGATTTTTGGAGATATACCCACAGTGTGTGGGAATCTCATATAGGATGAAAAAGCAACCGAAGGAGGAGAAAGAGAAGGCAAAAGGACCCAGGAGAGCGAGGCCAGTAGAGGGAAAAATGATCGGGCAGTTTTTGGCACATCTGACTGCCTGCTCAAAGGGACTCTTGAAGTTGCAAATCTGAATCCAACCTCAAAAATTCTCCAACCTCCATCGTTTCTTTGATGCATTTTATACAAGGACAGGACTTTTAAGGAGATGCTTTGTGAAAGTTACAGTATAAGCAAAGCTGAAGTTTGAAAACACATTACATTTTGTTCCTTGGCTCTCAAACCCCCCTCAGTTAAAAATCCAGGCAAAATTATTATACCCAATACAGTAGCCATCTGTAAAAACCTCAGAACAGTAAACAAGGGGCAGGAAGAAATGTGTTTCCATCTCCCTTAAGTTGAAAATAAGGAAAATACTACAGGATCAGGCTTTACGTCTATGATACAGGAACAGCAGGCAAAGATCCCTCTTCTTTTCCTAAGGGGGAAATGCATGCTGCTGGTCACCGATAAGTAAAGACTTTAACAATGCTCTAAATGAGCACCTAAAACTTCACCTACTGATAACTACTTCCTAGGGATGGGAATTTTCTAGGAAGCAATTTTAAAAACTATCATTTAAAGGGTTCACTAGGTCACATAGAGCACGGCCAGTAGTCACACGTAAATTCTTTCTGGGGGCATTGAGCTGGTGAAGGGAGCCAGGAAGAGTAAAACATTAAAGCCACTTTGCATAGCGGACAATGCTATGCCTTAGAGAAGAAAAGTAAAAAGATTATTCTGCTGCAATGTGTCTGTATGGCAATACTGAAAAGGTTGGAAAGAACCCAATTTTATTTTTTGGTTGGCGTTTATATGCAAGTTCCCTTTAAGTTATGCACCAGTGTGAGTACAGCGTCCTAGAAATGGGAGCATGTAGCTATGTCAGACATTTATACCGTCTTTTCTAAAAGAAGTATGGGGGGAAAGTCCTTTCACAAATGCGCCAACTTGCCGATAGGAAAAGAACTGGGAAAAAGCAGTTTCACCAAAGCAGCTAGAGTATAAGTTCCTTTTCATCGAACTCGAGGAGGGAGAGGGGGCACAGAGCATGGCCAGAAGGTAATTTTTGGAAGCCAAAAAAGATTAAATGACGACCCCCTACATATCCCCCTCCCCTCCGTTTAAGTGTTGCAACTCACTCGAATCCCATTTTCTCCTTCATGTTAATTATCTGGACTCCCTGAGTCATTTGGAACTCAACTCCAGGTGTCCTGGAGATTATTAAGATGGGAATTTTTGGAACAATAACGAGTGGGAATTGCTTACTAGAAGGGCTGAAGGTGGGTGTCTGCTTTTAGTACTTGGCCGTAACCCTTGAAATCACCCAACGCCAGGCTCTGAGTGCGTGATTTCCCCCCACCCCTAGGGCGTGCGGTATATTGGCTGGTTGTCCTTAGCATTATTGTAAATGTCTTTAAAGTTTAGAGCTTGCTTTACTAGCAAACAATTCAACCAAGTTTTTAAAAGCTTTGTCTGGGAAAGAGGTTGACATTTCCACGCGAAGTCTGTCTCTCCCGGGAATGGGCTGAAGACGCAAGGGGGGGCGAAGTAACTCTAGGAAGATTCTTTCTCCCTACAGGTTGGGTGAAGTTCCAGGCAAAGGCATTTCTTTCGCCAGCAGATCTCCTCTAATTCGTGTGGGGGCTGCTATTAACATATACAGCCACCTCTTGGGGTGCAAGGTCCGGGATGTGGTGGGTGCGGCGCGGGAGAAACTCCACCGCCCGCCACCGCCTTCCCTCGGATGTAGAGGCGAGTTGTTCGTGTGAACTCGAGCGAACGAGTGGAGGTTGGCTGTTGCAGGTTCATTCCTTCAGGATGTGGGTTTCAGGGGGCGTTTTGATGTGATTTAATTCCGACCGTGAAACAATTGCTACGGGCTGGCTGGATTGCTGTTGGTCTTTCCCCTCTTGGTGGCTTTGGTTGGTTGGGGTTTAGTTTGGGAGCGAGCGAACAGTGACTGGTTTTATATCAACACTTCCTATTGCGCCGGGCGCCCCAGGCAGGGCTGCGCGTGGGGGGCGAGGCGCCCACCCCGCGCCGGAACCGAGGCGGGGGAGCGGAGACGCGGCCCGCTGCCCACAGGGCAAACTGGGCACAGCTCCCCGCGGGTGCAGGCAGGGGAACTAGGAGAATGACCCCCCACCCACACCGGAGTCCCCTCCCCTCCGCCCCCCGCGATTTTCCTGCCAAATCGAGTCAGCTACAAACACTAAAGTGAGTCCTTAATTACAGGGAGGAGAGAAAAAGCGCGGTGCCCTTCAGAGCCCTCTCCGCCCCCGCGGCCCTAATCCCCCCCCACCCCCCGCCCAAGCTTTGGGTCTTCCCCTTTGTGCGGCCTGGACTCGCTCCCAGCTACAACTTTTCTGAGATCCCAAAGGAAGTGGGTGGCGGGGTCCACGGAAGAGGATGCTCGAAAAGAGAGAAGTGAGGGTTAAAGATTAGAAAAACGAAGAATGTGATTACAGAGATGGAACTCCGTCCGGCACCCTGGATTTTCCACTCCAGCCTAACCAGAGACTGAAAGCTGTGCGCATCTTCAGTTTAACGGACTAAGGAGAAAGGGACAGGGGAGGGCGAAGGAAACGGCAGTTTGTGTCCCAGGGGTTCTTCCGCCTCCTCTCCTCCTCCAAAGACAAACAAACTCAATCCCCCACCCGCCGGGGCAATCGAGAACTCGTGGGACCGTAAAAATGTCGTTCCCAAATCCGGCCGCCTGCGGACACCCGGCTTCCGCGGGGCCAGGCTGACTGGCGGGGTCCGCCCACGGAGCCCGCTTCAGCCCTCGGGTGGCTTCTCCCGCGCTGGGGCGGCCTCGGGCCGAGCTTGGCGTCCCGATCTCGCTGGGTCCGGGCCCCAGGAGCTCCAGTTTAGGGTCCAGGTCATCCCACGGCCTGTGAAGGAGGGCCACGTCCCACCCCACCATCTGCGGGCTCGGCTAGCAGACCTTCTGCCAACTGGAGGGCAAGGGCTCAAGCACCAAGGCCGCTGGTAGATCGCCGACAGGACTGCGGGGGTGCGGAACGGGCTCAGGGGTCCCCGTCTGGACCAGAAAGAGTCCTGCCACGCGCCCTCACTGCTCGGCTCCGCTACGAGAAGCCGCGCAGGGCCGGGGCTCCCGCACAGAGCTGGCATTTCTTCTGGAAGGGGGTCCCCCAAACAGAGTGTTATGGGACCTGGAATAAATTGGCGGGCCTCAGCACCGCTCGCGCTAGTGCGCTTGGACGTGACATTCTTGCCCCTCCGTTCTGAAAACTTTTCTCAAGCGCCTTAACTTGGCTAAGGATTGGCCTCCGGCAGCCCGCGGGTGGCGCGGGGATCCCGCCCCTTTTTCCCCTGCGGGAAGCCCCCACCCACCCACCCTCAGGCCGGGGACGCGCGCCGGGCAGCGGCGCAGAGAGGCCGCCCGCGCGCCAGTTTCGCCTTATATCTATGGAGGGCGGCGCCTGCGCGGGACCCGGCTCCGCGGCGCGGCCTTTGAAGTCCTGGCGGCTGCCGCTTTCATCCTTTCTTTTTTCCCTTGCAGGCCCCTTTGTGTGACTAAATTTGGCAAGAATATGGATCCGAGCCAGTCTTTCCACGTGTGCTCCCAGCTCCCAGCTGAGAAGGCCAAGGGTTCTCTTCCGGGTAAGGAGACAGGGAGAAAGATCAAAGAGTTTGGGGAGCTGGATCTGAAATGTGAATTGAAAATAAAAATCAAGCCTGGACACATTCCAGTTTCTAAAGCAAAACCAACCCTCAGCAGAAACCGTCTGGCTATGACTCTCTTTCTCCCTCTGCTCCCTTTAACTCTCTCCCTTTCTTTCCCGCAACCATTCTTGAGCACATGGAATAAAATAAAGGGGACATAGGGAAACACTTAGTTCCTCCAGATTTTGTTTTGCAGTAATTTTATTAAGGAAAATATCTTGTTCATAATTACCGTTATGTGAAGCCGAATTTCTTCAGCCATAAATATTGTCTCATTTCAATATGCTTCACACTTTCTTCTGCAGCCACATTTGGGAAGAGAACGTTGACACAACACGTGTGCACGTATTTACTGTGCAGAATGCTGCTTTTTCTACACACAGTACCATGCAGCACATAGTTTTGTTTTTTTTTCCATAGAAGTTAGGTTCTGGAGAACCAGTGTTAATATTATTTTTTATCAAAGCACTCACTATCTCGATGGTCTCAATGATTTGAAATCCTCTTATTGGCAGATTCCAGAAATCTTTTCCTACAGTCAGAAAGTGACTAGAAAGTTTCTGTCCTTATGGTTAAACTGTAAGGCCCCTCTCGAAATGCTTCTTGAGCGGTATTCTCTCGTTTTAGAAGTAACCAATGTAAATAGCTTTGAAATACTGTAAGGCAAAGATTCAGGAATCCTGGGTTGGAGGTGGGCCTTGCCACTCCCTCTCCTGATATGGTGACCTTAGGAAAGACTTTCAACCTCTTGCAGACTCAGTTTCCTTCCTGCAAAATGCGTATAATAACTGCCTACTTGGTAAGGAGGTTTTAAGAATTCAGTGAGATAATGCATGTGAAAGTATGTACAAATCTAAGGTAGTATTAGTCCGCAAAGCAAAGATGATTCTTGAGGAGATCAGTAAGTTACAAAACAGAAAACTTTGAAAGCGCTAGGAACCTTTACCACAGGAGCAAATGGGGATGGTGTCAAGCACATACATCCGCTGCTGTGACCATCTCCACAACTGCAACAGTGGTATTACAAAGACACCAAAGTCACCTTAGCCTTTGTTATCCAGAGTGAGTGTGGTGAGAGAAAGAATATTCCATGAAGAGAGGGAATGTGGCCTTACCTTTGCCTCATGTTAATGATGGGCTCTTAATGAATTGATAAATGGATGAAGAAAAATGACACTGAAAATAGAATACTTTTTGTGAGGTATTGGACACAGCTCACAATAATTCTGAGAACAGACTTAATAGTCTGATGGCCTATGAAAGGGATAATGTATACGTGGATGAAGTGTTTGAAACAACAAAAGCCATACAAATACAGGGGTAGTGAGCAGAAAGGTGCATAAGAGACATTTCTTGGGACTGTAAATCCCGCCAGAGTTTGTTACAGAACAGAAAGTGATTGCATGTCTCAGACTGAGGCATCTCCAGTTTACAAGGCAATAAAGATTATGGCTAGGGCTGGATGTGAAGTGACGGGAGTATCACATATGTAGCACTTAGGGTATTTAGCTCAGTGTGTTTCAATGTGTGATCCTTTCTAACCTAAGCTAACCCCACTGATGGAGTCATTGCCTCAACTCCACCTCTCAGTATAAATTTTCTATGTGACCTGTGTACCAAGTGTTGAAGCAGGAGTAGGGGCTGGTTTCCAGTGTCCTGTTCTTTTACTATGGCCCGAGGCCACCCATGTGCAGAATCCTGCTGAGGTGCTCCATCTCTTTTGGCAGCAACACTCAGACTTTGCAAATAGTGTTGAAGGGACTCTGTGGCCATTTGGGGGAGGGCACTTAGGAAGCAGCTTCTTCTTTAAAAATATCTTTCCCCAAGTATCCCGGATTAAAGGTAAATGCTGATCAAATTCATTGATCAACCTGAGTCCTCCCTTTCACTCTTTACAGATGGAGCCATTTTGAAAATTATTCTTGGTGGAAAGAGAAACATGGACCAAGGCACTGCGAGTTCTGTCTCATTTGAGGGGTGGGAAGTTGGAGCAGTGGGAAGGCCCTAAAAATACTCAAGGAAATCTTGGGCCCTCCATTGAAGAAGATAAGCTCTCTGAAGGGAGAGGCATGGCTAAAGGATTTTCTTATTTTTGTAAATATGTTTCCTCAGTGGCTGTGTTAATGGAGGGATTTCTTGAATGGTGGCGAATGCACCTTCTAAGATGGATGGCCTCTGTAGTCTTCTCAGGCTTCCTGGGCTGTAAGAGCAGGGCCCTGAGTTCTGCCAGCCATGGGCCAGCGCCTAATCCCTGGTTTGAGACTAGAAGCCCAAGCTACAGCCTTATTGCCTGAAGACAAGCGCGGCACCAACAGAGTCATATGGAGATTAATGCAGAACAAGGTCGTTAGTCTCATTGTTTATCCAGTTACTCAAAGCGCAGATCTGTGTAAATGTTAGCTGCAGTGGTCCAAACCTGCCTTTGATGTGTATAATCTGTACATTTTAGCTCTGGGGGAAATTGCCTGATTGACAGGAACTACATCTAATGCCCAGAAAGCACACCTTCACGGCACAGTGAAACATGGAATTGAACAATTTTCCAGTGAATGTCACAAAAGTAAATAAACTACCTGGAGGGTCAATATTTAGCCTCCTTTTTATCATGACAAGACTTCTGGGGTGTCCTTGTGATTGCTTTGTATTTGTTCTCATTTTAAACTGGGTACCCACTTTAAACCTTGATATACCTCTCAGAGGAGGGACTTGGCCTACCTAACATTTGACCTTGAGGATGCTTTCTTTTTAAAAGCACTTCTTTCCATCAAAACAGATGTATTGAGTAGAGTTATCTAGACTAACATATACATTTATCCAAGACACAGCTTATATCTTGCATGTACAGCTATGCTCAATCTCAGAATTAGTAATTATGGGAGTAATTCAGAAGGTAGACAGCCAATGTAAATAGTTTAGGCTACAAAATTGTCATCTGGTTCAACTAAACACTTTTCTTTGGCAAAAATAAAGCTAATTTGCCTGATCTGAATTTGACTTAAAGGTCCTGCAATCCTACTCTGCCAATTACAGATCTCGAGTCCACTTCCCTTAGGTTAAATTCGCAGAAAGCAAGGGACAGAGACAAATTACTATCTTATGAACTTAGACAGTGATTTTTTTTTTTACTGCCATTTCAGATAACTCTACAGACTCCCAAATATATTTTGAAGCTTAAATTATACAGATATTTGACCTTTGCTGGTCTAATTCTCCAGATAATTTTTGGATTATTTTACTTTGTGTTGTAGGAACAGCAAATCTCTGGTGGCTGAGTCAGACAGACCTTGTAAAATCTCTCTTGCATTAACTGCAAGTAGCCTCTTAGCTGGTCTCTGGCTTCCGCTCTTGCTGGGTTCCAGGCATGCCCACAACAGTCCACGCATCATAAGGCAGCCAAAGTCATCCTTCCTAGTCGTGGTGGCTTCCAAATTGCTACAGGAATAGACTTCTGACTTCCTGTCCTTCTACTCCTTGTTCACTGCTCTCCAGCACCACTGGCTCTCCTGCTGTTCCTCCAATGTGTAAAGCATGTGTGTGAATACACACACACACACACACACACACACACACACACCCCTTAGTCCTTTACTTGTTGTTGCCTCTGCCCAGAAGCCAGGCAACACTCACTCCTTCATGTTTCTGCTTAGATGACAGTTCCTTCTCAGACCTTGTTATCTAAAAAATAGCCCACCCGTCCCTCACCCTGATTCTAGGCACTCTGTGTTTTATAGGCCTCATCTTTCTTCATTGTCACTGCCTGACATATTTTTTATACTTATTTATTTGTTTATTACCTTTCTCTCCCACTAGAACATAAGTGCCATAGGAGTAGGGATTTTTGTTTTATCTCACTGCCTACAACAGCCCTAGGTGCCCAGAAAATATACAAGATAGGAGGTCTGTCCAGAAGAAGTCCAGCCATTGTTAATATAATGAGAACAGTTTGTGTGACATCCATGTAACCTGGCCGCCAAGGAGAGTGGACTGGAATGTGCGTGTGTGAATAATGACACCTTCCCTGTACTAGTCAGGAAAGGCAGTAGATGCCATTGAGTGAGCATGGGTATTGTGTGGCTGTCGCATTCAAAATGACTGAGCTAGTAGAGCAATGAATCGGCATCAGATTTTACACTGAGCTTGGACATTCCTCCATGGAAACTACTGGGGTGATTCAGAAGGCTGCAGCTATGAGCAACTGGTGATTGGCAACTTCATCATGACAATGCACCCACTCATGCATCATGTCTCGTGCAGAGTTTTTTGGTGAAACATCAAATCACCCAGGTGACTCATCCCCGCTACAGCCAAGATATGGCACCTTGTGACTTCTGGCTTTTCCCAAAACTAAAATCACCTATGAAAGGGAAAAGACTTCAGACCGTCAATAAGATTCAGGAAAATATGACAGGGCACCTGATGGCTATTCCAACAAAGGACATTGCAGAGTGTTTTGAACAGTGGAAGAGACACTGGGAGAACTGCATGAGGTCCCAAGGTGCCTACTTTGAGGGGAACTGAAGCATCATTGTCCTGTGTACAATGTTTCTTGTATCTTCTTCAATAAATGTCTCTATTTTTCATGTTATGTGGCTGGATACCTTCTGGACAGGCCTTCATATGTGTTGAATAATGACTTAATGTAGCCTTTGCCCCCTCAGTTTCCTCATCTGTAATACCTCTCTTGTGGCAGATTACATATATCTGATATAAAATTACCTGGCACATTTTATATACACTGAATAGGTTTTTAACTATAATTGTGTTGATCAACACTGCCAATAGAAATAGAACACAAGTCACATACGTAATGATAAATTAAAAAGCTACAAAGAAGCAAGTTAAATTAATTTTAATAAGATATTTCAATTAACCCCAATATTTGAAACATTACCATTCAACATGTAATCATTATCAAAACTTATTAATTAAATATTTTACATTCTTATTTTCATACTAAATTTTTAAATTTGGCATATCATTTAGTTATAGCACTTTTGGTTTGCAGTAGCCAAATTTCCATCCCTCAGTAGCATATATAGCTAGAGTCTACCCTATTAGACAGTGCAGTTGTAGCAGGTCAACTCTTTAATAACAAGTTTTTGTCTGACTCATCTTTGTAAGCCCCTTGCCACAATGGGAGCTTACACAATTCTCTTAACACAGTACATGATCAAAAATGTATCAAAGAATATTATAATGTTGTTATATACAATTTACACTGCAAATATAAACTTATTTTCAACTTCATTGGAGGATGAAATAAGTTTGTGAACTAGCTTGAGGTTGTATCATCTCAAATGATTAAAATAGTGCTTCGCACATAATAGGGGCACACTGAATAGTTGTGGTTCAAGTGTGCTCCTGAATTGTTGGAGTATTTTGCTACATTCTTAGGAATATATAAAATGAAGGTTTTCTGTATCATATTTTCTAAAATGATTTTCTTCTCCTTTGCAAACTTCTGCTAACTTCTCTACAAGTCATCTAGGATCAAAGCTTTCTCAGGAAACATGGCATAGAGAGCTCCCACTCACACCCCAGATTTATTTTCAGCTATCCTCCCTCTGCTACTTCTTGGCCACACATGGGCCAGATACTAAACCTCCTTTCTGCTGTGCCTGGAGTTTTCAAACAAGGTACCTTAATAAGGTATTTGCCTTATTAAGTCATTAGGCAAATGCTTTATAGTTGCAAAAATCATTCTGCCCATTTCAGAGATTTAAACCCTGATGCAATTAAAAAGTCAGGTAATTTCCTGGAAGAAATGGGTGAGGAGCCTTCTGGTGAGAGGTTTTCTTTCAAGGCCTTGAAGTGCCTATTTAATGGTAGAGAGGCATCACGCGGACATAAGTGCATGAGCATGTCATCCTTTATCACGGTTTTGAAAATAACCTATAATTCTTTCATCAACAGTAGAGAGTTAAGGAGTAAGCTTATGCAACCACTAAAGTGAAGGGTATTTAAAAGAAAACAGTTAATTATGTTAACAATGATTCCTGAGATTATTTTGCCTGCAAGAAAATCACTAAAAATACATGCAAAAGACTCTCAATGGGATGTTCATAGTAGAGCTTTTTATAACTTTGAAAGGTCTAGTTGTTTGAACTAGGGGATTTATTAAGTAAATTCTAATTTAGCCACATAGGAGCATTATGCAACTACGAAAATGATGTCATATAATTATTTTTATTCACCAGAAAAGATAGCAGTGCAAATTGTTAAGTGGTAAAAGATTACAAAAGAACAAGTATTGATACTTACTAGCTTTTCTACATGCTATTTTTAACATAAGCTCTGTGACAAGAAGGGCACTGCCTTGATTATTACAGTATACCTAGTGCCTTGAACAATTTCTACCACAAAAGGGGCACTCAGTCCAAATCTATTGAATATATCTAGAAGGATAGACTAAAATAGTGATGGACATTTTCTCTGAATAGTGGGATACAGGTGGGTTTTATGCACTTTTCTGTGCTTTTAAAAACATATGCGATGAACCAACGTTATTAAAGGAAGAAAATTAAAAAATGTTAAAATGTACTATGATAAAAATGTTTAAAAAATAAAACAGCTGATCCTAGGGCATTTTGACAATAATAACAAAAAAGAAAGAAAGAAAGAGAGAAATTATTAACTCACGATGGACAAGAGGATGAGGCAGCAGCACCAGTGTCGCCGCTGCATATTACAGCAGATACATTGCAGAGCCAACTGGTGGGCATGCAGAAGTCAATGCAAAGGGGCTCTGACCATTTATAGCAATGCGAAAGATGGACTATTTATTTATTTACTTATTTCCTCATCCGAGGACATTTTTTCCCATTGCTTCTGTAGAGAGAGGAAGGGAGAAAGGAAGAGAGAGAGAGAAACATTGATGAGAGAGAGACGCATTGATCAGTTGCCTCCCTGCATGCTGGGACCAGGGATCATTTGTCCCCGATGACGGATCACATGTGCCTGCACCCCCACCTGGACCAGGGATCAATCCCACAACCTAGGTATGTGCCTTGATGGGGAATCGAACCTGCAACCTTTTGGTTATGGGAAACGCTCCAACCAACTGAGCCACATCAGCCAGGGCTGGGCTTTTTATTTTTAACGTAAAATTTGAACACAGCGTACAGGTTTTAAGTGTACAATTCAATGACTTTTTATAAATCTATACACCTGTGAAACTACTACTGTAATCAAGATACAGAACATTTCAATCACCCCAGAAATTCCCCCATGGGATGAACTTACCTCGAAGCAACTTTTAAAGCTACATTTTTTGGTGAAATGTCATACGTTGTTAGATCGTTCTTTTCTTGCTGACTGCTTTGGAAATATCCCTTAAATTCTCTGTGATTTATTTTCTCCACCTGAAAAACTTCTCTGATGAAAATGGGCCTTTCTAGAAAATGGGTTAATATTTTATAGGAAGGACAGAAATGGAACTCATGGTATAGGGTTGACTATTGAAATGCTGAAGTGAAACACTGACCAAGTAAATTCAGTGAAATATTTGTATTACAAATTGTTTTCAATGTAATAAATGAAATGATGTCTGTGGTCCCAACAGACACAACAGTCAGATGAGGTCTTGGGTGCCCCAGTCATGATGCTTTGGGGAAGAGACTGTGGGGGTGAGTCGAGAAGAAAGTAATGGGGTGATTTCCAGAGGCAGCTGCACCCACGATACCTGGGAATGTGAAGATCTTTGGTAGGTGTAGCAACACAGGAAAGCAAAATGGTGGGTTTGTGCAGGCCTCCAGCATATGCTTCTGAGCTTAGCACTCCACTGGCCTCTGTCTGATGCAGTCCACTGTGTACATGCACTTGAGCACAGCTAACAGGAGGGCCTCTTGGCTGTGGCACAAAATAGTACTCATTGTAAAAAAAAAAAAAAAAAAAAAGAGGGGGCGAGGGGGGCATTTCCTGGATTTCTCTTATGGGAAGTGTTAAATACAGACAGGATGTAGTCTAATGCTTTTTCCCCTTATTGTGAAATAGTTGACATTCTTGTCTTCTCTCTCTCAGTGGCCCTCTGTGTCTCTCAGTCCTCTCTGCCCTCCACCCCCCATGAAAATAAACCTGGGCTTCCAGGAAGGAGAAAATTTAATCAATTTAAGTACGAGTTCAAAGGCCTGTGCCTGAACAATCTGATCAGTGAACAGGTCAGAATTGTCCAGCCATCTGCGGAATGGATTGCGCGTGGTTCAGGTCAGACGATTTTTTAGCTAAGTGTCAGAACTTCTTGGATTACTATCCTGGTAGTCCAGAAAGACATTGCGTGCTGTGAGGGAAATAAAAACAATAATGTGAAAACAACATTCAGGATTTACTCCAAGGATGGACTGCAAAATGCTCCAGAGCTGCAGTGTTGCTTCTCGATGCCTTTCATCTGCTCCCCTTTCTTCATGGGCCCTGCAGCATGTGGGGTGTGAAATCACTTGATAAACTGTTTCCACTGGTGAGTTATGAGAATTTCATAGTTTGACCCCTGAAAATGAAGAGAATTAAGGCCTGAGAGGAAGGATGACTTGGTGCCCAAGGTGGTGAATTGGTCGCCAGAAACAGTCACCTAGGTAAGAAACACCTTTGGGCAGTAGCTCAGATAGGTAAGAAATAAGAAGTGAGCTGAAAATTAAGATAACAAGAAAGATCCATTTCTATGAGAAAGAGGTAAACAGAGCAATAATAAAAGTTAAGTTACAATCTGAAAAAGAAGGGAGAGAGGAAGTTTACTTAATAATTAATATTTTCTTTTGTAAGAAGAAAATCACTTCCAAAACAAGGTGGGCATTTATTTGTTTGCTTGTTTTCCATGCAAGAGTTAATACTCTATAATTAGTTATAGTTATTAGTGCAACAATAGCAACAGCAAAATTGATCTTTAAATGATAATCATTGTTATTATATCTATTTTTTGATTACTATAAGTGAAAAAAGGTCGAAAATCAAATGGACATTGTACTAGTTGCTGTGAGTATTTCACTTTACTATGGTTGATTAAAAAAAAAAACTATTCTGTTTCATGTAATGCTTCAAGTAAATGACATTTTCTGCCTCTCACATTTGAATACAGGACTGTTATCTCAGGGCTCCCAGCACTGTGGAAGAAACATTTCATGGAAGTAGCTCTATTTCAGCTGTACTGTCTCTCTCTGCTCCTTTTTTATTGAAGGAAAAAAAGAAAAAGAAGAAGATAAAAAAAGAAAAGAAAAATAAATTTAAAAAATAATAATTATATTTCTAGCCTAAGACCACGATCCTTTGAATAAAACTGCCCACATTTCTCATTAATCAGGGGATGAGTGATATCCTATTTCTTGTAGTTTCTTCTTGTCTAAAATGAAAGAGGAATTTACAATCAAATAAAGATGATACTTATAGACATTACAACTAATTTATATAGTTAAAAACTCAGGATTGTATTCTGATCAACATGACACAAGATTTAATTTAAAAGGAAAGAGGGGGCAATTTCTTTTTTCTTTTTATTTTGGTAACTCAATTTCCATTGTACTTCAGTCAGTAATTATGCTACCAACCTCGCTGTAAATACTGATGAATGTGACTTCAGGTTCACCCATTATGTTGCTCCTGGATTTAAATGGAACTAACTTCATCATCAGGTTGGAGATAACTTAGAAGTATTTCTTGCTTCTCTTTTTCATCCCACTGTCCCCTTCTTCTCATCTTCCAGATCATTGGTGCCTTACCAGAAGGGAACAGAAAGAAGGAAAGAAACTTATTTACTGACTTAGATACTACAAGGCACTTAGAACAGTGACAATATATGCAGAACATCCATCATATATACTATAGGCATTGCAGTATGTAGCCGATATTTTTGTGTAAAAAGTAAATCAGAAAATTAAACCAATCATTAAATATCTTAGGCAAAACACCCTATTGTTGAAGAAAAGGCTGTTTTGTTAGCCTGAGTTAATCAGTTAAATCTAAGGTTTAATTATACTGTTTTTTGTCAGGAGAAAAAAAA